>VZTY01032228.1:0-18875 GCA_013400935.1 Turnix velox
CATGTCTTTAAAAATGCCAATCTGCTACATGCACCACGTTTTGGTATCTCTGTATAGATGCTCATCATTACAATATTGAGTTTTTAACCCACTAACCTGGTCACACCATCTGGACAACTTAATGAATCTATTAATGAATATCAATCCTCTAATCATCAGATGAAATCTCAGAGGTACTCACCCTGCAAACTGGGCACTGCCAGTGACTACTGCTGTCTCTAAGCCTGAACTCATCAGACAAACACTTGGAATGATACACACGAAAACACAGGTCACATATCAACACCTCTCCAGGCAAATGGCATTCAAAACAATACCAGTCATGATTTTCTGTTTCCCAGTCCTACAAAAAATACAAAATATTTTGGTATGACATTCTGTCAAAAGCCACAGAACAAAATTGATATGTCTTGAGATCCAGCAGCAATTAAGACATCATAAACATTTTAAAGGCTATAAAAGTTTAAAACCAGGGGAAAATCTACAGGCTTAAAAGGTCTTGATCAATTTAATACAAGCTAACTCCAACAGAATATGAATGTTTTGGGTTTTACAGGTGTCTTACTAGTAGCAATTTCAAATATGAGCTCTGTCCACAATGAAAAGTGGGTTTGTTTTCTGCCTTTGTCCAAAAAAACACTTGTTCACCTCTCTGTATTAGGCTACTAACAAAAGTCTGTGCACCTCAACAGATCATTCCTGTTTCCTTGGACTGTTTCTCCATGATTTGATTGTTACAGTATATTTTCAACTGTAATTTTCTAGAAGTCTTTACTCTCTTAAAAACTGACAACTTTTCAGCATCAAAGTATTGAGTACAGGAAATAAAGTCATCATTCAGAGATGGTTTTGCTAAGCAAATTCCAGTGCAATTCAGAAAATAGAAAGTGTTTCACTTGCAGTGCCCAATAGCACCTGGCTTACTGCTGAAAAGTCCTACAGAAGACAAAGGATTTGGTTCTGCTGTTGCACAGATGTCTTTAATAAACTCTTCCGTGAAAAATTCAGCTCCAATGGCCAAATTCTGACCTTTGAAACATGTGCACAAGTTTTGCTGAGGTAAATGAGAGCAGCATGCATAAAAGTGGAGGCAGAATTTTGCTCTAGAAATCTGTAGGGCTAAGACCAAACAGAACTGCCATTAAATGTTTAGGGTTGTTATCTGAAATGCCACATGTCACAATTCCCATTGCTTTTATAAGACAAAGTAGCTGTCATATCTCTCAGACAAATCTCCCAATGTTTTAGTTGGGTTTTTTTTCATGTCAAATGTCACTTTTCAATGGGTTCAGATCTCAAAAAAAAATTATTTCTATTCTTCAATAATTTATCTAGACAAAAAATCTGATGGAGCTATTTTTAACATCACATTGGAAAAATGGAGTTAGCAAATCCCATGAACTGCCAAAACTGGCATTTGTCTGATATTCTCATATTCCAGAGACTGGGAATTAAGATCATTTAAGTGTGAGAGGTCTTCTCCAAGGGACCAGCACAAGAAATACAACAAACTTCTGCTGAAGAGCAGCTGTGTTGTATAATTCATTTGCCCAGATCCCCCATGAATATAAGGGGTTAAGGAACAGCCTCAAACTGAAGTTAATACAACCAGGAATGCTGGATATCATGGGCAATAAATTTAGGGGGGAATAAAAGCCTCCAGATCTTTAACAAACACATTTTTAACTCAGAACTTTCCCTTCTTTGTTGTTCAGATTAACAGTTTTAACTTGACTCTTGTATTGTTTCTCATTTTAATGTGATTTGCCAATTCTCTGTATCTCAGAATGACATCATAATAATAATACCACCAAAATTTTGCCTACAAAAAACAAAGTCTCATTTCACCAAATCCTTCCCCTTCCACAAAGTTCAGTGGTGGTGAACTTTGGGAGCCTTTCAAGTCATGATATTTAACAACTAAAGATACTGCATTGTCAATGTACTCAACTTGCTTCCAGGCTAAGAAAAATCAGCAGAAAATATTGCTTTGTATTTCTTTCATATTAAGTATAATGCTCATCTTCTTCATGAAACAAAGAAAGAAATAAAAAAAAAATACCAGATGGCAGTAAAAGACCAATTAAATAAGAAAAAAATCAGTTTTGATTAAAGATCTGTTCAGATAAAAATCAAACCAAGAAGACACCAATATGTCCTGGCTACTGAGGAATTTAAGCACAGAATTCCAGGAGTCTTCATTTTTATTCATATTAGCTACTTATTGGCATATCCCAGATATTCCACTGCTAGGAAATATGCTGGCAAAGAAATATGGAATTTCATATATGTAAAAGGAAATATTCTTGCTGGCGAGAAAAATCATCTGCTCAAGCCAGAAACAATGGCAATAAATAAAAACAGCAGAAGAAGCATCTTTCAGTATTCACACTGCAAAGTTTTCTTAAAAAGATCATCATTTCTGAATATAATCACCCAGTTTTTTTAGTTGAATGCAGTATATTTAGTGCACAAGCATAGATAAAACATTCATTTAAGCAATAGATACTTTAAAGGTTATTAAAGAAAATACCAAAAAAAAAAAGGTACAAAGCCCTCGTGAACCACTACACTATTGATTTCAACAGCAAGGTTCTTGCTTCTCTTGGTTTACCTAAGTTGGAATGGGAGGAGACTGTGCTCCAAACATATTTTATGCACGCAGGAGATCACAATCGTTTTAAATGGCTTAAAACTCTGCCAGCCAGTGCTCGGAGTAGTAGGACAGGTCAAAATTCTCCAGCTGCAAACACAGTTAAGTCTGCATTTTACAAAATACACCACCAGGTGTCATCAGCCACTCCCAAAATGACTGATTAAAGGGCAACCATTGGAACATCTTGAACTGTAACATGTGAGTAACCACTTCCAGCCCCCAGGAGAGAGAAAAAAAAAAAAATATCATCAAACTATATATATATATATACATACATAATGCAGACTAAACTCAGAATTGGAAGTGATATGGATGATGGTTGTGGTTAATATATAGTAAACTAAGCTATCCTAATGGAAGACAGAAAACGTAATAGAAAATATGACAGAATTCAAAAACCACATAGTGCAAAAATTGTTCACCTTGTTTTTTGCTGCTGTCTGGGAAAAAGGCTGCATACCGTAGGCCTTTCAAAATAAAAACAAAACAAACTTTGTATCTATACTGTAAGCCATCTGGTTATCAGGATATACACAAGGCTAGAAAGAATTCATGCACAGTGAGCAGGAAATCAACTTGTTACTTCTAACATCTGCTTGCAAACATTTCCTCCTGCATTTCTGGGATGTTACCTAGTTCTTTTTTTTTACCCCAGTTTTGTTTCTTTAAGCCATCCCACGTACTTATAGCATTAAAAGAGCCCAACACCCATCTCTTCTTCCCCACAGACACACCCCACCACCAGGCCAACTTAGAAATCATCAGGAATATCAATGATTGTTAATTTGCAGTGATACACACACCTTCTTTGGGCATCTAAAAAAAAATAAAGAGATCCAGAACATCATTGGCCACACTGAAATCAAAGGGATGCTTGCTTTTTGGCACGTTACCAGAGGTTAAACTATTGTTTTAGCAGGAAAACACTCCTTATTAGTGGGCAAAAAGTGGTAGACTTTCACAGGGATATGAGGATTGATGGAATAACTCCACTACAGGGACTCAATTTGCTTCTAACCTTATTTCCCAAGGCAGGGCAGGGAAAGCCTCCAGAGTCATGATGCTGGCAGACTAAGGGAATCCTCATCCACCAGCTCAGCAGTTTGGCAGCACCAGGGTCTGGCCAAAAGCCCCAGGAGGGAGCAGTGAGGCTGCACAGCTCAGATGCAACAGGAGGCTTTCCCCTGTCACTGCATGTGTAGATAGGTGCATCAGCAGGGCAGCAAGTGTCTATAGAAAATGCCTATAGAATGTCTATAGAAAATATCTATAGAAAATGTCTATACCAAATGTCTATAGAATAAAATATTTGTGGAATTAATAGCCCAAGTGCTCAGCTCTGTTAAGCAGATCTTGCAGTGATAGGGGTCACTTGTGCTCACTTGCTCCTTACATTCAAACCAAACAAATATTGGATCATAAAGGTCACTTTGCACTGACATCACAACAGTGGAGATATTTTTTAGCAACATGAATCAAACAATGCAACAGTATTTGAAAATATGGCTTAAATTACATCCAGCACCAATGCTTGCTTTTTTTTTTTATGATTTAAGTAGGTTGCCTTAAAGCAAATACACAAATTTATTCTGGAAATACAGAAAGAAAAAAAAAAAAAAAACAACACATGGGACAGAAAATGTCAGGCTATCCAGAACATTTGACAATTTAAGCACAGATAAAACCAGCAGAAAGGAATGAATCATCGTGTCGAAGCCGCTACTGTAGAATAAAATATACAGTTGTTGTCAAGGGAAGAAGAATTTTAGTGCATAAAGCAAATATCCATTATAATGCAAATGTTCATGGAAAAGAAATGCTTACTCATTAGTAATGCAGATTTACTTAGCTGTAATTGAAATAGGGAACTTACATGTTGGAGAATGTGACATCCTGCTGTACAATTAGCATGTCATTAAGTAGGAGATGTGAAGCACATATTGACAGGAAAATTAACAACTTAGAAGTCACAATTGCAAGTTTTAGGTCACTTCTACACCTTAGCAAGACCATTATTGTAAAAAAAAAAAGTCATAAGAACAATTTGTATATTTTTATTTTTCTAGAAATTATATGTAGGCATAGGATATGAAAACAACACAATCTCCTTCCTTGGACAGTCTGAAAGGACCATTTTTTTTTCTTTTTATAATGCACATTCTGTTAACATAGCTCATTTCTTACCTTTTAATCTGTTTTCTCCAAGTCCCTTAATGGTGGCCCAGTCACTCTACTATCAGACAGAGAGAGGAAAAGGGAAGGGGGGAAAAAGAGGCAAAACTCTATTCATAAAACTCCCCTTCATGGGGATTTTGTGTCTCCACAATGTTGAACTAGATGTCACAGACCATTAAAATTAGGGATATTCTTTGGTCCCAACCAGTAGGCTAAAAAAAAAAAGGGTCACATAGATGGGAAAAACAATTAGAAGTCACTTATCTCTTTGTCACAATCATGTTTATTTATGAAAATAATATGCATACAGTTCTGTTGTCCTAAATTCAGTATGATGCAAACGATGGAATGCATCTTCCATGGAGCTCTTGGTTCACAGCATTTCCTGTTTGGCACTTGTTCCATGATGTTTTTGGGATTTTTTTTTAATTTTTTTTTTTAATCCAGTTCTGTTTCAAGCACTTCTCCAGAGTTTCTTTGTACCACTGTGGTGTTTATCTCCTCCCCACTCACACACTCAGAGCTCCTTTCAGATCATCATATTTTAATTCAGATCTACTTGAACATAAACTGATGGTCAGCCCTGTCTGTGCTCTAAAAGTCCCTACAGCTCCAGCTATTTAGTGGATAAAGAACTTAATTTTTCACATTTAGTCTAAAGGAAGAGCATCGGCAGATACATAGGAGATTCCACCACTTGGTATGCCAACAACACTTTTTGTTCTGTTACAGTGGTGGAATCTGGAATGGCATCAAGGTCTATGGCAGGAGAAAGATGTTTTTTAAAAAACAGAAATTCTTTTATTTGCATCCTATGTTTATTATATGACGTTTTCAAATCACCAACCCAAAACTTTAATCTGTTCCTAACTGTTTCATAACCCTTTAGAAAACTGAACTGGTTCACAGTGAATGAGTTGCTACCATTTCTCAGATTCCCATTTCTCAAATAAACAAGTACACAGGCTGTGTCCAATTTAAAGATGTACTTTCTAAGGTGAAAGTTCTGGATTTGGTATTTTACAATTTGGCAACAGCATCTACTTCTCACCTTCATCAGGTTTAATATCAGAGTTCTTTCAGTTCTCCTGCTTTCAATTAAAAGAGAAGCTTTTAAAATCTGGATTCTGCTTGCTAAGGTTCTTCTGTTGGCTTTCAGTAACTCTTCACTGGAACCCAACAGAGTTGACCATCAATCTGTATCAGCTGAGACCCCACCTAGAGTTACTGTGTCCAGTTCTGGAGTACTCAACTTAAGAAGGACATTGAGCTGTTGGAGCAGGTCCAGAGGAGGCCACGAAGNGGGGTAGATTCAGGCTGGATTTAAGAAAGAAATTCTTTACATTGAGGGTGGTGAAACACTGGAAGAGGTTGCCCGGAGAGGTTGTGGACATCCCCTCTTTGGAGGTGTTTAAGGCCAGGCTGGACAAGGCACTGAGCAGCCTGATGTAGTGGGAGGTGTCCCTGCCTATGGCAGGGGGTTAGATCTTGATGATCTTTAAGGACCCTTCCAACCCAAACTATTCTATGATAAGTGGACAGATACATTGAAATAAATTCCTCCTACATTAAGTACAAATTACATCATCTGCTGCTGGGAAGTAATTCCTATCTCCTATACTTGGTATTTCAAATTTTCTACTGTAAATAGAAAAACTTTATTAGAATAAGCAGTGCTACTGCATTCTAGCATCAACCATACCATCAACTCTTCTCTGGTATCCTCTCCTTAGCCTCAGAGGATGCTGCAGGAACCTGTGCCCTGACTCACATCAAACAATGCAGCATCTATTTCACACTAAAGATAATCTCCATTCTCAATCAATCCTTTCACATCAGTCTTTTTCAAGCAGCATCTGTTCCCATCAAAACTTTCTCAATTAGACATGGGCTTTATTGTGAATAACAGCCAAATTTTGCAGTGTATTTTGCAGTCTTTGTGACTTAACAAACATGACAAACCACCTTGGGGAAGCTCTACCTTAGTGCACTCTGCTACAAAACCTGAAGGAAATGCTTCTTACTCACAGATTTGTTGTGAGCAGCTACTGTGACCTTCATTGGTTTGTCTATTCACCAGTGTTTCTCTCCAAGTGGGAATATCAGAATCCACCCCCCTGCAAGAGGGTGTTTCAAACAGGCTCAGACAGGAGCAGTTGTAAGAGACTGGCAAGTTAATTGTGTCTGACACACTGGCCTCTGCTCTCTCTTTGGATACAGTAGCTTGTAAAGAGCCATCATGGTTCTCTGGCAGATTTTCACTCAGCCACCAGCACACACTGAAAACCACCTGGGTCACACAAACACAATGTGTCACTGAACACCATTCCCAGTATTTTTTCAAACACAGTGGGGACACTGTGTATGTTTTTCAGCAGAGGTCCTGGGCTGCTGTGAGGGCAGTTCTCCTCCTGCTCTTTGGGTCAACCTCCTCTTCATGCCACAGCATCACTGGCTCCATCTTAGTAAGGATGCATCCTCCTGTTAATTTGCTTTCAGTAGCTCGCTGAATCTCTTTTAATCTTTTCATCAGAACCACAGGTTAGTCTCCAAACTGAGGAAGAAATTATTAAGTCCTTGAAGACCCACATGACTTACTCCATCTTTGCAAGCTAGATCTTTAATTAAGTATTTTTCCTTCCATCATGGCTGTACAGGATTCATACTTGGTCAGGAGGATTGCTTTATACAATGAAAGCTTCTTGGATCATCCCATGTTTTACATTTAGTGTTGAAATCATGCTTTTGAGTAAATTCAGCAACAAAATAAGCTTATTTTCTCCCCAGCATTTTCCTATATCTTGGTTCCTGTTTTGCATCTGTTTTTCCCTACTGCTCTTGCTCATCAAATAAACAAGTACACATCTCTCCTTCAAAGCCAAAATGAGTTCAATAGCTAGAATTCCTCCATGGAAATCATTTTACTTTATCTTCTCCATCTTCATCTAGAAAACTACCCCAGCAGGTAGCTACAATAGTGTGTGCTTTTACAGACAGGATAATCTGTCCATTTTAAATCAGATGCCTTTATAGATCTTTTCTTTGATGACCTGGGCTTCATCTTTAAAATGGATTTCCACAAACTGACTCTGTGGGGCACTAGGTAGGCATTCTTTACTCATAGTTTATCACAAAGAAATCCAAAGCATTTAGGAGTTAATACCTTCTCGCATCTACCTCATCATCTTTCAAGTACAGTTATTTATTTAGGCTGTGATTTTCATAATATAAGCAGCAAATTCTTTGGGGTTTTTTATATTATTTTAAATTTATCTCATTTTAGAAATCAATTCTATTATAGATATAATTACATTCTATCATAGAACCAATGCAAAACCATTATTCAAGAGACAGACCAAAATATCCTTCTCTGCAGTGCAAGGTAAACACAGATAGATGCTTGTGACAATCCATTTCCATTTTCTTCACTGATAACTCCTTCCTCTTCTGAGGCTCTGGTGCAAGAAGACTCAGGTTGTGCAGTGATTTCCACAGTCTCTCAAAGCACTTTTGGCTTTCTTTCATTGAGTTTAATCTGCAAGCCCAACTTTGTCTAATTACTCTCGAAACACCTTGTCTTCTGGCTCTGGCAGAAACTGCCCAAAGTCTTCTCTGGGTGCCTGCCAAGACAGGTAGATTTTTATTCCCTGTCCCATGTTGCAGGTATGTTCTGGGCAATTCTGAGTGAGAGGCTGCAAAGTATGGAGGTAATTTCTAGCTCCCAGAGCTGAGGAATGTTTTTTCAAGAAGTGTAGTAGCATCCCAGCACCAAAAATCACTGCTAAAATCCCTGTCACATCTTCTCAGCCTATGAGCTGAGTTCCTGAAGCACTGAATACACCTTAGTTTCATTCCCAAGAAGATCATATTTGGGAAGTGGTCCTTTAAATGGTTAGAGGTGAGACAATACAAATATTCTCCTCGAGGATGTTACAAATAGAAAACAGTTTCAAATGAAAAGAATTTGTTTTCTTTCTTCATGTTTCGAGCCAATTCAAGATGAATAGGAACTTTCAACTTATCTCCTCAGAAACTGGATTTGCTTCTGCTATTCATGTCACAACTTTTTACTTAGGTTGATCCCAAAGGAGGTCTGTGGGCTATTTTCATTAGGGAGATAAATCAGTGATGGAGTGAAGTATTTATGAGGGATAATGCCTTGTATTTCCACATTACATAAGGTTTTGTTCCCCTAGAAAGAGGATGACTCCAGATCAGAAAGAAAACATCTCTTTGCTTGATGATCCAAAAGCTGTACATAAAAGGTGCCTCTCTCCTTTTTCTTCCTTACATCTTTACATTGCTTTTCTTGCCTTCTTTCCACCAGGGAATTCTGTAGACTTTTTCTAGGCTGGTATTTCTGCACACAGAGAAATATTTAATCTGAACCAACAGCAGAATCTTTGCTTGAATTCTCAACTTCTTGTCCATGTCTCCTGTGCTGAAGGTGTGGCTGGTATGGTTTCAGTATCAGTGGTACAAAGGTTGCATTTATTATGAATGCAGGATGAATATTAGCAACTCCATCAGCTTTAATGAAGTTCCATTCTGTGACCAGAGTGATGTAATAATATGAGATTGAAGACAGCAGCTAGAAATGCAGAGCATTTTGAACCCATGAGTGAATAAAAAACACACTACCAGGTAAGAGTAGACACAGAGGAGGTGAAAATACATATTTTTAGAACTCACAATGGACTAATCTATTCTTTACAGCGAAACACTGCAAGAGGTTGCTCAGAGAGGTTGTGGATGCCCCCTCAATCCCTGGAGGTGTTTAAGGCCAGGCTGGACAAGGTACAGAGCAGCCTGATGAGTGGGAGGTGTCCCTGCCTATGGCAGGGGGGTTGGAACTTGATAATTTTTAAGGTCCCCTCCAACCCAAACTATTCTGTATTTCTATCATCTCTTAGACATAGTCCCTGCTGGCATAATCTTCAGTAACATGAAGATCCTTCCAACACCATGAGCACCTTTATAGGGATGAAAAATAAGGATAAACAGAGAAGAAACAATCCTGAACAGGTGGGAAGAGAAGAAGAAGACTGGGAAAGGGAATGCACAGAATTGTTCAGGATTCTGAACCCATCTGGAGACAGAAGGAGACACTGGAATGACAGTGAGGCCATTCTAATGAGCCACATTCTAACAGCCTTAATGCAAAGACAAAATGTCTTTTATACAGCAAGAATTTCTCATCCACAAAATGGGAGTTCAGAATTCCAATTTGCTTCTCAATGAAAAAAATATTCTATGCTTTGATTTGGCCAGGAGCTTCCACAAGTCTGCACTAAGGTATTACACCAGGTTTTGGGTCATTAAGGTTTACAAAAAATGTTTACTAATTTTGTGATAACTTAGAAAGAAAATTCATAGCTTCTAGCACACAATGATGGGGTGGAAGTATCTTGGCAAAATAATCCTTGAATTTTGAGACCTCAGAGGAAGGAATGACAGACAGCAAAGAAACATTCCAAGAGTTCCAGAAGCTCATATCCTTTGAGTTGTCAGAGTTGTTACGTGGTCTGACCCTCAGAGCCTCCTCCTACTCTCCCTGAGGTGCAGAATAAGAGATGGAAGCCAGTCTGAATTTGTCTCTTTCACAAGATCATCCATTGATCAGTGGATCATCAAATGTAAAGAACATTGCTACCTCCACAATAATTAAGAATCTACTTGGAATGCTCCAGCCTTTAAAATCATCAATTTGTGACATGTGAGAAACAGCATCTATCATGGCTACATTTAGTTTTAGATCAGTGAATTCACACAGGACATTGGATTAAAGGCAATATGGATGGATAAGAAAAACAAGAGAATTTTTTTAATCCTTAGGGAAATTTGTCTTCATTTGGTGTGACATGTTCTTCCTCTTTGTGCTCTCTAGTTGCAAGAGCTTTCATGATGAAGACACTGTCTGTCACTACTGCTGTTTCATATTACCCCTCTGCTTCTAACTGAAATGAATGAGATGCACATTAAAACCATCCCTCAGCTTAGTTATTTAGAAGTTTCTAGCTTGCTATCATTAAGTGGTAGCTGTGTAGGTTGGTTTTGATTTGAGGTTTGAAGTTTCTTTTTTTAAATTTTAATCTGTATTTTATGTACAGAAAAGCTTCAGCACATCACTGTGACTCTTCTTAAGCTTTCTATAATTTTTACAAGTTCCTTTTATGAAGACTCAAGATGCCAGAGTTCAAAAAGCTGTCCTAGCATGGGAAAATCAATATAATTACAAAAGCAATTAAGCAGGGCAAGTAAAAAATCCAGTCTTCACTCAGTCTAAAGCAATTTAGATTAACACAAACTTAACAATCAAAGAGTTTCTTACTCATAGATTGATCTTGGCAAAATTGAAGCTGCAATACATCAAATTACAGTAATCACTGGGTGTGTGCCTAAGGTCACCAGGGTTAACAAAATCACCTTCAAAACTCACAGTATCCTGCCATAAAGGTTAGAATGATGAGAAAGCAGACAGAATGAGTAGATTTATTGATTATTGAGGCCACTTGAAATTATCTGCAGTCACTTTGAGCAAGCAACTGTTCATTTCTAGCTATTAAACACCAGAAAATCCCCAGTAATGAGTTATCAAGTTATGAATATATGGGTGTCTTGGGGAAAAAAGCATGTTCTGCTGCTCATGTTTTCTGAAAACAGGGAAAAAATGCAGTGACTCCAAATGCTAACTTCTTGAAAACATCATTATCTTGTATGTATTTTGTTTTAAGTAAGTGTGAAGCCTCACTCACACAGAATTTGACTCCTGTGAACCAATTTTAAACAACAGCAGGGCTAGGAGATGTGTTGCACTCAGAGGAAAACAATGAACATCTTCCTTTTAAAACAACACAATATTATTTGGCTTGATGAACACATGCAAATTAAAATTAGACATTTATAAAGATCCTCTCTGGGTCAATGCAGTTTTGTGACTTAAATCCCAAGGAGAATTAGCACATTAGATACTCAAAATAGCTCTGTGATCACTGTCTCTAGAAAAATTGCTAAATAATTAAATGACAAAGACAAAGTAACTTTAACACTTAAGAATAGTATCCAACAAGCAGCCCTGCCTCCAGGCTGCATCCCAGTGGTGTTTTATTTTGATTTCTTTCATTGGGATTAGACTGACCACTTTTTCACACAGATAAAAGTACATTAAAAATGATGGTGAAACTGAAAATAGAAATGAGTAAGCAAAGAAATGCATGATTCTTTCCTCCAAGAATTACATTGCTTCTTCCATTTTATTGACTGGATTGCAAACGTGCCAAGTCAATGTGTTTTGCTTCATGTGTCTGCAGCACTTTGACTCAATATTGAGATCAAGTAGTTGGAGGCTGTTGAAGCATGGCCTGGATGAGAAGCTCATTCCTATTTTTGCATAAACCTGTTAAGCCAAGTGTGCACTGGTGTTCTGAACCACTCAGATGGCTACCAGACATAGGAGCACAGCACAGGGCAGCAGCAATTAGCAGTCATGCTGAAAATCCTTCCTATACTTCAAACCAAAGAGCTTTTCATAATCTCAGTCAAGTGAAAGAGAATTCTTCATTCTGAGCTAAAGTAACCACATCATTCTAACAATTCACACGCTGGTTATCTTATAAGTTTTGTTAGACAAATGTGGCTAATAAGTAGCATTTTTTTCAATGGCCATTTAAGAAATAGGCACTGTGAGACACTCTGAGCCTTATTTTTTTTCTCTTAGCAACTGAGCAAACAAATGCACTGAATACTTGACATAAGTGTTGAGTCTGCACAGTTAACTTCACCTCTAAACTGCAAAAACTAACACAAGAACCACCCCAAAGAGCTAATTTTGAAACATTTCCTCACAGGCAAACTAGTAAAAACCAAGCTACCTACCCTTTAAAGGATTTCTAAAGGGTTTCTAATGAAATTAGAATGAGAAACTTAATAGTGACATGATGTAAATAAAGTATCTTAAATTAGGGTAACTGGGATAATTTTAACCATGGTGTTTTCTATTATGGATACTGCTTGTTTCTATCTCTCTCCTCTTAAAACAAACCAACAAACAAAAAAATCAGTTGTTCCATTTGCAGGATCTAATTGATGGATTCAATGAGTATTTCAGTGGTTTTTAGAACTTATTTTCTGGTTTTTCCTTAAAATTTAAAACATTATCTACGCCTGAGATATATTTAATGCCTTTTATATTCCAAAGCAACAGTTCCTAGTTCAAATATTTTATAGCTTTGCCAAACTTTTTTTTTTTTAAATTACAAAAACATGGTCTCATAGATACAGAGACTGTAATTCTGAACAAGGCAAAGCATTGCACAAGCTTTTTTCTGGTCCTGGGACTATTTTCTATTAACTTTGCAGCTATGAAGGGACAGAGAAAACATGCTTTTCTTCCATTCATATATCTTTCAACTCCAACTTAAATACTCATTTTACCCATCTAGTGGGAAATATCTGGATGCTGTAATTGATTTGCTAAGAAAATCCATCCTAACTGAGTGCCCTGGTGCTTACAAACATCTGTAAAGCTCATCTTTTCCTATGTGTCTGTGTACAAATGTGTACACTTTTGAAAGGGGAGGAGCTGTTCCTTCCTCAAATTCAGATGAAAGCAGGATTAACCAAATATTCTTGTCTTCTTCTCTTTTTTTTTTAAAGATACAGTCTTTAGGATTTGATGATGTCTGAGGATTTCAAGTAATACCAATGTTTAGTGTCTTCCAGGAAAGCTGTAGAAGAAAATGCTACAATAAAAGTGAGGGATGATGGAGTGAAGGACTTTGCCAGTGTGTCATAGAAGAAAACTCAGAATTCAAGAAGAGCTTCTATGGAATAGAAAAGGTTAAAAAAAAAGTTGAGAGTGCATTACTTCCCTGTTTACAAGCACCAACACAACATCCATAAATAACTTTAAGCAGAAATTGAAACAAGTTTCATGCTAAGATACCAGAAATTGTCATTTATTTTCTCAAAGATGTTATACTCACAATCTCATCTCCTGGCAACCAATATCCTTCTTGTTCAATACCAGCTTTTGACCCTTTACAACCCACAGTCAGGGTTTCAACAATAAGACCATCCTTGACTGCTAAACTCAGCTGACGTGTGGTTTCTTTTGGGTGCATACCATGGACTCGAGACATAAACCTGCACACAAAGCACAAAAGTCTTTAAGTGTTAAATTAAAATAAGCATCAGCAAAAAGATACTCTTCTTTTTTTTTTCAAATCATTAAAAATAATACACAGTTTAAGTCACAGGTTGTTTTTAAGCTCTCAAAATTTCCCTCTTTGCACCAAATCATCTTTGCTTACCCTTGAAGTTATCATGCATAGGCTTAGACAAGTGGTATAACAGTAATTTTCTACAAAAAAAATTATCATACTCTAAAATCAATATTCACACTGCCTGCATTTGTCTCTGCTAAAGCTCTACAGCAATTTGTGTGCCTTAAGAGAATTTATATGGACTGAAACTTGCATTTCTGTAACAATTCCTGTCTAATTATTGTAAACCTACTATAAAGTGAATCTGGAGATGCACCAATGATGCTCATGAGTACAACATACAGATATAAAATGGGAAATTTAGGTTATCACATATGAAAACCCAGCAGCTAGAGTTATAGTACCAAGTTTTTTTTTCTCTTTCCCTTAAGATAACCACAGTGATCACTTTATGATGAACTGCACTAGCAAGAATAAAACATATAGAGCATAAACTTTGTGTATACATGAGATTCAGCTGTAACCTTTGCCCAGTACAATTTACTTCTAGATCAACACCAAATACAAAGTTGGAGTAAACAACACACAATGATCTTGCCTCAAATAAAAACGACCTCCCTGCTTTAAGATTATTACACTTCTGAATTTTTTTTCAGCAGAATTCCAAGAACATATCTCTGAGTCACTGCCCACAAAGAAGTGAACTGCCATCACATGCAACCAGTAGATAAGTGAATTGACTTGGAACCCATTGCTTTGTGAACATATTTGTCTAGTTATAGCTCTCTCACAGTTAAAGGATAACTGAATTGCTCTCTCTTTTGGTTTCTCCAGGTGCTGTATTTACCAGAGGAATCCCTAATCTGCCTTTTCTAAGACAAACCTTTGAAGACAAGACTTTCAAAATTTTGGAGGTATAAAGGTTTTGTCCAATCTGGTATTCCCTCTCAAGCTGGATTAGTCTAATATTTTTAGCTTGGTTTGAAGGAAACTAAATCCATATAATCATATAGTAAATTTATGACTGAGTAGAAGCATATATTTGTGTAGCAAATTATACAATAATCAGACCAACACAGGACATGCATAGATTTCTATCTAGTGTCAGAAGCTTCCACATAAATGCAAAAGGCTTGCAGGAGCTTGGATATTTTTTAGGATAAAACCTCTTATGTCTACTGGTTTGTTTGTGCAGACTACCACTGCATTAAAAGGAAGGAATAATAAATAGAATTAGTAGAGAAAGAACAGAATTATATTCAATTCTGTGATCCAAGATGATCACAGATGATCAATCTTATGCTAGCTAGCAAAGAGAATTGAGGTCCAAGCAACAACTCAGGGGTTAAGCTCTGTATCACACTGTGTGGATGAGCATCTGACCAACCCAATTCCTCTCTGCTTCTGCAGAAACCAAAACTCAGCATGAGAACTCGTTCAAGTGATATTAAACACTTCAGTGTGTGTTTCCAAGTTCTCCAAATTCCAAGGAGGGCTTAAACAGGCAGAGATCAAAACTCTTACCTCATTTTCACACAGAGACCATCATAAGCACATTGAGGCACAAAGCATTGAAGCTTTATCTCTAGTATTTATCTCATGTTACATGTATTTTATGTGTGTGCACATATTTATGCAAATCCTACTATCTTTTTTATAGTGTAAATTATCTTTGTCGATATTTGGTAACTTTTATTAGTTTTTCATCAACTTTCCATTTTAACTCTGTATTAACAACGTTCCAGTCAGAGCCACAGCATTTCTTCAAGTCCTTAACAGGTATCAAAATAGGTAATAACTATCATTCCTCCAATTTCACTGACAGAAGAAATCAGACTCTGAGCAAGGAAGTGATTTCCTGACAATTATACAGTAGGCTGCTTCTGAGAACAGGAATCAAGTACTAATCCAGTGCCATAATCTCCACTGCATCCTGTATTTTGCATTGTGTCATCCATAGCTGCAAAAAGACAGTCCAGCCAAACTCCTGAATGCAAGCTACATGTTTTGTGATTACTTCTCATTCCCATTTTGATGCACAATACAAATCAAAAAGCATTAAACCAACCCTAATCAGCTAAGAGGTTTAAGCTGCCTTTTTCAACTGTGGCGTGGTGTGCACTGGTGAAAAGGAACACAAGGCTCCCAATCTCCAATTTCTCAAATCCAATCAGGGTGAAAGCACCACCACCAACTAAACAAACTCCTCATTTCCCCCCAGCTGCAAACTGAGAGTAATAAATCCCATGTGACTTTTTGAAGAATACTTTCATCACTGCTCAGACTGGTGCAGTCAGGAGATCCACAAGGGCCATGTTTAAAGTAAAAAGCTATCAGCTTTCACAGCAAAGCACAAACATGTAGAGAGTGTGTTTTCATTTCCAAGGGCAGAACTGCTGTTAGAAAAGTGTCCCCCTTCCCCCCCCAAATTTTTACTTGTATTAAAATCTGTGGCCTGAGATTCAAAAAGACTGTAAAACACCACTGGATGAAATCCTGCTTCTCTCTTTTCAGCCAGAAGGATGGCAATGAAACAAAGAGGTTATTAAGGCACAGGATTTGAACCACAAAAGTTAAAATTCTACAACAATGAACTGTGAAAAACTGCCACACCATGCTGGAAATAGAAAAATAAGTTAAACTCCAGCCTAAAGATAGAAAGCAGAATGTTCAGATTCCTAACTACAGCATAAGAGTCATTATGGGATTGGGCAGAAACAATATTGAAATGTCTTAGTGCAAAAGTGACTCTTGCTAATCCAGGGAGCACAAGTGTTTTCCTGGCACTGGAGCATCTGGCACCAAGAAGTTTAAAAACAAATAAGAGAAGAAAAGCAATCCCTGATTGCTGCTTTCAACAAAAGCTGATTAGCCTTACCTCAGAGACAGGGAGCTGAAGAGATATTGGGTTGTTTTGCTCTTGCCCATTCCTCCATATGGACAAATTAGGAAGTATAATGCAATAACTCCATTTTACTATGTAGCCAGCCACAAAAAGTGAATAAAGGTGAGAATAAGGCATAGAAACAAAGGAAAATCCTCTAAACCAACCCTAAACAAGATAGGGGCTAAAATGACCATTTCAAAATACAATTTCACTACATAAAATGAGGGTCTGCCTGATAATCTGCATTCTAAATTCCACATCTCACCAAATGAAGCCTCCTATCTGCAGGACACAGAACCAACTGACATTAGTAGAGAAGAATCTAGCAAAACCCAGTTTTTGTCATCAGCTTCTAAGAGTCTACTAAAGTGTGTTTTTAATTACTGCAACACCACTTGGAAAGCAAAGGATACAGATCTTAAGCATGTAGATTGTTCATTACCTCCCTCAAAGAAACCTCAGCATTGTCACATCATCAAATATATGCAGAAACAAGATACTACAAGAAGGTACCACCAGGAGATTCAGGTGAATGCACATGTGCACACAGCTAGTATGTGCACACACTTGTCTGACAGCAAAAGGGAAAAAAAATTAGAAAACAACAGAGGATAATCATTAACAGATTTGTAGACTGTATGTGCCTGTGCATACTAATCTGAATTTTGCTTACAAAATAATCCCACCAGAAAAATGTGAAAATAATTTCAAATCTCTATGGCAATGCAGATAAACAGTGGTCAGGTCTTTTATAATTTATGAGCAATCAAATAACATCATAGAATCATGGAAGGGTTGGAAGGAACCTTAAAGATCATCAAGTTCCAACCCCCCTGCCATGGGCAGGGACACCTCCCACTACATCAGGCTGCTCAGCGCCTTGTCCAGCCTGGCCTTCCACAACCTCTCTGGGCAACCTCTCCCAGTGTTTCACCACCCTCATTGTAAAGAATTTCTTTCTTCTGTCTAGCCTGAATCTACCCTCTTCCAATTCACATCCATTATTTCTAGTCCTCCCATCACATATCCTATTAAAAAGTCCTACCCCTGCCTTTCTGTAGCCCCCTTCAGGTATTGAGAAGCTCCTCTGAGGTTCCTCCTGAGCCTTCTCTTCTCCAGGCTGAACAACCCCAACTCCTTCAGCCTGTCTTCATAAGTCAGTTGCTCCAGCCCTTTGATCATCTTTGTGATCCTCCTTATTCTTCTTACCCATCCTCAAAACCTTAACCACCTCTCAGGCACCACAGGGACAGTCCAAGGGGTCACCACTGATGGAGGGGAGGTCTCCAGCAGTCCTCACAAGCCTTGTGGCATCCAGGAACCACACAGTCATCTAAGCCACAGCAATAACAGGAGGAAAATATGGTACATGCCCTTTCAGTATCTCTCTCCTTCACAAACTGCACAAACAAACTGCAGAGCCCCTATAACTCATGCCACTACTGTAAGTGACAAGATCATCTTGTCACCTCCTTTTGCTAAACAAAACTGGACACCTCTATACTGCCTTCCTGCCTGCCCAATACACAGGAGGCTTTATAAAAGCAGCAAAGTCTGCCACAATGTGAGCAATTCACACTCAAAACTCCAAAAAATACTTAACTAGCCAGAGTTCAGCACACTTCTCTGTTCAAAAACCTACATTTAATACCTGTACTTCATAACATCACCATTAAAACTCACCAAAAAAAAGGTTTTTTTTGATCCAAGGGGTGTGGAGGAAGCAGATTCTAAAGCTGCCATCACCATGGGAGCAAAATAGACACAGAAGTAGCTGGCACTTGCAGGGGATCGGATGGTGAACTTTTCAACTACAGCTGTCACACAGCTCACAACTCTTCTGCTTGGTGCTGTGCAAGACACAACATGAAGCCAAAGCTTGTCCTAAAAGAGCTCAGTATACACAGCCACAAAATAATCCACACAAAGAGCT
>VZTY01032229.1:0-23331 GCA_013400935.1 Turnix velox
CCCACTTCTAATAATTCAGGCTGTCGGTGAGGAAGTTGATAAGGAGAGCTTGAAGTCTATCAAGAAAGANGGGTAAGAGGATCTTAGCTGAAGAATTAGTGGGACTCATTGACAGGTCTTTAAACTAGGAACGAAGGGGAAAGGGGGCAAAATAAGGGCTACTGGTGTTGAACGGGTCATTCGAGGGCTTGTACCAAACTCCATGGGCAATGACGGCAGAGTGCAAATGGAGGGAGTAGGGCAGTGGGATGTTGGGGATGCTGCTGTTCTAGGGGATCCTAGATCCCTTATAAAGGTGGCGAGACGGATAGCCCAGCTGAAATGCCTTTACACTAATACATGCAGCCTGAGTAACAAGCAGGAGGAACTGGAAACTATGATGCACTTGGAAAGTTATGACCTTGTTGCTATCACAGAAACATGGTGGGATGACTCCCACAATTGGGATACTGCCATCGACGGCTACGGATGCCTGCCTTCTTCAATACAGAGGCAGCATCTAAGAAGTCAAGAAAAGATTTATTAACAACTGATCCCAGGATGAAGCTTCCCAGGGGATGGGACTTTGGAAGACAAGGAAGAGGAGCAAGTCTATGTCCAGGGGGTGACAGTCTCTGTCAGGAGGCAGCTGCTGGCAATGGCCATGTGCTGCTGTTGGTCACAATGGCCTCTGCTCCTCAGGGCTGAGGAGGACATAGGAGTCGTCCTGCTTCACTCGCAGCATCACCTCAACCAGAACAGTGCTGCCAAAGGTGTCCATCAGCCAGAGCCTGTAGCAGCACTGGGAGGGCAGCAGCATCAGGTGGCAGCACTTGGACTGGGGCAGAAAGGCCCAGGCTTCTTCCAGCAGCACCTGCAACCAGCTCATGGTTCTGCCCACATCCAGGTAGAAGCCATGGCAGACGCTGCACAGGAAGCTAGGACCCTGCTTTGCCACTAGCTCCTCCTAGGTGTGACGGAGGAAGCAGAGGAAGAGCACCACCAGTGGCTCCTTCATGCAGGTACACTGCAGCTCAACAAGGAGGCCAGTGCCCATCTCCAGGTGGAAAGCATGGCCCCAGGGGGGATCAAAGGGTATCAGCAGGTTTCACCCTAGTTAGTAGTTACAATCATGTAATTGTTTGCGTAACTCTTCCTCTTCCCCCTCAGAAAGGCAGGGAGGGGAGGCAGATGGAAAGGAAAGAACCCTTGTGGGTTGAGATAAAGGCAGTTTAGTAGAATAATAACAGAAAACTACAACAGCAATTACAATGATACAAGTCACTCTCACCACCCAGTGGATCGGTACCTTCCCAAGTAGTGATGGAATGTTGCATTGATCCTTCTGTTGTTCTGTCTGTGCTCCTTCTCAGCCCCTATGGGAAGCTGAAAAGAGTCTTTGAAAAGCATAAAAATTACTTAGCAACAACTAAACCAATATGCATTATTGACATTTCTTTCATAGCAATCACCTGAAAGAAAAATAACTCTTCCCCAGCTTGAAACCAAAAGAGTAAGACAAAATGTGTATAGATTAATATTACATGATAGACAAATGGCAGCTGGTTTGAACTGTACCAGCATAAAAATTAATTACACTGACATTTTCTAGAAACAAAGAAACTATTTGGAATACATAGTCTGTGCAATAAGAAGTGCGTCCTCACTCTCATTTAGCCTTATGGTCAGATACTTTATTAATAACCAAACTTTTTTTATAGAACTTTTTAAGGACTTCATCTCTGGATTGGGCAAAAAGCTAAGAAACTTCCTTCTAGGAGTTAATGGCTTGGAAAGTTATTACTACCAGAAATTGAGTATTTAAAATGTAAAATACATCCTAACCATAGGAGTTCAGATCTGAAAAAATATGTAATATCAGGCTGACTCAGTGCTCAGATGTAAGCCCTTAAGGGAACACACGAGTAGAAATTCAGCAGATAGCAGCATTCCCACTGAGCTGATAATGAGGTTGTACTCATGTCATATTTTTGTGGTCACCCAAGACAAGACACGAGTTATTGTCTTATCTGACTGGTAATATAGTTGTTCTGACAATATAGATGTGAACCCTAGTGTAGTAGTCTGGGGTCAATTTACGTAGTTTCTTCCTATCATTCCCCTGTTTCAATTGAGAATGCAGTTATCTACTTGCTCTGGAACTGTCACAGTTTGTCAGCAGTAATTGTATGCCAGCAGGAGCTATACATTCAATGATCATCACTATCACTTTGAATCTATGCACTATGACACTACCAAACATGTATATATTGCTCAGTCCTTGCCTGTGTCCAGGCAAAAAAGGAATTTAGTGGCCCTTCCCACATAGCTTGACCTACAGACACAGGTACTCTTTTAACATGAACTGATGCTCATCATCCTTCTAAAACTATTAATAGTCTACTATGGCCCTTAAACAAATCTCTGCCAACATTATTTTACTCTCATTTCGCGAGGAAACAAATCCTAAACATTTACATTCATTCATTGATTTATCACTCTATTCGTGTTTCATGTTGAATTGATTTGCCATATTCTAATAAATCTGGCAAAGAGAAAAACAGTTTCGAATATAAATAGATAGTGTGATTGTAGCTACTACTCAGTGAGCAGAGCTGCAGTTACTGCAGACAGAGATGAAGTCATTGTTTTCCTCTTCTGCTAGAGGGAGCAATGAATGCAATTTATGCACCCCACAAGGATATGCATTCTTTTAACTTCGTCTTCTATGTGTCCAACAGTTAGAAAGAGATTGAGTTCACCAGGTCAATAGCAATGTGTTTTTGATGGAGCTTAATTTCAATCTACCCTTTCTCCATCATTTTCACTTTACTGCAGGTTCAATTTTGGGCCATCAGGCTAACCAAACATGTTTTTTCCCACTTAGAGTACTGAAGAGTGTTATTTTTAAAAACAATTTATGCAGGAAAATCTGCAGATTTAAGATCTTTTGGTTAATCTTTTTATTAGGATTTCAGGTACAATCTATATAACACCATTTAGATCATCTTCATATAGTACATAAAACGGAACTGGAAGTAGACAGAGCTCAGGTTGTAGTTTGCACCAGAAATATCATGTTCCCAAAGGCCAGGTTTAGGTGTGGTGACTCCACTGAAAAAAAGAAAAAAAAAAGAACTGTAGGCATAAGAATGAAAACTTCAACAAAATATTTAGGTTGGAAAAGACCTTTACGATTACTGGGTCCAACTGTTAAGCTAACACTGCTAGATTTACCACTAAATCACATCCCTAAGTACTGCATCCACTCTTTTAAGTACCTCCAGGGATGATGACTCAAACACTTCCTGTGGCAGTCTCTTCCAAAGCTTGAAAACCTTTTTGATGAATAATTTTTATCTAATACACATTGTAAATATTTCTTAACACAACCTGATGTGCCACTTGGTGTCATGGCCATAGAAGATTGTTTGACATATTTTCATAGAGAAACAGTCTTATGAACTACGAGATATTTCCTAAAATATTAAGACATATTGAAACATGCATTTAAATGCATTTTATTTTTTACTTTTGAAATAGTACCCTTTAGTCTCTGGACACAGTAATAACAACACAGTCAAATGAGCAGTGATGCTTTGCATATTTGCCATCTGAAAACATGCTAACTGATTTAACATCTTGTCTTACCACTGTAATGATACATGAATCAGTCAATAATTATTACCTTGTAAGTATAGAGATAGATCACTTCTTTCCCATAGCAAATTGCCATTCACGTCATCACAGTAAATACAAAAAAATAGCAGTGTTAGGGATATGTAGATTGTATAATTTCTGGAATATCTTGATTTAACCATAAACTGTATTATTCTGATATTTTAACAGTATTCACTAAAATAGGTGTTCATGTAAGAATCTTAATTTTATACAGAGAACAGATTTGTTTAATGCACATATGCAAAATTTCTGTTTTCCTCTAAATAGAAAAAATAATGTTTAGTTCTAGAATGGAATTTAGTTAATTCTGAACATATGGATAAAAAAATTCTTTTTCTTAACAGTGTTAAAGAAATTGTTTTTAATTGAGTAGAAGGAAAAATACTGCACTGCAGTTACTTTTGCCAATATTTATGCTTGTCAGCTTCCTATTTTGTTGTTTTGAAATATTTATACATGCATGCAACATGCAATAGAGATCAAATCATCAGGGTGAAATACAACATAGTTTTATTGAAAATAAATTTATATCATTTTGAGGCTGAGTCAATTTGTGTAGCTACACAATAGAGGTGTTGAAATTTCACTGAGAAGCTCCTATTCCCTCCCCGTGGGAGAAGAGGCAAAGAAGGATCATTCCCTTTGGATTATATAAAGATCCACTGAAATTCTCCTGTGATCTCCTTTAAAGTATAACTCCATAACCAAAGGAGTTCAGAATAAATACCTGCACATAAGAGTCTGGAACCAAATTAATATCCTTGATTCAAAGAGTGAGTTTGGAGATACGTGTAATAGGACTTTTGCATCCAAACTCCACAAGGTAGGGATTCAGAACTGTAGGGAATAAACTCTAAAAAGCCTTTACAGTTATTCCTGTACAGTGGGTCTTATTCTGCTATGCCTGTATTTTGCTTATCATCTTCACTATGCTTCTAACCCTAAACAGAGCCTATGCTCCCTCTGACAGAACTTCGAAGTGGTAGTCTTTTGCTTGTGCACGTAGAAACTGCATAGAGAAACACTGACCCAGAGGGGTTACACCTCCAGTGGATACCAACAGGCTAACCATTAGTAACCCATAGTGATTCCTCCTGTTACGTAAAGCATGGAGAATATGTAGAATAACTTCTGATAGAATTCATTACATGTAGCACTTAAAAAAAGGATAGAATGCGGGAAGTCTCCCTCAGAATGTGGGAGCATCTCCCCCATGAGGAACTGCTGAGGGAGCTGGGTCTCTAGCTTGGAGAGGAGGAGACTGAGGGGTAACCACATTAGTGGCTATAAATGTGTAGAGGGTGAGTGCCAGGAGGATGGAGCTCTTCTCAGTGGCCTCCAATGATAGGACTCGGGGTAATGGGTGCAAAAATGGAGCATGGGAGGTTCCACAGAAATGTAAGTAAAAACTTTTTCAGAGTGAGGATGACAGAACACTGGAACAGGATGCCCACAGTAGTTGTGGAGTCTCCTCTGGAGACTTTCAAAACCATTCGGGATGCTTTCCTGTGTGACCTGGTCTAGACGTTCCTGCTCTGGCAGGATTAGACTAGGTGATCTCTATAGGCTGCTTCCAATCCCTCTGATTCAATGATTCTGAATTCTGAACAGTGGAAACCACGAGCAGCATTCACAGTTGTATTTCGCAGTCACAGTTCTCTTGCCATGGAATCTTCTATGGCAATAATGGTATCTATTCACCCAAAATTTATGGCAGGCTGAAACCCACACCTAGCAAACTCAACCCACAATCAAACAATTCATATACAAAATGAAAAACAAACAAACAAAACACCACACAGCCAGTAAATTACAGCCATATGACCCTTTTTGAGTGTATTCTGAAAAAAAAGGTAGGATTCAAAATGCAGAGCTGTTTTTACTAGGTTTTTAACACATCAAGTGGTCTCAACATTTCACTTCCATCTTTTAAAACCTAAAGTAGGTGTCAAATTGATTTTAAAATTGCTTTCATGAATTATGAAAGTAATTTCTCTGTTTGAGATACTCTGCGTATATTTATCTTCAGTTCTGTCTCTGCACTCAAATTCTGTGCTGCTGTTTGAGAATAGCTGGCTATACTAAATAAATTAAAAGAGCACACACTTTTCTTTGCTATTTGTACTGACGAAGCCACTGATTTCTGGCTTTAAACTGAAATGCTCACTAAAACACCAAATAAACCTAAACTTATTTTTATCTTTGATGTTAGCCACTTTTTTACTATAGCAGGATTTTTCTGGTTTTGCAGTAAACTCTTCTGATCTTGCTAAATGCTGAAGGATGCAAAACAGGATTCTATTACATGTATTAAAAAAATAAGTTTGAGGGAGGGAAGGAAGAAATTGGAAGTTTTCTTCCCAAAGTAGTCTTGGTACCTACATCTCCTCCTAATGAAGTTAGTGACACTAGTGTAGTATAAGGAAAATTATGATAATAAAGATTCCTGGAATGCTGACATCAAGTGGGAAAGTCTCAAAGGGGCAAGAGGGTATTTGCCTGTGAGACAATAGGGCTTATTGACAGGGCTTTTAACTAGATGAGAAGGGGTAGGGAGGTAATAATACCTTGGGTTTTTATGTGACAAGCTGTGGGACAGCACATTAGGGTTAGGGGGACGAGATTCTATGGAGGGACAACAACTGATTGCCCCAAGGCATGCTGGGGGCATTGCATCATCATCATCACAATCTAATGGAGGTGTGCCAGGAGCTCCTGAGATAGCTGCAGTTAACAGTAAAAAATATGTGAAACACCTCAAGGGAGCTCCTCTAGGAAGGTGATGCAGTCAGCAGCCCAGCTGAAGAGCCTCTATACGAATGCACAAAACATGGGCAACAGACAAGAAAAACTCACAGCTACCATACAGTTGTGAAGTTATGACCTAGTGGCCATCACTGAAAACTGGTGGGATGAAACCTGTGACTACATTGTGTCCACTGAGGGATACAGATTATTCGGAAGAGACAGGCAAGACAGGATGGGTGGTGGGTTGCCCTCTGTATTAAGGGAATGGTAGAGCGCAAAGAGACATCTTTAAAGAACAGCCACGAGGAAGTGGAAAGCTTATGGGCAGAGATTAGACAGGGAGGTAATGTGGGAAACCTGGTACTTTGATGTCTAATACAGGACACCTTGTCAAGAGGAGTTTATGGTGAAGCCTTCATACTCCAGCTGGAGGAGGCATCCTGCTCAAAAATTCTTGTCCTCCTGGAGATTTCAACCACCCTGATACCTGCTGGTAAATCAACATGGTGAGGTGTAAGCAAATAAGGGGGTTCCTAGGGTGCCTCAATGGTAACTTCCTGAGGCAGGAAGTAGACAGACCTATGTGTGGAGCTGCTATACTGAATCTGATAATCACCAATGCCTGTGAACTCATTGAGGATATAAAAATTGAAGGCAGCCTGGGATATAGTGATAATGCACTGGTGGAATTCACAGTCCTGAGGAAAGTGTGTCAGCTGAGGAGCACAGTGATGACCCTGAATTTTGGGAAAGTAAACCTCAATCTCTTGAAGGAGTTACTCAGTAGGATCCCTTAGGAAGTGGTCCTCAAGGACAAGGGGTTGGAACACAGCTGTCAGATCTGTCAGGATGCTTTCCATACAGCACAAGAGCTCTCCTCTCCTAGGTGCAACAAATTCAGCACGAAAGGGAAGAGATCAGGGGACCTGTAGAAGAAACTAAAAAGAACAGATGAGGCGAAGTCTGGAGTACTTGGTGACCTTTTGCCTCAGTTCTCACTGACAGGACCTCTCTTCAGGCCTCCCAGGTTGAGGATGGAGACCTGGGGGAGAAAGTCCCACCTGCTGTCATTGAACACAAGGTTTGGGACCATGTGAGGAACTTGAATGTCCGCAAGTCCATGGGACCTGATGAGATGCATACCAGAGTCCTGAGGGAATTGGCTGATGTAGTTGCCAAGAAGCTTTACATGACATTTGAAAAGTCATGGCAGAAAGGAAAAGTCCCTGGTGGCTGGAATAAAGTGAACATTGTGTCCATTTTCAAAAAGGGTAGAAAGGAAGATGCTATCAACCTGTCAACCTCACCTCTGCTTGGGAAAGTCACGGAGCAGATTGTCCTAGAATCTATGCTATGGCATACAGAAGACAGGGAGGTGATATGAAACAGCCAGCATGGCATCATCAAGGTTAAGTCCTGACTGACCAACCTAATGGCTTTCTACAATGAAGTGACTGTATCAGTGCACATGGGAAGACCAGTGTATATCATCTATCTGCAATTGTTCAAGGCCTTTGACACAGTCCCCCACAGCATCCTTCTCAGTAAGCTGGAGAGATATGGATTTGATGGGTGGACTATTTGGTGGATAAGGAAATGGCTAGATGGTTGCATCCGGAGGGCTTGATGTTTGGATGGGGAGGAGTGACAAGTGGTATCCTTCAGGGATATATGTTGGGTCCGTCTTCACAGGTGATACAGACAATGGAGTGGAGTACACTCTCAGCAGACAATATCAAGCTGAGTGTTGTGGTTGACAAACCAGAGGGACAAAATGTTGTCCAGAGGGACCTGGACAGGCCAGAGAGGTGGGCCTGTGCTGATCTCATGAAGTTCAACAAGGACAAAAAGAGGGTGTTGCGCTTGCATCAATTCATACTGGGAGGTTATGCAATAGAGGGCAACCTGGTCTATTAGAGGATGTCCCTGCTCTCTGCAGGGGTATTGGACTCTTTCAACTCTGTGATTCTATGTAACTGTCAGAATGCAGTATCTTACTCAATGAAAGGATTCAGTACTGTCCACATCAAAATAAGATACTATATGGATGAACCAATTAGATTGAATCATTGTGACTAACTTTTTGAAATAAGTGGAAGTGACATCTCCCACTGGGTAAATATTTTAAATATGAATAAAATATGAGGTGGCCTTTAATTGTTTTCCTTAGTTTCTGTATGTTACATTTGTAACATTCAAATTAGAATCACAGGGTCAGTCAATAATGTCGGGCAAACAAATTGACTTGAAATTGAAGCTATGAAGAAAAATCAGTCCTCTCAAAAATCAAGCCAAGATTTTGAAGCTGAGCACTCAAAATTAGGTAACACTTACAGAGTCCAACATCTTTTGTGCTTTGCTTTGTTCTCTGCAAAATAGCAATAATCCAGCCACCCAGCCTGATAATCATCACCAAAAATGTTTTTGATTTACTCTATTTGATTTATAATAAAATTGCTAAGGAAGAGATAAATTATATTTCAGTGATGATAAACAAGTGCTTAGGACTGCACAATGAATAAGTAGGATCAAAGAAATGTTGAATTAATTCATTGAATGAAGCAATGAGACATAATCATAGCTATACATGAATTAAAATGGCACAGCCAGACACCATGATAATTTTAAACTGGGCTGTGTTTATTCAGGCTGTTGGTTCTGCCATCCTGTCTTGTTGGAAGCAGAAGTTACTAAATACTTAGTCTTACAGTCTAAATAGATCTAGATGTTGAAGGAGGACTATGAAAAGTAAGTCAGAAATAGAAACAATGTGCAATCACATGGAGTGTTAAAACAACAGTGAGTTATTACTGAGATGGCTTGATTCCAGCAACAATAAACACTTTCAAGTTATTCTTAACACTGCATGTTGCTATTTGTCACATTTAAATATAGATGTACATTATGTCCGACATTAAGAAAGCAATATGGATTAAAATAATTCAGAATCTAGTATACTAACAACTGTTCAGTGTACTATATTAGCCTCACAATTTGGTAAAAACCCCGTGACACTCCTAGACTTTTTCTAGCGCTTGAAGATTTGTTTTATCAAGAAAATCAGGGCATTATTAAAACAAATTAAAAAGTACTTATTGGCTTTGTAAGGATTTGTATGAATATTTCAAAACACTGGTTTCAAGTTCAACAAGTTCAACTTTTTAGAATGATACCAACATTAGCATCAAGAAATTTTATTAGACTTCCATTAGATTAGACTTGAAGAACAAGCTCTCTTACAGTGGAGCATGGATCAGTTAAATTCACCTGGAAGGAATATTTCAAATGCTCAGGTGTTGTTTTTTTATGTGAGCTAAGGATGAGTAGCTTGTCTTTTTGGTACAGCTGATAGACAGTTCTTCAGATACATGTTGTTACCTAAATACAATGTATTTTTGTTCTTCCACGGAAGTATTTGAAGCAGGGGAGGCAGTCATATCTACAAAAACATTTAGAATTCCTTGAACATGCATTCATTGCATTTCTAAATATTTATTGGCATTTCATATCCAAAAGTAGTCTTGGTTGCAAAATTAAGTATAATAAAAATTCTCAGTACCCTTTGCCATGTCATCTCCAATTTTGATGAGTGCAGGAAGTGAAAGGAATGGGAGTAAGAAGAGATGTGTAACTGCGAAATTTTATTTTTGTTCATGCAATTCAGTAATAGTGGGGGGAAAATTGCTTTCATAATGCAATTCACCCTACACTTTCATTTCCAGTCAATCTTACTAAAATGCATTAAATGTAGCAAGTGCTAGACTTCTTACACAACCAGAAAGGACAGTGATTGTTTCAGAGAATTTACTTCCTACCGTGTTTATTTCCACTGAAGTTAAAACAAAATTGAAAAAAAAAATCTGGGACAATAGAAGAAAGGAAGGGAAATATGAATGCCAAGCAGAAACCATTTTGAAAATGAGGAATCTATGTGAAGTGAGGAGGAAATTGTAAAAGAAATAAGTAATCAATGTGTAAAGAATAATTATGATCCAGTCCCTAGCAAAAACAAATGGGACAACCTATCTGAATCTTAGAATTTGTTCTAGTAAGGGAGAATGCTGGAGAGCTACTGTGGAAGCAGTTTCCTCTATTGCAGCTTCTACTCTTTGTATTTTTCTGAGACTTCCTCTAGTTGTTGTTTTCTTCTGTGGCATGTGTTACATCAATCCTAGCATTTTGGAGATTTCCAGTCTTATTTGTATGTTTTCACAACGCAATCTTACCTTCTTTCAGGTAGGAAACAAAGTGCAACAAAGCCACTATCCATAGGATCAAAAACTTGGACTGTTGAGAGTGATTGTCCTCATTATTTAGACTCAGGAGAGCCATCAAGGAGATATACTTCCAAATGGTTGCCCAAGTGCCTTCTATTCAGATGGAGGAGAATGAGGTGGGAGAATGAACAGAAGGCACTGATAAAATGGCACTGGTAAAATTTGCACTAAAGCTGAGCTCCTTCTACTAGCTGGACACCTACTGCCCACATTGGTCTCTTCTGTTGGCATTCTTACTTTGGTGTTGTTATTGAGAAAGATCAATGTCACTTCTTTATTAAGTCAGGGAAGAATGATTGTTAAGTGCTTATATCTCTTGAAGCAATATTCAGGAAGAATTTATAATGTTGCAATTTGGACTGGAGGCCTTTGAGAATGAGGTATTCTTCCTATTGAGATCTGAATAAGAAAATATTGTTTGCATGAAGTACATTCACTCTATGGTCTAACTCTGAATAGATAAATAAATTTATATAAATTATGAAGCTCAGGAAGGCTAGAAAAATAAACAATCTTCATACAATTCTTCACCTCATTCTTTATGAGCTTCTATGGCGCCAGGAAGAGATACTATGTAGTAAGCCACAGAACAATAGCAGTTTCATTTCCCTCTTCTAACTTCTTCTCTCTTTGGCAACAGAATTTATTTCTAAACAATAAAATCCTTTCTATGATCTTAATAACATAGGCTTCCATGCCACTGTGATATGTGAAAATGACTTACACTTTTTTTTAACCTTAGAAGGAGAAACTAAGTGTCCATTGCTGAGCTGTTGCAAATAAAATAACTAAATGAACACCAAATAATTAAAAATCCGTGTTCTTTAAAGTACAAAACTAGGAACTGTACCTGCTATAAAACCACAATTAAATTCACCTAATTTTCACTATACAAGATCAGTATTGGGGGTAAAAATTTCATGGGTATCTAACTAGTCACAAAAAGAGTATGAGGGGAGCAGAAATACTAATTTTGATTGAGTGAAAATGTAAAGGCTAAGGTGGATAGGAGTTATTCCTTATGCGGTCAATTCAGGGTATGATTCAGAGTATAAAGATTATGACTTGATTTTAAAGTTGTCAGCAGAAACACATGATTCCAGAGAAGATTCAGAGAACCAATGTTAATAGCTTGAAACTGGCCCTATACTTGTTCACTTCCCTGCCCACTCTTCAACCTCATCCCATTTCCATGGAGGAGGGAACTTAAAAGCAAAAAAATTATCTGCAACAGGAGCACTTCAGTCATCCTCACTTAATGCTGTGTAGGTCAGATTATTAATCAAAAGGTCTCCTGAAATACCTGTACAATAGTGAACTGTGTCTTTAAAAGCTGCCCTACTGTCACACTGTGTAAAAACTGCTGCACCACACAGTGCCAATCAAATAGAAATCCTTTCTTAGTGTTAACAAAGGGGTTCTCTGTCATCTCACTAGGGAACTATTTCTGATAATTCAATTATAGCTCCAACTAAAAATGCTAAATAATTATTGATTATTAATAATTAATTATTATTTTAAATTATTAGCTGACCTTTAGATCATTTTAATCTAGGATTCTGATAATCCATATAAAAGGGTTTCAATATCTTCATTACTATTAGTATAAGTGCTATATTGCTCTAACAGACTCAGAAAATAACTGTCACACATATAACTATGCACATAGCTGGTAAATATCTTGGCCTCAGAAACTAAAACCTAGGATTTAGTCCCTTCAAATTTACAGACAAATCAAATTGTGATAGTCCATACTGAGTTACTGTATTGATTTTTGTCTCCAGAGACCAAATTAATGTGTAATAAACTAGTTTGTTACTCCTTAGGAAAAGAAACATTGCAGTTTATGAATCTAATTTTAATTTTTAGCACTCTGACCAACAATCATATTTCTCTGTATATATTTTCATGATCATATTAGGTTGCACGGTAAGGTTGTGATAGCATGGGAGCTATGTGGGTGGCTTCTTGGAGAGGCTCTAGGAACTTCTCCTATATTTTATGAAGTCAGTGGCAACTGGTTGCATGAAGGATCCAGTTCTAACCAAAGCTGACCCAATTAGTCACAGTGGTAGGACCTCTGTTATATCTTATTTAAAAATGGGGAAAAAAATCTGCACGATAGGACAAAGAGAGAGGAGTCCTATATATCACAAAATATCAGGGACTGGAAGTGACCTCAAGACATCATGTAGTCCAATCCCCCTGCCAGAGCAGGAACATCTAGACCAGGTCACACAGGAATTCATTCAGATGGGTTTTGAATATCTCCAGAGAAGGAAAGTCCACAACCGCTCTGGCAGTCTGTTCCAGTGTTCTGCTATCTAACTGTGAAAAAGTTTTTTTTTACATTTCTCTGAAACCTTCTATATTCCAGCTTGTACCCATTTCCCCTTGTCCTATAATGGGAGGTAACTGAGAAGAGCCTGGCTCCATCCTCTTGACACTCACCCTTTACATATTTAATATTATTAATTAGGTTACCCCTCAGTCTTTTCCAAGCTAAAGAGACCCGGCTCCCTCCGCCATTCATCATACGGGAGATGCTCCAATCCCCTCATCATCCTTGTGGCTCTGCACTGTACCCTCTCAAGCAATTTCCTATCCTTCCTGAACTGAGGGGACCAGAACTGGACACAACATTCCAGATGTGGTCTCACCAGGGTAGACTAGAGTGGGAGAAGAAACTCTGTCTACCTACTGACTATACCCCTTTTAATACACCCCAGGATGCCATTGGCCTTCTTGGCCACAAGGGCACATCATTGGCTCATGGCCATCTTACTTTCCACCAGGACCCCCAGGTCCTTCTCCCCTGCATTGCTCTCTAACAGGTCAGTGCCCAGCTTGTACTGACACATGGGGTTGTTCTTGCCCATGTGCAAGAGCTTACACTTTCCCTTGTGAGAGAAACAATTCTTCAGATGCCAAAGTCAGTGAAGAAGGAACAGGAGGAGGTGCTCTAGATATCAAAGCAGAGATTCTCCTGTATGCTGTGCTGAAGACCATGGTAAGGCAGCCTGTTCACCTGCAGCCCATGGAGGCCCATCAATGGTAGAGCAAATACCTGCCTGCAGGTCATAGACAAACAGACTAGAAAATGAATGCCTGAAGGAGGCTGTGACCCCTTGGGACGTCTTCTCTGGACAACGTGCCTGGCAGGATCTTGTGAATTCATGGAGAGTTTCTTTAGGGTTGTGGCTGCCCTAGCACATCCAGTTTTTACATATATCCTTATTTTATCTTGTTTCTCTGTTTGTTTGGTTGGGTTTTTTACATGCCATGCTAATCCACAGCTGAAATGGTCTCTGCCAAACTATTTTTCCTTTGTGTTAACTTGGAGGCATTAATATGCTGGGAATTATATGAGAAATTAACTTGCATAAAGACTCCTGGGTTTTTTCTTGCAGAGAAGCAAAGGAATTTCAACCATAATGGCATTTTTAGTATGATATCAACATCTCAGACCAAGTCATAGATATGTTGAAGACAGAATTCAATAGGAAAAGAACTGTCACCTGTCTCACAGACAGTATTATTGCCTTGTCTTACAATTTTGATTGGTTTGAAAGGTGTTACACAAAAGTACAATGGCTAATGACTGGGACAAGGAGTTTTATTATTAATTTTTGTCACTGAATTCCCTAGAAACATTCACAAAGCACATAATTATGGAGTCTCCTTTAGATTTGAAGGTGTTGCATTTGTCCACCATTAATATTGCAGACATGATATAATTTTCATGGAGGTAGACTTAACATAAATGTAAAGAAATGCTTTTCCTTGGAATCTGTCTATACGAATTTATATATCTCTATAATTTTATTTGGAGTAAAAATAATTTTCTTGGTTTACTTTCACTGTAGGAATTTATGCTACTTTAGAAGAGTAAAATTACTTAACATTTAGGAACTGTCAATTTTACAACAGAAAAAATATTTAGAACCCAGCTGCTAAGAACTGATGATTTCAGAATTTTGAAGTCTAAAAGGCCTCTGAGACAAATTTACCCATCTTTCACACATTTCAGTCACATTTAGATTGGTAAAGAAACAGAATTACAGCAATACAGAAAACATTGAGAAGAATTACTGATGTTGGTCCAGAGGGCTTCTACTCTTTATTGTTGCATAGGCTGCATGCACGGCATAAGGAAGTATATTAACATAATATACTGGTCTTCAAAAAGGCTTGAGTTTTATCAAATACAAGACTGTAGACTGTCAAATACTTCAACAAATTTCCTGTCTTGTATTACATACCAGTGAAGATAAGAAGCTGTCAGCTAAAAACTAATTTTGTGAAAAACATATCTCTTAGAAGGGACATTCTCGTTGCTGGGAGAAGAAAGATGGAGAGAGGCAAAAAAGTCAGTAATTAATTGGCACGAGCTGTAAATGTACCATCATAAGACTACGTGTCTTGTTGAAACTGGCCATGAGCTGAGGAACTCTATGCAGTGAACACCACGATAAATGGAACCATGTATCATAAACACTCTGATGAAGGACTGTTGCAAATATTTTTATTTTATTATAGTTTTAAGCATAAACAGACATAAAGCTGCACCTAAGATCTGTGGCTCTGACAACAATGTGCAGCTGTTTATCTCATCCCTTTGGTTTTAGAAACATAAACATATTTTGGTACTCCAAAACAATTTGAACCTGGTTTTGGTAACTGTGGATGTACTTTTCTTCATAGAACTATAAAAATGCCAGTCATATAAGATACCACAGACATGAAGTCAAAGAACTGTATGCAAAACTTGGCAAAATAAGATGAAATCTTTCTCTGTTTACAGAAAGACAACTAAAGATGAAACAGCAAAGAAACAGGTTTTGGGAAAATGCACAAGGGGAATGTAATGAGTAGGACAACTACAAATGCATTGTAACTGAATCTTGATCTCTGCAGTGCTAGATGTTTTTCACTACAAGCTGCATTTCTGAAGTTATTTTGTAGTGAATATAAATATTTCTTTCACTTTGACTTTGGAATTTGAGCATTTAGAAGGAAAAAGCTTTCAAATACTGATTTTCTTATTGCAACATAACATTCCTCTGGAAAATAGTCTAATTTGAGGGCAAGTTTTCTTGTTTCTCTTAGCTCTAGCTATTAGTTTGTCATAATGATCTACTGTTCACCGATTTCTTGATAGGTCTAGTGTAAACCAACAGAGTATGACTGAATAGAGAGAAGTCTTCAATTTTCCAATAAATTAAATCACAAGTGCTGCAATTTTTAAAAAGGAAACCATACTCTGAATTTTCCCCCTAGATATGGAAGTGTCTTCTGCTAAGCCAAGATAAATATATTCTAACCAAAGTACGGGAAGGACATAATTAGCACCAGCTTTTTGCTGTTACAATGTATGTGCAGGATGGATGACTGTTAGCTCATACTGAACTCTAAAATCTGGATTGATCTTTTTAAATCTAAACAAGCTACATCATTCCTATGATATTACTTGGTTCAAATACACTACAGTGCTTCATTTTATGTAAAATATCAGAGGAATCTCTTGGATAGAGTCCTGATATTGATTACAGTATTCTGGAGAACACATCTATTAAAGACCACTTGACACAATTAAAATAAAAAGCAATGGAAAACATAGTTCAGTGGCAGAGTAACTGCTGTCTTTAAGGATGGGTCTCAAGTCCACTTAATGTCTCTCAGCAATGTACAGGGAATTTTCCATGGATTTTTTTCACAAATTGAAATGAAGATAGAATCAGAACTTTTTGTTTGTTTGTTTGACTTTATACAAACACTATAATTATTCTTACAAGCAAATCTAAGACACTAATATGGATTTCCAGATCAGGCTAGAGATTGACAAATGCTTTAAATAACAATTATCTAATTACAAGATTTTGAATTAATTCCTTCAATACTCTAATTACCCCCTTTTTTGGTCTGTTATTGACCTAAAAGCATCTGGAATGTTTGTATAGGTTTAATTTTAAAGTTTTAGAAAAAATGTCCACTTTCAAACTTATACTGAAAAAGTCTTATACCTATTCTTTATGAGATAAAAAATAATAATAGGATCTCATTTGGTCAAACATGATTAACTATAATAATTTGAACAACCAGAAGAAGTACTCAGAAAGCATTTCAGTCATCTGCCATACAATTGCAAACTTCCACAGAAATAGAAGCAAAGATATATATTGATGTTCATTTTTTATTCCTTGATCATTTTTCTTGTGTAAATAAACATAGATCAATCAAATTATCCTAGACAACACAGTATGTATTTTATTAATTGATTGCACAATTTAGCAAATTCAAAAAAAGAGAGAGAGAAATGGGGTGGGGTTTCTTCCATCATTACAATATACTTGCTTTTTGTACAATCACCAAGTAATCTTAATAAGAAGTAAATGTTGTTGATCTGCTAAGACAACAAGAATTACAGGATATGAGCAAATAATTCAATCTGTCTGCTCAATTATTAATACTTAAATTGCTTTTGATGATTAAGTGCTAACAAAGTGTGCCAAAAAAGTTTTAATAAGACTAACAAGCATGCTAATTAAAACCATCTCAACACACTAGCTGACATAAATCAAGTATGATATTCCTTATTTCTAGAGTACGCTAAAGTTAATTGGTAGAAATGTTTCTGTTTCCAACACATGTGAATATGGAAAGTTGTAAACAGTAATGTTAGCATCAATCTTCAGCACACCATACTGCTTTCCCATAAAATTATGTTAATGGAGAGATTTATTTGAAAAACTGATGAGCAAAAGCAGAATTGTTGTATTTTGGCAATATGTTTATATGTATTTTTAAAATGCACTTGCCATCTATTACGGGAGAAACTAAACTAAATTTTCACCAGCTCTCAAAGTTCCCTTTACATTTTCCAATTAATTACACAATTATGACATATTAAATAAGTAAGTAAGAAAAAAATTAATTAGAAATCAGACATCATTAATTGTTTTATTTATAGATCCACTTATTTTGTGATTTCACAAGACAGAGAGTAAAAGTAGGGGGACATAAATGCAAATCTGGAATATCTACTTATGTGCTTTCAAAGAATGTACAAAAATTATAACAGGCAAAGCAGGTGCCAGTACTTTAGACTGGGAACACTGTTACTTCCAGGAGTCAGTGCATTTGATCATTAAAATATCCAAGCAGTCCTGAAAGTTATTACATAATCCAAATGAGCAAAATATGCTGCTGTAGAACTTCTATAGTCATGGTATTAAAACGTTCTGGTTACACTCTAAAAATAAGGCAAATATTGCTAGTTTGTCTGCAAAAGACCATAGAAATGCAGCCTGTAATAATTGTTCCATTATAATTTGCATAGACTAAATAATTGCAGACTTAATGTGACATTTCATTTGATTAGCACTATATATTTAGCAGTAGTAACTCCATGATAAAGAGTAAAATCCTTCCTGAATATTATAGTGGAAACTAATTCTGTCCTGAGCACAATTTTTTATTTAAAATTACATTTTACTAATGTCATGTCATATATATTGCTCTTCTCCCTGCTTTTTAAACTTTTAGCGTATTCAGACTTGATTCAGGATCTTAATAATTACATTAAGAGTATTACTATAGGCAGTACTATAGAGTATACTCTTATATACTATAAGAGTATCACTATAGGCAAAGTAATGATATTATTCTTTATTGTGTGTCCTTGACCAAAATGAGGAAAATGCAATGTGGAGATTTGATCTAGTTTTTAAAAGAAAGGAAACAAAAAACCCTTTCCCCTTTTACAAAATGATATCCAATGAACTAAAAGCATTTTAAAAAATATCATTTGTAGGTTGTAAATAATAAGAAAATTGGTAAACCCACAGTAAAAATAAAAAAAACCCCACTTTAGTTATGTTGGAAAAAAAACTTTTCCCTCAGCTAAATTTAATATAGCTATCTTGGATCCTGTGAATAATTCAGCCAAGGGAGTATTAGAATGTAGCAAAGGTTCTTCAAGGTTTATCCAGAACATTGAACAGATTTTACATATTACCTGTAATACCCCTCTGCCATAATTTACTATTAAAATTCATTGATGTAGCTAATATTAAATCAGCTATATCTATGCAATTTTCAGTTACACATTTAAATTTTATTATACTCATATTTGAAGTCTAATTGTATCAGACATTTCTAATATTTCCCAAAAGACTTTTCATGGAGACATCTGGTTACAAGCCTATACACTGCATAGTGTTCTTAGGTGGAGCTTCTACCTTGACTTAATAAGCTTGTGGACTACTGCAGATCTGCAAAAATAATTTCAAGCAAGGCACACTCCTCCCCAGAGGGTGGCACATAATCTAAATTTAGCTATAGAAAAGTCTTCCATGTTGCCATGTCCTAACTGGAAATAGCACAAGCTCTTATCCACCATATAGGCCCTGCACAGAGCACTCAAATTGTTTATCTATTTGACTTAGCTCTGAAACACTAATGCTAATCTGCTTCAGAAGCAGTAGCAACCCACATTCTTCTTCAGCTTTCAAATCTGGCTCTCCTCTTGCACCTTGTCCTTTAGGAGGGTTGGGATGTGGTGCTATCAGGCGTACTAAACTCATGACAAACCTGGTCTCAGTTTCTAGTTCATGCAAAAGCCTGTCTAGAAGTACAAACACTAAACATTGTTTAATATGTGTCATAGTTTCATCTCAGATACTTCACTCCCAATTTATACTACAGCTTGACAACTGAGGCTTCTCAACTGCAGCCAACAAGTTTAAATTGTTCCTATTTCATAGCACTGCTTTTATACATATGTTTTAGACATATGAACCTTTTCTTTCTAGGGACTGAGGTAGCAATTCACTCAACTATAAGACAGCTCTTATTTGGGGTTTTTTCCCTTGTTTTACAGTGAGATATTAGACATATTCTCTCTGTTTCCTAACTATTGTCATTATCGAGTCTTGCAGTAGCATCACCTGCAGGCTCCAGTTTCAGACAGAAGCACTCTCAAAAGGCCTTGACTTGGCTTACAATTCTTCCTCAGACTGAAGCCACACTGTTAAAGGAAATAAAAATCAAATAATTCTTTATCTTTGTTTCAACCCATTCTAACAAAACTTCAATGAAATCTCTTCAGTGACTAGGGCTCGGATGTATTGTCAAAAATCTTAGTAAAGTGTCCTGTTTAATGCATAATTTTTCATGACTCATTGACCTTTCAGAGGAACCCGGAATCAAATGTGATCCCCTGTATATATTAACATCAAAATGATCCACAATTCACAGCTTTGAACAACTATCACGTGAATCAAAAAGAACATTTTACCTGTGAGTGCATGCTTGCATTCCACATTCAAAGCAGAACTCTCAGTATGCAGTTTCATGGGGATAAAAGTTGAGAAAGGATTTGCATGAATTCTTAGGATGTAGGACTGCAGAATTTTGCATATCAGGTTCACAGGGTGTCAGTGTGACTCATCAGGACTATGTGAGAACAAAAAGTTTAGTCAACTGCTGCAGCAGTTCTTTAGAAGTGACAGGCTGACTGAGTCATGAAAGCTACAGAAACTGTAGCATACTTGAAAGAAGGATCTAATATTTGAAACTAACAGGCAGTTGGCTGATTTTTGTTTGGTTCTGGTTTTGTGGAGTGCATTGTCTTCTTATGTTGTCTCCTTACAGACGTTCAACTGCTTTCCTGTATTTGAGGCTTTTGACAGGAGAGACCCTACCCTGAGTTCAGAAATGATCCTGAACTCAAAAAAAACCTATCTTGACCCTAAAATGTTGCTTTGAACTTAAGCTGCCTAACCATGCAGTATCTTCTACAAGAAAGATTCACTCTCTGAGGACAGTAACTTAGTTTGCTGTCTGTATTGCGGCACTAAATTGAATGAATTATGCTTTAATTGCAAAAGCTAGACAAATTAGTTGAACTAAAACTGAACAGAAAAAGAATTTGAGAGAAACTGTTTCTTAAAACAGCTAAATGTGAGCTATTATTTTGAGATATTTTCAATCTGATATGAATCAAAAAGAATTCATCTTTTCTCTAACTCCTAATGATTATATGGAAACTTGTAATTTTACCACAATTGCCATTTCAGATCTAACCATAAGGGGACTTCTGCCAGATGTACATTATAAAGTAACGTGGAGCAATACATGTGCATCTGTGAACAGTAGCCATTGAGGACTTAACAACTGTGAATGCTTCAAATGATAAAAACCTACTTCAAACCAACTAGATATATGGATAAGATGTCACATGGATGTATGGGTGTGTGCCTGTCAGTTTATTTTCACCTGAAGGGAATCAAGGCCATAATTCTGAAGTCTGTTTTGTCCAAAATATTGTTCATAGGGGTAACTTCTAGTCCTAGCTGTAATGCTAGTGTAGGTGCCCTCACTGCAAATTAAGGTCTAACAAGTGATCTGCTGTTTCAGCTGCTCCTGCTACTCCACTCTGGCACATGAGCCACCAGTACATCCGTACCACCACCATCAATACTCAGTTATGATACATAAAGCATCTCAGACCTTAGAAAAGCTGTAAATATTCAATAGTTATGTCTTTCTGAAGTAAACTTGAGTTAGATTTCCCTTAGGAAATGGAGAATGGGGGGGGATGCAGAAGTTATATCTTTAATTCTGACTTTTTTATTTTGGAAGCCTATGTCATTGCTGCTGGCAGCTGTGTCTTGAAACCACTCTTGCAACCATTCCCCTTTTTTTCTTTCCTAGTTTCTCACTTTCAGACTGTGCAGCAAATAAATCTCTGCACATGAATTTCTGTCTGAAATATGGCTATGAGAGTTTACTGTAATCTTCTTCATTGAAATCTCATCCTTGCACTCTCAAAATAGCATTTTAACTCCTCTGCTTCTTGGTATCACATGCCTTGGATAGCTGAAGAAAAGGGGAAGCAGTGAGTCAGACACAAACATCCCAGCATTGCTACGGTAGGAAAGTGGGAAACAGGGCTACTGACCCCCTCTTGTGTGTAACTCCATGTAGGTGGGCTTCTTCCTATCTTAATGCACTATTTTTCCATATGAATCATACATTACATTTGTTATAGCAAAAAATATAGACTTCTTTGTATGTACTTGATGGCAGTAGAGCTGAGAGAAACAATATGCTAAATAATGTAGATGGGAATATCATTATATATTTAATATTCAGCACTATGCTTGTTAAATCATAAAATAGCAGCACAAAATAAATTTTGATGACATGCAGTTAATTTGCCTACCTGCAGGCAGTGAAGGCAACAAATAAACTAATTCAGTTCTTATTAAGGCCTTAAACTTATGGTGAGTTTTTAGTTCATTTAATTAGTACTTAACAAATAGCCTGCAGTAAGGTAAATTGCATCACAGCAAAGGACTAGCAACTGGTATTTATTAATTCATTTACTGATTGTTACTTAACGCCATTTAAATGATAAAACAGCCATGGTAAACATAGCTATCTACTCTGACTTTTTATTCAATGATACTAAGTTTTTATTTTAATGTTATACCTTCCTATCAGAAAATTTTCTGTTCTGCTTTTAAACCTGGAAAGCCCTATGCTAAAGTTAAAGAAACCTGTCAAAAATTGTAGTAGTTGCATTTTATATTATAATTTATTAGAATAGGGATATTATTTTTCTATTACTCAGTGCTTTTAAAAGAGTACAGATCTTGATTGGCTTTTGGTTTGCATAATATTCCATTAAGGAAAAAAAGAACTTGGAGTACTGGTGAATGAAAAGCTGGACATGAGCCAGCAGTGTGAGTTCGCAGCCCAGAAGCTGAGCATATCCTGGGTTGCATTAGGAGAGCTGTGTCCAGCAGATGGAGAGAAGTGATTCTGCATCTCTGCTCCCGTGAGACCCCACCTGGAGCACTGCATCCATATCGGGAGCCCTCAGCACAAGAAGGACAAAGACCTGTTGGAGAGGATCTAGAGGAAGGCCACAAGGATGATCAGGGAGCTGGAGCACCCCTCCTATGAGGACAGGCTGAGAAAATTGAGGCTATTCATCCTGGAGAAGAGAAGGCTCGGGGGAGACCTCATAGCAGCCTGAAGGGGAGCTACAGGAAATCTGGGAAGGGAATATCTACCAGGGCATGGAACAATAGGACAAGAAGCAATGGTTTTAAACTAGTGCGGAGTAGGTTTAGGTTAGATTTTAGGAAAAACGTTCTCCAACATGTGGGTAGTGAGGCACTAGAGCTGGTTGCCCAGAGAGGTGGTGGAGTCCTCGTCCCTGGAGATGAATTCAAGGTCAGGCTTGATGAGGCTCTGAGCTCTTGGACATCCCTTTCAACTCTGTGATTCTATGAAAAGTTTTTTTTTTCTGTTCTTAACATCACTTTTATGTAATTAATTAATACATGGCCTGTATATTTACATATTACAATTGACTACCTCCAACCTCTTTCACAGAGACCACAATTTTCTGCATCATTCTGGTCAGCATTTATGGTCTAGTAATTACATTACCACGGGCAATAAAAACTTGCAGGAGGAAATAGCTAGTTGTCCTGGTTTGAGGTAGAATGGGGTAAATTTTCTAGTTTGTGGCTTTGCTTTTCGGCTAGGCCTCTTCTGTCTGGTCAGCCACCCCACCAGGGAGGGGCTGGAAACAGAAAAACATAGAGAAGTCCCACCAGCAGGGAGGAGC
>VZTY01032229.1:23591-91069 GCA_013400935.1 Turnix velox
GGGGGGGTCCTTTAGTAATTTTGGGCCCAAACCAGGACACTAGTGTCTCTACAAAAAGATCTACTACAGTTTAGAAAATCTTTTCTATTTTTATGGCAACCAGGGAAGCATATTTTTCTACTTAAAATAAAGGCAAGTTCAGCATTTCAGCAAGAGTGATTTTTCTTTCTTAATTAATACACATTTTATCTTCACTGAGTCAGAGATGAAAAATGTGTGTTTGACTCAGTATATACATAGCTGTATATTAGAGAGACAGGGCTGGAAAACTGAAATACATTGGGTGGATTTCCCTTCTTCAGCCTATCTCTCTATCAGAAGCAATGTGTTGCATTAAAATTATTCAGGATGAGAAGGATGAGCTGGATTTTGGTTCAGTGCACCCAAGGTCCAGAGAAGCACCAGTATGTAATATATTCAGACCAGTGTCTACTGGTTGAATATGTAAACAAGTAAAATGCTAATGAAATAACAATATCAGTCACCAGATGCTACCAAAGTTCACACTTTTCAACTAGAAGCATTCCTGTCTGTTCAGTTGAAGTAAGAAACTTTGTGGTCTCCTGGACCATTTATTATGAGCAACAGAATCAAGCCTGTAATAAGAGTCTCTAAATACGTCAGAGGATAAAATAGTGTTATTATGCATGCAATGTTCATATATATGTACACATATGTGCTTCTATGTATCTTTCACCACACAAATTCAGAATTTCATGGAAAACACTGGGAACATAACCAAAGAATGGAGTCTGTCCCAGTTAAAAAAGACGTCTACAAGTATGCACTTACTTTCCACTCTTTCTGCAGTAAGTACATGAGTTTTTGTTAAATTATGTTTTATCAGCCCTCTTGTGATTTACCTCAATCATCATAGAATTATTTTAATCCATTTAAACATCTATTGAAGTTGCTTTTGTAGATACACCTCTCTGTGTGTATATATAGGTTTTAGGTACCTAACACCATAATTAAGAGAGTGAGCAGGAGTGGGAAACTCAGGCTGCTTCCACTCTGGCACTTTTCTGCATAATTTCCAATGCCTCTACTTGTCTCTATGCCAGATTCCTATCCAAGAATCATGATACCATTAGTGTTTTTAAGAGGATAAAATGAAACAGAGCAGAGAAATACAAAGCCATAGGTATTTTAATAAAGGGTTAAATCAGAACAACAATTGCTTCATTTCTGACGAAGTATATATGTATATGATGAAAAAATGTAATTTCTAGGCACACCTGTTGGAAATCTGTGGTCTCACTTAAGGCAGCTGAAAAACTACAGCCAGTTTTAGTGCATATACTGTTATACATAATGAAACACATCGAGTCTGTAAATAGGAAATACGTGTTGTCCTGCTTAAAGAAATACAGACAATATCAGCAAGAAAACATAACTCTAATATTCATATAAACATTTATCTTTAGTGGCAGATGTGTGTATTTATTTACTTGATAATTTCATCTGCTGGAATTTCTGTTAGGAAATTAGACATAGACAAGGTACATACAAGCTTTAAAAAAGGCAGTACATTTTTGATAGTGAAGTTACTAAGCAATTAGACATGCCTAAACTACATTTGTAATAAAAAAAGAGTTTTGGATACACATTCATTTTCTGTAACTAAACCTCAATTTTTAAGCTTCTCTTTTCAGACTGAGTTATCATGGGAATGTGAAATACCGAAATGACTTTTCATTCACAGCTCTTTTCTCCAGAAACATAAAATGAAAATGAAAAAAGTTCAATACTACAGTCACATGAATACTGTGATAAAATGGGTGAAAAAAAGCATGTTTTCTATAAATGTGAAACCTTGGTGGTGAATTTTGAACTCTCTTTACATGTCTGCTTCTGCAAAGCTTTAAAGATCTCTTTAGACTGCAAAAGATTTTTTAGGCTTCTGTAAGATCTGAAGTTTATATGATTCTTATATATATTTCCAGCACTTCTCATTACATGGAACAGTTAACCATGATCATGTCAGTAAGTGGAAAATATTGTATAGTGTTAATTTATTCTAATAATTACTCTCAAATGACAGTATCCAATCCTGGTTTTAATTTTAAAATTAACATGAACAATAAAACATTAAATAGTTTACCTGGTATTGTACGGTATACAGCAGGTTCTAATCTATTTTAAGTATCCTGGTTTAAAGATGTGATGCAAGTTGTGAACAAGAGCTACAGTACAATTTTTAACAGCATTTTATGTTGGTAAATGGAACTCAATGGCAAAGGAAATGCAATTAATTATGTGAAACATACATGAAATATGTGTACAAACTTTGCTAATCTAAAAATTATATCCTAACAAGCAATGTGGCATGCATCATGAGTAGAAACCGTTGCCTACCTGAAGAACTTAGAAGCTCAAAAAACGCCAAAGTTCCCTCATTTGAAGTGTTCTGAAACAGCAATTTCTCAGCTGAGGCATAATTTACAGAAAAAAACCCCAGCAAAACTTATTAAACAGTGAGATCATAGGTATGCATAGCTTAAAATTCTTCCTAGAATACAAGGTTAAAATATGATTTACTGTAAAGAACACTTCCAAACAGAAATTTCTAGCCAAGTTTTTTTAAATCTTGTGTTTGTAATTTATCTACTAAGATGATTGATAGTTGCAGTCACAGAAAGTAACTCTTGATTTTGTCATTGAGCGTTGTACAGTACTCCGCTAGGTGATTGCAATCTAAAACCGAAAACTTTTGACCCTGTACTCTGCATACATTTTAAAAGTTTGACAGTCATGCTGATAGACATGTCATCACCAAGGATAGCAACTCATTGTGCTAATTACTATGCATAACTCTCAAACTTCCTATTTAAATTAAACCCACAATAACAACAACCACAAGAGGTTAAAACACATGCTGAAATTTCTGCTCCAAACATGTTTTCAGAGTAAATTAAGAATACACTGGAATTCGTCACACACTTCAGTCGATTAGGCCACATTGTAAGTAGTCATTATCAAGAAATAACAGATATGATAGAGTGCTACTGAGAAACCTTATTTTCTCCCATTTATTCATACAAACTTGTTGATTTTGACAATTTCTGTTCACAGAGTAGGACACATTCATTCATATCGATGAAAAAAAATGTAAAAATAAATCCTTGGGTTTTTTATTCATTTGCTTGCTTGTCACATAAACAAATCAAATAAAAGCATCTCAGGAATGCTCTTGGCTAAAAAGATACATGTGAATTAAGAATGTCTTCTTTCCTGACTCCTTTTTGTTGCCATGGAAATCTTTCTTTTGAAAACACAGTTTTGCTGCTTGACCTTAAAGGAAGGCACACATGAAAAAAGCTGTCTGAGATGTTTTGATGTTTCCATTACCTGTAATAAATTGTGTCCACACTTGAAAACATTAACCATGATACATTAAAATACTAAAAGTTCAAATCACAGATTCTTTGTATGCTCCATATGCATTATAACAGAAACCTATTCAAATGATGGCCAGACACATATTTAATTACTTTAATTCATATTAATGATACAGAGTAGCTGTAAAACAGATTTCTGTGAGCCAGAAAGGAGCAATAAACCTGTGACATCTCTAAAACTGTCTCATTGCAGGGATGCAGTTTTAGAAGAAAGCACTCTGACATATTTTGTTTAGTTTTAGAAATAGAAATATAATTGATGAACATTTTCCTGATGCAAAAAGCACAGACTGGAACAAATATCCCAGAAATTCGCATATACTCAGGGGAAGCTGAGAAAAATATACTTAATTGCTACTTGTTAAGTGAAGGAGGATGGGAAGAAAGAAGCTTTACATATATTCTATTTATGGTTAATGAAAGTAATTCAGTGGAGGTCTTGGAGAGTTATTGTGAAAGTTCAACAGACTGAACTGGCAGTGCTTAAAACACTGTTGCATCATTAGATATCCTAGCTGGACATTCAATCAATTATATGTCAATTTCAAAACAATTTTAAAGAAAGAAATGGTAAGGTTTCCTATTGATTCTCTACCTTCATCCACCTTTCTCCCATATCATTCCTTCTAAATACAGCATTTATGAAGTGCATGAACTGGAAGAACCTAACAAAATAAAACACAAATGGAAAAGGAGATGAAAGCAGAGTTCTGTCAAGCAGACTGGGACTTTATAAGAAATAATACATTTTAGAAGAAGAGTAATGGAGAATAAAATAGATGGGGAAAATGTACCAAGCCTATTCTTAATGTAAAACTGATTTTTCAAATAAATAAGATTTTAGAAAAAAATACACTGTCTTGTGACAGTTTAGCTTTTCCAATGCAAATTCAACTTTCAATTTATGTTTTCAGAGTCCATGAAACTCTGTGTGTGATTGCTGCCATAAGAAACTCTTTCTTCTGTCAAAGGAAGAGAGGATGTTGATGCTTCAGTGTGATTCCAACACCTCAGCCCAAGGAATTGAAATGGGAGGATATGAATGGGAGGAGCTTGAAAATTCTTCTGAACTCTCAAAGGAGAACTTACAAATCATAACATTCAATTTTCCTGCTAAAGTTTTAGTGAAAAGATCTTACATTTGATAAAATTTTTGCAGGGAAAAAACATTCAAAGTGTGACAATATCTTGACAGAATACTCAAAGTAGGTAAGACAGCACTTCCTGATTCTTTAAAAATAGTGTTCATACATATTTAATTGTCATTTTTACATCATTGGCTACAATGATTTAAACTCCCAATGACAAGAGAACTGTGCTAAATATAGCATATTGCATCCATACAAGTGATTGCACTACAGACTTTGACCAGAGTAAGGAAGAAGTTTCTTTGAAATACAGAATGCAGAGAGGGAAAAAGGAGAACAGACTTTGAAAGAGCCAAGCAGGAAGAATTTCAAGGAAAAGACACTTTCTCGCACAGCAGGACAGTACTGGAATTATTTCATAGAAAGAAATTTCAGGAGTTTTCAGCATGATAAATCACCAGGGACTTCTTGTATATCTATCAAAGGATTTATCTGATCTGGATAATATTCTTATGGGAACAGAAATGCTAGGCAGTAAAAAGCATCTAGAAATCCTAGCAAGCTCAGAGCTTAAAAAGTAAAATGTATGTTCCTGAGAATGATGGTAGAAACATGCAAGAAGTTATACTTCATATTAAAATCCAAAAATTATTTTAGAAAGTAGAAATACTTCTCAGGATTACCTTGTAAAAAGGGAGAACATTAACTGACTACAATTTCTGAGCATCCTGACTGTGAAGAGGCAGCTCACACAATGGTGCTAAGAAGACAGCATATTAACTACCTCTCTTGTAATATGTGGGTGATTGTTGTTTGTAAAGGATCTCCATCTCTTGCTTCCATATCATCTTCATAACTATGTCTGTAAAGCCTAACTTCCAAGAGTACTAAATTCATATTCACTTGTGTATGAAGGAGTAACTGAGCACTAAAGTTAGAGCAGCCGGTTTTGTTCACCCACAGTGTAATCTTAAAGTAGTGTGATTGAAGGGGTTACTCACTGGGGCCAGCTGCCTACACCATTCAGGGCTCATGAAGTTTCTCCTGAATCACCACAGTTTTGTTGTACATTATGAGATTCAAATAAGGATCCATTACTGATAGCAGACCAAGCGAAAAACTATGTCCATTCAATAACTGTTAAACTATTACAAGGTTTTCCCTGGATAATGCCACAAAGCATAGCACAGAGTGTAGATTAGTGGTAACTGTTCAAACACATTGATTTTTATTCCTCACTGTATCTATACTAGAGCTTTCCAAGAACTATTTGAATATAAATGCTCAGTGACTTCAGTATCCAGAAAGGAGTAAGCTTATGGAACTTGCTGTTATGTCCCTCTACTTATCCAACTGTAAACTAGCTAACAATTTTGCTTGTCCCTTTAAGATTATTTATTGACTGCAATCACTTGGAATGTTTTCAGAAATGAATGGTGATCTCTGGTTATTTCTCAGTTTATTATGAACATAAAGAGATCTTATTCCTCCAGTGTGCAGTATTACTGTGTTTATGTGCATGGTTGCTAGTGGTGTAGAGGAAGCAGAATTGCAAAAGAGTACAAGTTCTGTGTATAGAGCTAGGGTTGAATTAGGGACACATGGACAAGATTTGCTGTCTGCCTTTAACTCATGGGAATGTGAGGTTTTAAATTGCTTGTCTTGCTACTAGCTTTGGGAAAATACATTATTAATATTTCATATTGTTGAATTTCATTTATCAAGAGCATGCAAGTTTAACACTGTATTACCTTGTCAGCATTCTGTTTGGATTTCTTCAACTACTAAGTCAATGAAATTTGGAAAAGATTTATATTAAGGTATGGTATAATATTGTCAAGTTTCTCTACACTCCAGCAAAAAATAACTTACCACAATTTAGCTGGAGCTTCAATCATTCAGTGGACCAACTACACAGCCTTTAATACCTGACTAATAGCTTATTTCCAGAGAGGAAAAAATTCCCTTGGTTTTATTGCTCTTCAGGTATCAGTCTCCTACATAGGGATGATTATCGCTTCTACATGGTTGTCAGTAGACACCTTCTGATTTGCAGTTATACAGATCCAAAAATGCAGAATGAAACAGTTTACTATTACGTTTTAGACTGCAGCATCTTTCCTGGTGACATAATTTTTTTATTTTATGCTGTTATTAGTAGAAGCAATGCTAATCAAATCTTTGTGTGGCAGCAATTGAGTCCCAAGACAGAGTGCTGAGTTCATGCAGATTTCAGATCACCATTTTGGCTGGTTAGCTCTCTCAAAATAGTGGTAACAGCACAACTGAATATGTAGCATATTGGAAAGAGGGAAAAAACTCTAGTTCACATTTCTGGTGACATTCAAGGTAGGCATACAATCTGAATTTTATCCCCTACCTCCTCCTCTCCATTCTTCTACCTTTCCTCTGCTCTCACCATCAAGTGTATAGCTGAATGAATTACTTCACTGGGGACAATGACATGGGCCCTATCTGACAACGGCCCTGCACTGCCAGCCTTGGGATCTCTCATGAAACTCACATTGCAGGAAACAATCAGCCCTTGCAGCACCCTAACACTGAATCAAAGAATTTCCCTTACTATTAATATTCAGCATTATATTCGCTATTTATATTGCAAAATCCACTGTTATATTCTAGGACAGGTTAGCGGTAGACAAGCATCATCTGTTCCCTCTTTTCAAGTAAGACTTGGCAATGGTTGCAGAAACTTGGCACTAAAATCTTGGCATCTTTCTAAGCAGTCAAATGTAACAGCTAAAAGGGTGATGTTCAAGAAGATTTAGCTCAGCAGCTACTACTGGTTTTATCTGCAAGGTGCATCCCTTAACACCATTTCTGGGTTCTGAACATTTGTCCTTATTAATATTTAGGCTATGTTTTATGCTAAGAGCTCCCAGTGAAAATGCCCACATAAAATTTCTGTCAGAAGGATATACTCTATTCATTTTATCAGCCTTGCTGTGCATGTAGCATGGATATTTGGAAATGTGAGTTTTTTGTAAACTTGCAACAGAACTAGCAGAATGTGTAACTATTGTATCAGGATTGATGTAGACTAATCTGCTTTTTTATTAAGAAGAGGAACTTCTAATTTCTAAGAATATATCTCATCTTTTTTTCATAACCACAAGTCAACATCAGCTCAGTCCACAGCACTCCAAAGAAATCAAACCACTGCCAACAAGGCAGGTAGTATTCTCCTGGCTGAGAAAAGCATTTATAACAGCAATTGTTCTCCCTAATTATTGTAGTATAGGAACTAAATTGTGAATAAATAATTCTACCTTTTTTAAAACACATGACCCTTTCTGAACCTTATGGTACTCATGTTTAGAAAAACATGCCTATCCTATGGCCCTAACAACAGAGCATCATAGAATCATAGGGTTGTAAGGGACCTTTAAAGACTAGTCCAACCCCCTGCAGTGAGCAGGGACATCCTGTACTTGATCAGGCTGCTCAGATCCTCATCAAGCCTGGCCTTGAATTTGTCTCCAGGGATGGGGCCTCCACCACCTTTCCGGGCCTCATTACCCTCATGGTGGAGACCTTTTTCCTAAAGTCTAACCTAAAGCTGCCCTGCTCTTGTTTAAATCCATTGTTTCTTGTCCTATTTCTACATGTCCAAACAAACAGTCCCTCACCTGCTTTCGTGTAGGCCACCTTCAGGTACTGGGAGGCTGCTATGAGGTGTCCCCAGAGCCTTCAGGTTGAACAGACCCAGTTCTCTCAGTCTGTCCTCACAAGAGCGGTGCTCCAGCCCTTGCATCATCCTCAAGGCCTCCTCTGGACCTTCTCCAGTAGTTCCATGTCCTCCTCATGCCAAAGGCTCCAGAGTTGGATGCAGAAACTCAAGGTAGGTTGTCGGGAGAGCAGAGTATGACCAGCAGGTCAAGAGAGGGGATTTTGTCCCTCTACTCAGCTCTGGTGAGGCCTACCTGGAGTATTGTGTCCAGTTCTGGAGTCCTCAACATAGGAAGGACATTTTGCTGTTGGAGCAGGTCCAAAGGAGGGCCATGAAGATGATGAGAGTTGGAGCAACTGCCTTATGAAGACAGGCTGAAGGAGTTGGGGCTGTTCAGCCTGGCGGGGCATCATAGTAGCTTATCAATACCTGAAGGGCGCCTACAGAAAGGGGTAGTAGGACTTTTTAGTATGATATATGACGATAGGACTAGAAATAATGGATGTAAATTGGAAGAGAGTAGATTCAGGCTAGATATGAGAAAGGAATTCTTTACAGTGAAGATAGTGAAACACTGAAACAGGTTGCCCAGAATGGCTGTGGATGCTCCCTCTCTGAGGGTGTTTAAGGCCAGGCTGGACAAGGCACTGAGCAACCTGGTCTAGTGGGAGGTGTCGCTGCCTATGGCAGAAAGGTTGAAACTAGATGATCTTTAAGGTCCCTTCCAACCCAAACTATTCTATGATTCTAAAATGACTGCCTCTCCCCATCCCTGTCTATTGCCACATGCATATTAGAATACATGGAACTGATAGCTTTTTTCAGAATTGATGGTCAAGACATTATTCTTTTGTTTTCCTTGGAGAAGTAAAAAAAAACCAGCATAAAACAGTGCAATAACTTTGAATTGTGGAAAACATTTATTTTTCTGTTTACTTTCAGTGTCATCAGTGACAGTTACTTTGTAGAAACCTTTGTACAGGACTTTTTTCAAAAGAAATATTTTCAGTGAAAAATCTGAAGTGGTGTTCTAGCTTTGAAAAAAATAAAGAACTGCAAATCTTCATGGGTACCAACTTCACTGTCATATCTATTATTGTAAAAATTAGCATTTGAATAGCCTTGCAATGGAATAATTTGCTTCTTCCTCGTGAAATTGTTCAGCAGTGACAGACTTGTCACAGCTCCTTCTCACAACCACTGGAAATGGATGAGTTACACAATGGTGTCCCATCTGCTGGATGTCAAATCCAATGTGCTCCCATACCTATGGAGTTAAGGTGCTCTTCCCAACAAGACCAGGACCTGAGATAGGCATGGATATTTACCAGCAAACTGAGTGAACTCTTTTTTGAGTCTCAACAAATGCCATCTGATTATGTAACTATTCTAAAAATACTTGAATAATGTACACAAGTGATTGTATGAACATCTCTATAAGGAGTACAGTAATGGGTTAATTGGTAGAGAATATGTCAAGTGAAATGGCAATGTTGGGAAAAACAAGAACAAAGACAGACTATCAAGCAGGTTACTTTCTAGCCTAAACATTTTAGTCTAAACCTCTATTAAATAAAAACAACAGAGTTATAATCAATTTCTTTACTACATTCTTCCCCCTTAAACAGTTGCAATTACACAGCTACCTTTATCCCCAGAGAAGAGGATGCGGCTCTGTAAGGGGAATAAGAATACAGAAAAAAAAATCAACCACATTAATGCACTATTCATAAAAGCAATCAAACTAGGAAAGCAAATCCCCCAGAAGTATCTTATATTCAAAACTTCGTTGACTTGGAATGAAAATGAAACAGAAAAAATACTAAAGATCTTATAATCTGAAAAAAATATCCTCTGAATGCAGCTCAGGTCTCTCTCAGGAACTTATATTTTTATTCATAGTCACATATGCATCTAATAAACTTGGGACACATTCGCGTACTTTCAACATTAGCAGAAAAACTTCAGTCACTTATTATATCAATTTGAACTCACAACTATATCAAAGCATCTGGTGTGAACTCAGCTCAACTTTCCAAATATTTTCTAAGGCATGTCATGCTAAAGTGTTTGCATTGCCCATTTGATGAACTTTTCAGTTAAAGGGCTTCTTGGACTAAAAGGTAAATTATTTGTTATCTCTGTGATAAGCCGGTTATTGTGAGGTAAAGCATTTGATACTATATATAGTTCAGGATCCTAACCAGCAAAGCCTGTCAAGAATATATCCCCTTCTTGCTTTCTGTCAAGGTAGTGGAAGAATCAGGAGCTCCTGAGGTGGATAATGGCAGGATCTGTCACTATTTTAAACCCCAGCCAGGAACAGGGCAGTGTGCTGCACCAGGGCAGGCTCAGCCTGGACTCTGGACATCTCCCTGGGGATGTGATCCAGTTGGTGGGCCTGGATTGTCAGGACATTGAGGAACTGGAAATCTGCCCCACAAAAGCATCACTGGGACAGGGCCTGATAGCTCCTGGGGACCAAGGACAAGGTAGGAGAAATCTCATGGTGTGGGCAATGCCCTTAAGGCCATTCACTCACCTAAGAAGTGAGTGAAATCCCACAAATACTCAAAATTACACTTCAAAATTCAATTGCCCCACAGGCACTGTGCTGACCTACGTCCAAGTGTGGGCTTTTCATCCTGAAAGGCTTGGCATAGGGGAAGGTCTCTGAGAGGGAATTTAAAAAAGGATTTTGGCCACTTGGTCAGAATTTGGATACATCCAGTAACTATGCCACTGACAAGATTAAGAGGTGTATGAAAAGCCCTCCTTACAGGGCATACCCTGGGAAGTGAATCCATTGTGACCAAAGAGAATTTGGTATGGTCTGTTGACTTGCATAAGGACTAATATGGTGCCTTTCGTGGTCTGTAGCACAGCTGTTCTACTAGATAGATGTACACAGTTTAAGCTTTCCATAGCAAACCTGTGTTCCCCATGGAACAGAAAGTGTCCCCAAATTGAGGGGGAACAAAACAAGTCAGTGAGAGTCAACTGATTTTCATAGCTGGGAGGAAACTCTTGATTGAAAAAGAGACAACAACAGGAATAATTATAGCTTGTACCCTATTGTCCCACCAAACATCACTAACAGCACAAAGAAGACTCATGGAGAGGAAGCATTACTTCACAGGAAGACATCTGTCTGAGGTATAAAAAATTCAGATAATTTTAATACCAACCAGAAGCAGAAAGTGGAAAAGCAGAGCTTCCAGATTAAGAGCTAAGTCACAGACACAAATTGTGACAATCTTTTTCTACACACAAGACCATATATATCCAGGTCCACCATTTGCTGGAGAGCAGCATGGCAAACATGAGTGTACAGGAAAAGAATGCCCTCATTTTGGGACTGGGTGAGTCAAGAGTAGCACGGGGCAACCACCAGATCAGCTCCCCTGATACAAATAACATCTCATTTAGCTATGCCTTCCAGTTTGGTTCACTTCTCAATGGGTCTTGACAATCTCTCACTTAGAGATTTTCATCAACACATGGATGAATTCTCAGAATCCTCAACTGCAGAAGGAAAGTTCTTTCTGGTTGATTTGAAATAATGCAATGATCTCACTTTATTTAATACACAATCTAAGCAGGATATTCCAGCTCCAGATGAATTTTTAAACACCAATATGCAAAATAAGTTTTTTGTAAGGCCCTCTAGTTCTACAGTTGTTCATGCTTTCACCAAGTCAGAAAGAGACTGTTGTTTTGCAGAAATTCTCTTATATCTTTCAGATTTGCATATAAAAATAGATACAGTTGTAAGATTAGGCATAGAACTACAATTTCTGTCTTCAAGTAGAAAATCCAATTTTGGTTTCATCTATGTCCATAACTCCAGTGGAAGCTACAGCTTCAAATACATCCATGGTTATGACTGTTTACTGTAATGGCTTTTTTCAGTAATAAAACTTGTATCTCCTAAAGAGAGAACTGTGACAGGAGTTAAATTATACAAAACACAATTAAATCAAGATTATAGATGTGCCTGTCTTCTCATTCCAGAGTGACTAGGATGTCATGCCATCTGCTTATCAGGTTTACTGACATGATCATTATTAAAATATTATATCATTCAGAACTAGAAAAAACACAAATCCAGGACACGAAGTCTAAATACTCAAACTTCTACAAGATTGAATTCAAGCTTTTCAATACAAATTCTTCTTATGGGTCAGCAATGAAATCAGAATTCTAAATGTCATCCAAATCCAAATGTCAATCCTTAGTTCATCTTTACTTACAGCAGAAAAATGCATTTGATATTAAAGATGTGAAATATTTTAGACCTCATATTTTGCATCAGTACGTACTCCTCACCTTCACTTCAAAAAGCACATTTCACTCTTGCCTATGAGTCAGTGTAAATATAGAAAATTCACAGAACAGAAAGGGAGAAAAAAAAAATCACACCTCAGTGACGATGGAGATTAGTGCAAATTGAGAATTTTATCTCCAATCACAATTTTTCTGACTTATTCACTTATCCTATCAAAATAATTTGATCAAGACACCACATCACTTTGATAAAACTATTTTTCCTTGAACCTATTGTCAAGAAAATCTTAGAACAAAATTGTTTTCTAGTCATGCATAAGATTAGATTTAAGTTTTTAAGCCATGAACTACTTAAATGTAAGCGTAATGATGATCATTGAGATAGACAGGAGCTTTTGCATTTCTGCGTATTTTCCATCAGGTAGCTCCACTTGTAAACATTCTTTCTGTTATGAATTTTTAAAAGTCAAATAATAGTAAATTAAGTCAATTATAGTATTTCACATCAATACGCGCTCCTCACCTTCACATCAAAAAGTATATTTCACTCTTGCCTACGAGTCAGTGTAAATATAGAAAATTCATAGAACAGAAAGGGAGAATAAAAAATCACACCTCAGTGACAATGGAGATTGGTGTAAATTAAGAATTTATCTCCCATCCTAATTTTTTCTTTCACTCACTCTTTTGGTCTCTTTTCCAAGTCACCAGGGGAAATTATTCAATGCCACAGAGGACTCAGAGGCAAAAATAAAATGCAACTAAAAAAGTGACCAGCTTCCACAATCACAAGTCTGTGCATTTGAGGTAGATCCTAGCAGCAGCATCTTGACATACCACCAGAACTTCTCTGAACATAAATTGTTAATCTGCATTTCTCCTGAAGTAGTCCCAAAGTATCTTCTGTTCTCCTTTACACTCTTTGAATACCTGAATATGTTAGCAATAATAGCAGTACAGTGTTTAAGATCCATGGAAATATTTCATATTTTCCTGGTTAGTATAGGAAACATTCACCACATCATATAATTAAAATTAATCTTTGAATACTGAATTACAAATGGAGATGCAAAATCACATTTGAAAGCCATGTTTGATTTTTGCAACACTTTGAATAATTTTGAAAAATATTCATAGACTATTTGACTAGTTCATATGCACTGCAAATAAAGAATTATAGAAGCACATTTAAAAGAAATCACAAAATTAATACAAAGAACAGTTTTACCGTCTATTTCACACATGCTATAAATTGAGATTTTGCATAATTTCAGTCAGTTACTCTATGTGCTATGTGTTTTAGGAAACTGCTGATATGGAAGGTTATGATCCCTTGGTTCTCCCCCTGGATCTGTATTACACCCTTCACATTTGGGCTTGCAGTACTTCTGGTGTACAGATTAATAAAGCTGCAATAACAGCAGTCAGAGAGTGATTTTTAATTTCTTACCAGATTTCATCTTGTTTGGTATTTTTAATTAAATTTTTCCTATCCCTGTTGACATGATAAACATTTGCCTTAAATTCTTCTAAATGTTTTCTAACTCTCCTCTTCCCAGGAACTAATCAACAAAATTCAATATGAAATATTTAAATTAAATTAGATAAACATGTTTCAGATAGGAACAAACTGATGGAGCAAGCGACTCATGGAGAGTCCCTACCCCAGTTTTCTCAGGAACTCATACTTCAGAGTTTTTCTCTTGAATTTCTCAATGCCATTTTTGTCCTGAACTCAATTTATCTTTCCAGCTTCTACTCAGTAACTTTCAAAATTGCCTTTGGTCTCCTCAGTAGCTCAGTAAATTCTCACATAATAATGTAGTCTATTAGGGATGGAAACTGATTCAATGAAATACAGAATTGGTAATTCAAATAACAATCAGCTCCTAAAAAGCTTGTTGAAAGCAGTATTAGGTAAACTGAGCCCTTCTATTGTTCTCCCATCTCTGCTATGCCTGGCAAATCCTTCTCTGCCTCAAGATGATCCCTCAAGAGATATGATGTGGATGTTTGAGCCTTCATCCTGCCCTAACAGATCCCCACAACAGGCATTTCTACTTTTAGTCAAAATACCCTTGCAGGTAATTGCTATGCAAGGTTTTAACGCTGTTCTTAATAGATACTCCATAGTCCCATTAAGTTTTTGTATGCTTGTTTTTAATGTGATCAACATCAGAAATTGCGAAGAGAATTTTCTAAACATACATTTCTGAGAGAAACTTCAGGGATTTGAAACTAGATGATCTTTAAGATCCCTTCCAACCCAAACCATTCTATGATTCCATTTCCAAAAATGTTTACCACCTTGTCAAAGAATACTTCTGACTTAGGAAACTGTTTACTGGTGTGCTGGAGAATGTCATGGTCTGACCTAAGAGGAAGATAGAGCCATGTGTCTCTCGCTACAGCTCCCCCTTTGTGGGTTGAGATAAAGACAAAAAGTAAAGATCAACAGAACAACAAAAGCAACAGGGAAAGAACAACACTAACACGGAAGGGCAATGTACAGACAAAATTACAATACCTCACGTGTCCCTGACACACATGCTCACCTCCAGCCTCACCTCTGCCTTACCCATGCTCTCCCCTTTAGCCTCTTTCTGCTGGCTCCTTGCCAGCTGGCTCCTGCCTAACAGCGGACAGGGCTTAGATGGGAATGGGATACCTGTGTCCCTGAAAAAATGAACTCCATCCCAGCAGAACCAGATCAAGTAAAAAAGTCTCATGTGTAAAAAGCAAGTTAATCATTTATGAGTTGGTTAGTGATACAAGAGTTCAGTTTAGCTAGGTATTAAAACCAGTTGAAAAACCATGAAAATGGAAAAAAATCAGAAAAGCTGCCTAAAATAAAGTGATGTCTTTGTACTGTTTAAGCATTTATTTCCTTCTCAAAGAAAAAGGCAGCATCAGTTATTACCTGAAATATCAATCAAATGTGTGAATGGAGTGATATTTTTTAGGATTTCTCAAGCTCATTTTCCAAAAGCAACTGCTGGAATCTGAGATTGTTACTTGTTGAACTGAAATGTTTCATTTATATAACAACGGAAATAAAACAAAGAATGCAGTTAAGAAAATGGTGTTCCAAAGATCTTAATTATTTTTTGTGACAAAAGCGATATGACACTGCTATAGTTATTTCAATATTTTCATTTAATCCAGCACAAAGAAGACGTGAAGGTACATAAAATATGCCATCTACTTTTTATTGCTATGTTCATTAGTGTTCCAAGTGTAATGCATACTTCATTATGTAGAAATTCAAGTGATTTGCATTTTAAAAGGATTTTATGTGCATTTTCCTCATACTTTCTCTTCCTATAATATTTAAGGGCTAAAATAAAATAATGAATAAGGAAATTAGAAATCAATTCCATTCACTCAAATACTTTAAATATCTTACTTCCAATTAGATACATCCATTTCTGACACATAATATGACATGATCAAGATCCAGACAATTGTTTAATCTGCAAAATATTTTCATTGTTTGAAAATCTTCAACTATAATATAAATTTGTTCTCCTGAGAGTACCCTGTAAAGAAAGGAAATTTCTCATTCCCATTTGTGTGCTAGCTGCAAATCAGGCACAGCAATTACACACTATCTTAAGTATTTTGCATATTTTTGTAACACACCTCAAGTATGGCATCAAATACATTCATTAATATCTGCTTTGTAAAACTAGGATACAGATCAACCTTGCCATTTTTAGGATCAACATTCACATTTATGCTGAGAGGAAAAGTAATAAAAAGAAATTAGTACTTTTAACAGAACTTTAATCTCCTGTACTCTGATCCATTACAAGGTCTTTTCTGTAACTCTTAAATCAGTATCTACTCTTCTATAACTTCTTAATCTACAACACCCATTTCTAATAGTATCAGTTACAAAAGAAATCCAAAATCTGCACTTTATACTTCTGGGCATTAAATTCTAAAATTACAAGAGCCATCTCCAAATGTGATAATTTTTATCTTCAGAGAATCTTAAGGGAATGTACACTGTCTTATAAAAAATATGTTTCATTAATAAAAGAGAGAACTTATCTTAAAAGTACCATCTCCATTTTAATCTGGTATCTTCTCTAATATATAGTGGCACTCATTAAAGATATTACTTTATAACAATGCTGAATGTGCATTTTTATGGGACCAATATGTCTGTCTTAACCTGTAAAAATTAATGGTCTTTCTTATCTACCCATGAACCTTCTCCCTATTAGGAGTTATTATGCTCTCTAAAAAGGTATAATAGTTCAGCACTGTGCCATATATAATCAGTTAACACTACTTATTACTACTAGAAACTTGTCAGACACATTTTTTGTCTAAATTATCCTAAATATCTATGAAGAAAATGAATACCCAGCATCCAAAATGAAGTATGCAAAATTAATTTAATTTCCTTCTATTTCCTTTTTCACCTATGTTAAAAGGATGTTTTTATATTTCTCTCATATGAAACCAGTATCTCGGTGATTAGTTTCATACATTTCTTTGTGAGTCCACAAGTATTTTTCTCCTTCCTGAAAGAAGTACACTAGTTTCTAAGTGAGGAAATGAAAGTGTATATTTCGGTGACTAATTTGAAAGGGAAGCCACAACTGTGGCTTCCAACCTTATGTCAGCTTTCTACTCATTTGATCTCACTTTGGAAAATCAAAGAATTTTCATAATCAGAGAGAATATTACATAGACAGCATCCTTGTCATTCTGTCAAAGTGATGAACATCTTGTATTAATAACCTTGAAAAAAAGTTAAAATCTAAGTCATGGAAGAATAGAGAAGTAATGTAAGACACTTCTGATGCTCGTTATTCTTTTAGGCTTCCAAGCTCAAATACTAGAAATGCTATTTGGAATTAATTTTGAGTAATAAAATTACATTTATCTAAAATATTCTGAGATACAATTGGGAAAAGTAAAGACCATAAAGCATTAGGGAGGTAGAATGTAATGTGTAGCCTGAAGGGAACAAATAAAGATGTTTTTAACAGTACATGGAAGACAGTGGTGGTCTTGATAATGTTTTAAGTATCATATCACTCATTAGTTTTGCTTATAATTTATGCTAACTTCTTTGTAAGAGGAAAACTTATAGATCTTTTATTTACTTTGAAGATAGTTTTGTACTGCCTCTAGTTGCTTTTGAATGGCAGAATGCCTAATAAAAGAAACCCAAAAAATAAGAACGAAGCAAAATCATGAGAAAGCTCATGTTGGGCTAGATTATGGGGATCTTTGGCTACCTTTTCCAGTTGAAATGCTAAATTTGCAATTTCATCATTGTACTTTTGACAGCAGTAAGCATCATTAGAACAATCCACAACATTCAACCTGCTAGTTTCAGAAAATAGTTTCTTCACAAAGTTCAGTTTGACAGTACATGCTGCATAGTGTTTTATGTCAAAAGGTATTGAATGCTTGTTCTTCACAGAACTCAAAAGTGAAGAATATGCCAGATAGCTCAGCGCTGCTTTCCGAAACTCACAGATAAAAGGATTAAAAAATATTCCTTAATATGTATATTTAATAAGAAGTAAGCAGCATGGCTTTTCCGAGGAATGTTCTATTTCAGTAATAAATGTTCCTGTTAAGAGATAAGCAGTACTTGGATCCTCATTTTTTTTTCAAGTTGGAACATGAAAATGTTGCCCATGGGCAAGTTTAAACATATTTATGTAAGTTTAAATCTGAACTTTAAACATGATCTCTGTGTAATATATTGTTGACTGCTTAACATATGATGCACACTGTTATTTACATATATGCTTTTGTTTGATAATGATTCTGCCCTCTGTGTCTCAGTACCAAGGAGAAATTACATTAAAAGGAGTTGAATGCACTGGAAAACTACCTTATCTATTTATACTCTAAGTCATAGCATTTTCTTTGAAAAATAACATGATAAATATAAATAAAAACACAAAGGGGAAAACTGTATGCAGAGTTTAACACATGGGAATATAAAAAGCATTATAAACTAATAGCCACAGCAAACTAGTTAAAAGATGTTAGTTGAGGATCGTCAACTTTATACTATGGTATGTCATTACAACTTTCCTATTTCCAGAGTTGCAAAGCCTGATCTTACAAAGTAGACTAAGAAAAAACCTTGATCCCTTCCAGAGATAACAGCTGCAAATTATGACTGTGGCTCTCCTTTCCTGTGTCTCGAGCAGATTTTTATTTTTTTTTAGTTACCTTCTTTTCCTGTTGACTGAAGTTGTACTCAGGATATTAAAGAAAAAATTAATGCACAAAAACTATGCTATGAGCATCAAACAAGCCTGTGAAGAGTCCCATAACCTGCTTCAGCTCTTCATCACTCCCCAGTATAATTGTGGCAGGAGAGAGAATAACCTGTGCAGTCAGTTGTACTTTTGGAATATGGTCATAGTTTTAAGAGCAGCTCTGGAGGTTGCTCACAAGTATTGTAAAGACTGAGCAGTACCACCTGTCAGCATAGAACTTAGGAGTCCTCTCAGATACAATTGGATTTTCATCTGCCTGTCCCATCTTCCTCTGTACTGCTCATGAAGCAACCCAGTTTTGCTGTTTAGTTGTGATTGCTAATTGAAGATTTCTTTCTAGCTTCTTGTACTACTGCCATAGTTTAACCCCAGATGGCAGCTAGAACTACATAGCCACCCAAATAGCTCTCCCTCTTCCTCAGGCAGGGAGAATAGATTGGGAAAGGGAAAGAAATAAACTCATGGGTTGATGTACAGTTTAATGGAAGAGTAACAGAAAAAGATAACAACAAAAATAATAATACAAGTAACTCTCACGACTTGGTACCTTCCTGAGCAGTGATCTCAGAATCCCCCTTGCCCCAGCCAACTCCCCTTCACATATTGAGAAGGATATCTATGGTAAGTAACATCCCATTGTCTATTCCACTGTGATGTCCATGCTGCTTGTTGGTTTTTATTGGAAGTTAAAAAAAATTCTCGAAAAGGATAAACATTGCCTAGCAACAACTAAAACAATGTGCTTTATTGACGTTCATTTCGCAGCAAGCACTAGAAAGAAAATTGACTCTTTCTCAGCTGAACTCTGGACAGTTAATTCTTGCCACCTTTTTTACCACTTAATCAGTCAGCTCTTCTACACTGCTGCATGTTTTAACCTCTCCTCTTTGTGAGGTGCAATTAAAGTAGCAGCTCAGCATTTTCTTCTACAGGCAGCTGCAGGAACACCAAGAGCCCCAGTCTCTACCTGCTAGCCATATCTTATAATCTGTGACCCACGGGATCAGAACAGGGATTTAGCACTTGATCTTCCCATAACTTAAGCAAGCACCCTGAAAATAAATCTGTCAAAGCTATAGTCTGTGGATTTTTTTTTCTTGTGGCTTTTCTCAAGAGCTTACACTTCATAGTTGCCTAGGTTTATGAACTTTCACAGAGTTGTGACAAGGTACATTTATTTGATTTAGCTAGAGTTTTTCTTCTCTGTTTCTAATAGCAGACCTGCCAGAGACATAGATCTAGATGCTGCGGTTGTAAATCATAGTAATGCATGTGAAATGGATCCTTAGTTTCTGAAAGCACCTAAATACTGCTTAAATAAATGCAAAACCATATTAAGTTAAATTACCACTTCACACATGGAAATCCAATACATGAGATTTAGTGTGGTATTACAAATACAATGATTAAAATTTGATAATAATTATCTGGAGAAATAGAACACTATAGAAAATGCAATGTATGTCATAAAGCATGCATTTGAATTATTAATGCAAATCACTTAGTAAGAATTTTACTAGGCACAGGCCAGATAATAATTTGGTGCATTTTTCAGGAAAATTTGCACCAAAGGCCAAAAAATATCTTTCTTAAATATTTCTTTACGTGCTCTTGAAAGAGCAAATTTAAGTATCCCTGACAGCAAATCAATAAGCTTGAAATTTGCAAGTAGTCTGGTATGCCAACAAAAGTAGAGAAATTGCCAGATAAAACAAACACACGCAAGATGGTTTGGATTGGAAGGCACTTTAAAGATCACCTAGTTTCAACCCATCTCCCACTAGACCATTGTTTTCTTTTTTCGTTTCCTGGATTGCTTCTTGAAGCTTTATCTGTCATTACTGGAAAGCAGAGAACATGAAGAATTATCCATACTATTTCCATTCTGTTTACTTTCTATGCTTCATTGTAAAGAGATGATGAACATAAACTGGATTATATAACCTATCCGTGAGAATCGGTTTCTTTGGACTTTCATCCTACCTGAATTTAGGAGTTACCCTCATGTGAACTTCAGTTTTAAAAAAACCAATTCTATCCATACTTCTCACTGGAGATGAGGAGCTGAAAACAATTCAGACTCAATATAAAATATTACCATATCAATAGACCAAACATGGTACTCTTCACGATCAGCAAGAAAGGATGCCGGATACGGTGTTGATATGGTCTTTCTGAATAATCTCAGCAGCTATCAAGTAAAACAGTTCACAGAATCACCTAGCAAGGTTCACAAAATCAAATATCTTATCAACATACATAATTAGGCAAAGCACATGTATTCTTACAATTAAAAGTAGAATATCTACCTTGAAGACTTTCTGTGAGGAAGAACAGAAAGGATCTTTTTTGTTGAAACTAGCTCTTGTTTCTACAGTTGATGAAAATACAGTTAGCATTTATGTCATCTTAACACACATATTCATGTTTCAATTTGGACTTGTACTTCTCATAGTTTAAACCCAGCCAGCAACTAGGATCATGCTGTCACTCACTCAGTTAACCCCTCTCACTTGTAGAGCAGGGAAGAGGGAGAAAATAAGAGGAGGAGAAGAACCCTTGGGCTGAGACAAAGACGGTTTAATAGAACAGTAACAAAACCAGATCATAATAATTATTATTAATAAGAAGAATACTAAATCATAAACACAGCAATTACTATTCCAGCTGAAACCAGGACAGAACTAAAAGCTGGATTAACATCTCAAATCTTAGAAATATTGCAGTCTTGTAGTTACTTATAAATTTTCTGTCACCCTTCCATAGTTAGCAGTTTTTGAAAACACATACGCATGGTATTTCTTGTAAAAAAAAACCTCTCAAAATTCCACTTGCTCTCACTGCTAATTGGTTAAATGTCTTCAAGTGTTCCTCATTGATACTATTGATCTCCAGGAATACACAACAAATTTCAGAAAACAACATCATTGCTTTCTTTCTGATCCTGCCCCAAAATTTAGCTCATCTAATGCCTGCAAAATACTGCAGTAAAATGTTCATTGATTCCACAAGTATTTTTTTAAAATCCTATCCATTAGTTCTGTGTATTTACTATATTAAACTTTTTGTGGTATTCTGTGGAATTCATCTACCAGTGTGCATCACTTTTAAGACACTTGTTGTCTACATCAGAAAATCTTTCTTTACATATTCCCTAGCACACTGGGAACCTTATTCCTAAACTCCTGAAAAGTATTTTTAAGGATTACCCCACATTGAATTTTCAGGGAAAAAATCCTTAAAATTAATAATTTACATGAAAAATACAGCCATATTCAGCTGCTGTATCCTCCAGAAATTAATTTTTATATAACATTCTTTTAAAAACAAAAGAAGATTGTACCCTTTTGCATAAAAAGTAGTGAAAAACATTCATTTTGCTTAGACAGTAAGACATCCAGAGTATAAATTGTTCTTGTGTTGTTTAATTTGCCTTATTGTGTGCAGTATCTTTGTTCTGTATCACTGTAATGAAAAGTTTTTATTAATATATTGATGCTTTTGTCTTCTTGATCAATACCAAACACTCATTGTACCAGTATGTATCATCCCAGATGTCAATCTGTGCACTTGCAATGATACTTGTTCTAAGATTCATTTTTGAACATGTAATTGAAACTCCTTCTTCTATCTATATGGAAGTAACTGGGATATTATTTTTTTCAGTTAAGCCATGATAGATTTGAACATTCAGACATTTATAATATCACATAGACTTCCTGAAAATAAAAATAACACCATGGTATAAGAGATATTACCATATCTCTTTCATTCTTTTCTGTAACAGTAGCTATCATTTGGGTCTTTAGAACAAAATGAAATTTATAAATAAATATTATATGCAGCACCGGGAGAGAAGGGGAACTTTCAGTCATGTTACTGATAGTCATTAGTCCTCATTCATTGGGCTAGAGAAGAAAGGAGAAAGAAAGGAAAAGGTAGAGATATCCTCCATTACAAATTGCAACTGAATATCAGTATCTCCACATGTGATATCCAAATAATCTATAATACATAGAGTCTACATTGTAGTTTACTATTAGTTGAAGTCATGGACTTGTGTTTCTCTGGGTTAGACTTGGAGTGCTCTTAATATTGTACCAGTATTAGGTTATTTCCAAAAGAATGCTGGATATGGTCAAATACCATAAGCTACAAAGTAGTAATAGATACTAGGGAAAACACGAAATTATCATAGGCCTTTTGCAGTCTTGGAGGCTTTTCCTAGGCCTTTGAAGACTTGTCAAGTGACATGCCCTTAAGTCTCAGTGCACTGGCATTTTAATTCCACTTTAAAAAAAAATCCATTTTCATAACACAAAATTATCTCTTTGCTAAAAAAAAAAAAAATCAGTGCTTTCCCTCCTTATTCTCACATAATTTTCACAGTATGAGTTATATAAATCCCAAATACAAAAAAGCTTATAATGAACCTGTGAAAGGTCTTGCTTCTAATTTGCCTGAAATTATATTATTTCCTAAGAATGTTCTTCTGTCTTCATATAATTCTTCCTGATATATTTGAGGCAGAACTCTGAAAATGGATGCTGGCAATTTTGAGTATCATCCAATGGTAGTTGCTATCCTAATAGGCCAGATGTAACACCCCAGAGGAAAGATGAAATATAAATCAACCTCATCATATAAAGAGAAATTTAAATTTTTTTTTTCTGAAACAATTCCTTTTTTCTGAAATGGTTGAACCCAGCAATCCATAAATGTATCTTTCTACTTCTTAACATGCCGCTTTTTTTTTATACAGGAGTTTAACTCCTACTGTTTAAGTTAATGCTATCAGCTTTTAACTGGTTTTGCTGAGATATTCATCACAATAATAGTTCTCTATAAAAGCTGAGTTGAGCAAATACTGTGTTCCACAATTCATTTTACATAGGCAGATATTTGATTGGTATATGAATCACAGATTATTTTTCACTATCTCTAACAGCGCATCATTTTTTCATCAGTTCAGAGAGTTTCTGGGAGTGAGTAGAGTTGGTGTTTGTCTCCCTAATGGCTTCTGTAGGGAGTAGGATACGGGGGAGATGTTTGATTTAATGTGGCAGTTCTTACATTTTGCAAATTCTAGTTCATATTCAGGTGCTTACCTTTGAAAGCATATCAGGCAGGATCCATCTCTGGTTCTCTCTTATTTCAAAACGAGTAAAATAATGCAATACTTTTTTGCCTGTAGTGCATCCCTCTACCAGACATGCTACATGCTGAGACTGATTCTACTGGCATGCACCTGCTTGTTTTAGAAAATAATGGGACATTTTGTTCCTATTCTGTTTCCTCAATTCTTTCATGACAGTGCCCACAGTTGCTTTTGGAACAGTCATTCTAGATTTTTGTAGCATTTGTTCCATTGACAGGCAAATCAACCCATGTAATACAGGTCCATGTAACCAGAAGTAAAAACTTCTCTCTTTCAGTAATGCAATTAATTTGTTTCACTTTCAAACCACACAACATAGCTATTACTAATACATACCTTTAAAACATAAATCTTGGAAATCATAATGCAAGCTATTTTGTGGATTTAGAAACTAATTGTTCAGGCGTTTGGATATTCTACCATAACATTCCTTGCATATCAACTTATTTTTCTTCTTAGAAGTGTGGTATGCGGTGTTTGTGCCACCATATACCAATAAATGTTGTAGAAGTTGTCTCTTCACAGGTTGTACTGGTATTTAATTTAGACTTAACATATGGGACAGAGTGAGGAGATCTAGACATCGACTTCATAGTTAAAAGTTTACAATACAGTTCAGCTTCAAATGTGTTGTCAGCTTTATGAAGATATTTTCTTCATGTACTGTTTCCTTTTATTCTAATTTTTCATTATATCATTTAAAGATACTTTACTATTTTTTTGATAGCTTAAAGCTTTTTTAGCAATCATTTTCATTGAAAATGGTTGCCTCATTTTCTCTTCTCTAGACACTGAGAAATTTAAAAAAATCCAGTGACTGCACTGTAATTATCCCCATTTATTACAAATGTAAATCTGGATTTCATCCAGTATCTCAGGTGGAATAGCATCTAATAATGCCACAATAAACAAAGCACATCTCAGAAATCATACTTTGACCTTTGATCTGAAGCAAGATTTTTAAATATTTGGGGAACATTTTTACATACATTGTTATTCATAAACATCAATGAAGAATCATAGAAACACAGAATATCTTATAATAATTTCTGCAATGACATTTACTCTGATATTCCAGTATTAGTTTTTTGTAATGGTTGCCAGACCCCCCATAAAGTTATCTGACATTAATTATAATGTGCTTGAAATGTTTCTAGAGGATTTATCTCCACTTCCTTGTTTCAGTGTAGCATCAAAGATTTGTCTACTATCAATACAAAACACACAAATCTATCTGGACATTAATGACTGAGCCTCTGGCAAGACTAAATTCTTTCTTTACAGGAGCCTTTATTGAACTCACAGTTAAGACAAAATATCAAACACCACTCCTGAACATTGAACCAACTCTGCTGAGTCCAGAGCATGTATCACATGACTGAAAATATGATTGTACTTAAAAGGATGTTGTCATATAATACATGATGCAATCTTTTAACTTAGAAACAATACATTAAAAAAAATCTTAATATGCATTATAAACAAATCCTCATTTCCATGCAGTATAATTTCTCAAGTAACTGTACCATACGCTATTTCTTTCAATACCAAGACATTCTTCATGAAGGCAACCTTGTGGGTCTTTTAACTAAATGGTTAGTTGTTTTTTTTCTTTGTAACAAAGGAAACTAATATATCTTCCCCTCCCCGCATCCTTCTTTCTCCCAACTCTTTTCTTTGCTTTTCCTCTGCTTCAGTTAGTTATCTTCTAATCAGGGGAGGGGCCTGCAAGTCTTCTCTGAACACAAATACTTTTGTTAATTATGGCCTTTGCTGGGGTGATTTTACTATTTCCTTTTCTTAATACAAATAAAAAAATTGGCAAGTCTATATTTCCTATTATTCAATATTATATAATAAATAGTTAAATAGTTTATAGCTGCATAGTTCTCTAAGCCACTAATTTAAAATTATCTGAATGATAACACAGAAAGTATTTATTTTTTAATAGATATATCCAGAAATTATTTACTTTTTATAGATATTTCCAGGATATTTTTTCCTTGTTTTTCTTATATTGCTGATTACCACTGGAAATAACTAAGCACATTATTTACAAAGCCCACAGAGCACATACACATACTACATATATGCAATACTTTGTTTGTGGCAAAATTAAAACAGCTACAGAGATTACATTCTTATATGAAAATTTATTATAACAGATCAAACAGTCTGAGGTGATGCTGCTGTAATTCCTTGTCCCCTTGTCCAACCAATAACAAGGCTGAGAGTGTATTCCCAATAGGAACACACACATTTCACACATATATTACACCATATATATATACAATCTGCATCATAGGTGGCAGGTAGACACTGAGACCCCTGATGTGAATGTCACTAATGGTCTCATCCTAATCACCTCTCAATATGGACAAGATGAAAGTCCACCAGTGAGAACATATATACATGCAGATGTACAAGGCAGAGCCCTCCAACAGCTGGGTTGACTCCGTCTGTCCAGTTACTGGTACCTTGGCCCCATTGCCCCCAGCTGTGGTGGGCATACAAATTCCTCTGCTAGTTGTTGGTACAAACTGTTGTGCATACATACATATTTCCACATTTAACAGGACTGTAGCTGAGCTTCCTCTGCTCCCACAGACAACTCCCCTCCGCTCTCAGCTCTAGAGACACACACATACTCTCACACCCAAAGACATGAGCTTTATCTTGCAACCTAATGCATTATATTATGCAAATATCCATTCAAGGAGCTGGACACATTAATATTTTTTTTTAATTGGATTGGAGCACCAAAGAAAACTCCAAGGGGAATGGAAAAAGTTGAGGAACCAAGGGGAAAAAAATAAAGTGCTGTTGCAAGTAGAGATGTTTTATAGAATAGTGAAATGTTGAGATTCCTACTATGTGCAAAAATGCAAATGTGTGTTAAAATAGTTTATGCATATCTGGAATAGTTAGCATTTTCCAGTCCGGTCTTCAATGTGAGATTAGATCTACAGCAGCTCTTTATATTGTTATTTTATTTTTGCTATTTTTCCAGTTCTTTTTATAAGTATGGAGACATGATGCCTGTCAGTTCCAATTGTTTTACATTTATTATTGTTAATTAGGCCACAGAAATCATTGGTCTATTTCAATAAGAAGATAGCATTCACACTTGTAAGATTTAGACTTTATCCAATTATACAATTCTGACTTTAAATCATATATTCTTCTCAAAGTTCAGAGAATTTACATTTAGTCATCCCTGTTCTGTATCACACTTTATTGCTTAGGCTACTAAATTACGAGAGATAATATTATCCAGAGATAATATTATGCAGGTTGGAGCTTCTCTTTTCACCTCTGTAAGATGGCTGTTCTCTGAATGTTCATACAGCAATTAACTGTGGAATTCCCAAGAGAGTGACATCTAATATATGACAGATAGCATTTTAGCTGAACAGAAGTAAATATTGCTGGATCATTCTGTCTTCTTCTCATTGCCTTCTTAAAAACTCAAATGACTTCTGTAGAAGAAAAAATCAATCTCTAAAATACCCTATAAATCTTTATCAGTTGCCTCTTATTAAGTCTGACTGTATTCTTTAAAGTTTTGCTAAAACTCCCAAAAAATCACCTTACACTTAATTTATCTCCAAGACCCCTTCCCAATGATCTCACAGAGTTCTCTTCCTATTTAAAGCATTTTACTCATTCAAAGCATACTTCCACTGACTTCAGTTTTGAGTTCCAAGAACTTTTATGAAATTCATTTATAAATTTAGACATTTAGAAATGAGGACACTCTTCCTACTATAAAGAATCATTTTAAGTAGATTGCTCATCAATACAAATTGCGGTGTTAGAAAAAAAATCAAGTTTCTTATCACAAGATACCTTAACAAACATCTTTTGCAATAGGCTGCTTTTCACATATTACACAAGCTCATCTTCTGAGAATGTCCTTTCATTACACAAATCTATATTTGTCTTGAGAGAATTACATTTGGTACAGTGAGTAAAACATTTTTCCTCATCATCTCATGAGAGAAGGAAGGTGGCTGTGGGTGATGGAGCAGATGAGGTTAAATTATAGCTGTAGGAACAATTTTAATTCCTGAATGTTAAGATTCATATGCACATTCAGGTACTTAAAATCTTAAATTTTTATTATTTAATTTTAATTTATCTATCTGATATGCATTCATATTTTACATATTTCTATATCTATACAGCTTCAGATAGATATTTTAGGTAGAAATAATACTGTACAATTTCCAGCTGAAGAAATTGACTTGTTCTATTATGGATGAGCTCATGTCATCCAGTCTATGAAAAATGTGAAGGTTGAAAGGTAAATTCTACTCCTTAGAAATGAGTCACAGGGGACATTGCTGCATGAATTCACTACATGAATTTCAAATTACTGACTTTTCCAGCAAGCTCATCTGCCAGCATGGAGATGGAAGAGTGGAGACAGGGTTGCGGTCACCCATGAAAGAAGTAAGGAGGCCACCATTACTCCCAAATGCTCAGGAAAATTACTGGTGAAATTTATTAATGAAGAGCAATCTTGTAGATGTACTCTGATTCTATTGTATTTGGAGTAGATGTCGTGGATTTTTCCATTTGTCCAACACCCTGCTCATCCCTTCAGTAGATTAACTCCTACAGGAGTTAATCCAGTTGCTTGTCAGCCACAGTTATCAGGCTCCTCAGTGAAGGAATCCGTCCATGGTACTCTCCCTACCATTTCCCATCTCTCTGTAGCCTTACAACAAGAAGGAATATCTTGGGAAATGTTATTCAAGTAACATTATTCCACTTTTCTGAGGTGTAAGCCAATACATTCTTCTTGCCTGGGGAAAAATTTTCTCTCTACTGAGTTAACCTGGGAGAGGAAGAGGACAAGAAAGGTAGCAAGGCTGCGAAGGGATAACAAAAGTAAAAACAGACACAATAGATAAAAGGAGATAGAAGGCAAATATTTCAGAGAGTAAAGGAAAAATATTACAAGCACAGTATCTTTGACAGTTCTTTAGGAGTACTTGAATAGTATTAAATAATTCCCTAAAGTGATTTAAGAACATGGCCTCTCTTTAGATAAAATCTATAGTCACAAAGATTTTTGTTTTTCACATGCCTATTTCAGTGGAACTGTGTTCATACCAAATACTAAGTGTACTATAACATCTGAGTCTCAGTGCACACCTGACACTAGCAAAACCAAGGAAGCCTGACATTCCCTGATGCATGAAAGGCATTGCTTTTTCAGAAAACTCTTATCACTACGTTTTGGAAAATACACTGATTTTCAAAATTACTTAATGTATTCCTAATATTTGTATAATTCTAGTTAACATTAACCACTGTGAACCTATTCATGTTTAAGATGTTAAGAGTTTCAGAAAACATAATACTGTCTTTATCTGAAAGAGCATAAAAAAGAACTGTCAGCTGGAAATAGCCCAGTTTAAAAAGAAAATTTAAATAATAATACATTCAAAAGTTATAATTATTTATTAAATATTCTTTAAATATTTTTTAATTGTCATAATAAGTAGTTTTATGGCATCCAAGCAAATAACAGTGTTGTGGTCTTTGGCAAANAGATATATACATATATATATGAATCTTTTCTTTTGTAAATTTGCAAGGATTTTCCTGAAGACATAAATATTTTTATCAATGATTTACAGAAGGATAAAGTAAGACCTGATGCCTTGCCTCGCCTGTTTAAGACTCATGTCCCAGTCTTTAAACATCTCTGAGATAAATGGTTCAACATGTGAAAGTTTTACAAAAACATGTTTACTATGTAAACTACCACAAAAGTAGATATCCAGCTTCTAAAAATATCTGTTTCCAGTATAGTTTCCTGTATAAACTTCTATAGTAATGGCTGTGTTAGATCATTACAGTAAGTACTGAAAGCAAACATACACCTCTAACCTTTTAAGAATACTTCAAATTCCACATCACAGCTGACATATTAATCACCTAACTGTATGAAAACTGGGTTATCTTTCAGCCTCTGGCATTTTTTAAGTTCATTAATCTTCTTACCTTGTCTTTGTCTTATGTCTTCTCTTTGTTGAGAAACTCTAAATATACTAGGATCATAAAAACTCATCACAACTAAGGGGTGAATAAGAAGTATTTACTAAAATGGGATAGAACATTTTATATTGCATACATAAATTGTGCAGCCATTCAATTATTTTCTTTTTTTACAGCTCCATATAGAAACTTTGAGAATGAGTTACCTCTCAATTGATAAAAGGCAGGGGTCCTAACAATAAATTATTAAATATACATATAATATTTCTCAAATTTAAATTATCATAATTTAAAAGGTGCTGGTATCAGATTCAAATAATCTAGCATTCAACAATTTTGTCAATGAGCAAAAATATACAACAAAAATCCTTATTCACTACTGTTTTGCCCTTCTTATAGCCTGCACTGCTAAGCAATATAAAAGTGAATCAGAATTGACCAGTTTTAATGAGAACCTTAAAAACATTCCACATTCATGTCAGTCTTTGCATAAAGCTTAGCAAAAAAGAGCACCCACACTGAAATATTTTCATTTTCTGGAAATTTCTGAGTTAGAGGTCTGTGTAACTCCTTATTACAGTCTTCAACTGAAATTCCCTTTTACCAGTAATAAAGAAAATACTACATAGCCAAGAAGCTATGGAGATCAACAATGGGTAGGGCATATTCTGATAAAATGCTATCTGGTATCTCCTACCTGGTGTCTGTGATATCTGTAGAGCTGCTTATGAATAGAATGTGTACTGTTGATCATACTATAGGAGGGTATTTTTAGTGTAAGCAAACCCATTGGATGTACTTCTGCATATAACATTTTGCATGACCTGGAAGGTATACATGGTCTGTACCTAGGGCTGTGTTTGCAGTTTCAAAGCTTGGGTTACTGCAAGTCTGATCATCTAGCAGCAGAGTAGGCAAGAGTACTCAATGGAGCAGAGGTAGAACCTGTTCTTTACCTCTTCACAGCAAGAAAGGCAGCTAGCTGTGAGATGAAAGTGGGAAAAAATATGTTCAACATCTGGCATGAAACTAAAGCCTGCTTGATGCCAGAAACATTTCTGTTGTTAATAACTCATGTCAATGTTGTGTCTGTTTATCAGTGCCCTGGCAAATTATGTCATGTAAAATATACTCAACACTTTCAGAAACAGTATTTTAAGCCTTTTTAAATTTTTGCAGGTTAATCATATGTTGTAAATGTTAAGGAACTATTGCTTTAACCTTTATTTGATTCACCTTATAAAAATTTTTATACAGTTGAGGTAAGACCACACATATTACTAACAACTGGTTTTTCAGATGCAGACTCAGCAGCTGGAATATAAAAGTTCTACACAGTATGTGGTTTCAGAGGATGGTTTTAGACCCAGGCAGGTGAGAGCAAACATGACACTCCCAAAGATATAATGTTCATGGTATGCCTGTGTGAAGGGGATCAAAAATTACTAGATAATCTCTGAAGTCCAGGTGATTCTTGTTGTTTGGTTTCCTTTGACTCTTTACCAGATTGTTGGGTCAAGATGTCCTTCACCTCCAGTCCTAATACTCACTGGAAGGAAGTCTTTGAGCCAGAAAGCTGAAGGGAGAAGACAGGCCCAACAAATAGCAAGAATATTTGGCAGCTCACCTTCAAGGTAGAGCAGAGAATTGGAAAAAGTAGTAATGTCTTCAAGTGAATGCTGGGTGTAACATGTATCATTCTGGCACACACTGGAGTATGCGTTTGAACCAAATGTATCACTTATTTAGTGTCATAAAATGTACAGAAGGAACAAAAGCAACAACAAAGAGCCATTGTCTGCATTTTTAATAGACTTCTAAAAATAGATTACATATAATATGATATAATTGATATATTGACTTGTACTAAATGTAAAAAGGGAACATGAGCAAAAGCTTTGGGAATAAACAGAGTCATGATACAATAATGTACCTGGGAGATGGCCATCTAACTATAAGGATTTTAAAATAAATAATGTCCAGACCTAATAATCAGACAGATATAACATTAGAGCTGTGGCTACTACCCTAGTATTTGCACATCCAATTTTGCTGGCATAAGCCTGATTACAGTATGAAATATCAAAACTGGAGATTCAATAGAAAACTTCATCAGAGAACAATAGACTGTACTGTGCTGCTTAGCAATCAGAATGAACCACTTTGCTGAAATGGAAAAAGATTAAACAAATTCCTATGTTTTAGTAAAGATAATGGATTTTTTGTTTCCCTTGGGGATAGGAAGTCAATTTTCCCTACTGGATATTGAAATGCAAACCTTACAAACCCCTAAAACTTAAAAGAAAAAGTTATTTTCCTTCTTTTTAATATGTCTTTTTATCCAGCTCTTTCGTACAGTTCATAGTATTTAAACCTAACTCATAGAGGATATAGAATAGTAGCTATGTTTTATTATGAAAATAAATCATAGTAAAAAAGTAGTGGTTGCACAGAATAATCATCTTATTTAATGGAAATTAATACAGTTAACTTGCACAAGTGAAGGCAGATTTGGTGGAAATTTGTCTCTGTTTTCAACACTTAAGCATTTAAATCAACACCGAATACTAATATTAAAAAAACTGTAGGTTAATAACACAAGGTGCAAAATAAAGAGAATTTATTTACTTAGGTTTTTTTCTACCATTTGGAATTTCACGTAATTAAGTTCTAGAAAACTCAGCATAATTTCAGTTTCAAGGTATATTTATCTTGTAATAATAAACCTTTAGAAAAAAATGGGTTTATATTCTCTGTAATTTTTTGTATAGTTATATTTTAAATCATCATTTTTCCCTCCCAATATTATAGATGAAACTTTTATATGAATCACAGGCTATAAAGTGCTGAGTCCTAAGTTCTTTGAACTAGAATGCAATAGTATTCTATGATTTGGCACACTGCATTTGTAACCAGGGATTAAATAATAAATCAGACCTTTGTGAACTTCTAAGGATTTGTCATTCCACAGATAAGCAGCTAGTGTACTATTCAATTATTCCAGTCATAGAAGTCTGCAAAGCTAGGCTGACTAGATCCCAATGAGTTTACTGCTAAAGATAGAACATTCAAGTGCAGTACATGTTTTAGCTGAACAGCTTTTGCACACTTAGAAATAATTACTTTTGGACTGCAAATTTGTGCATTTGGGAACTGAACCTGCCTATCCTGAACTGGACCTGTCCTGAAGAGAATTTTTCAAAGGACAGACCTTCACACTGAATACTTTTGAGTCTTAGACATACTCCAGAACCTTTTGGATTGAGGTGCCCTGGAGCATCATGACACCTTCACCATTTTCCCTCTTGCAGAAATGCCTGCCTGCCACTCAACCCAACTTTGTGGATGCCTCATTGACACTATATATAGGACACTTTGTGAATCATGCTGTTACCTTCTGGAATGCCGCAGCAAAATGAAGGGAAAAGGAGGCAATTTTTGAAAGGTGAGGAATACAAAAAAAAGCTTTCAATAGGACTTAAAAGTCACCATAGACTGCAGTAGGACCAAAAAACCTGACCTGACTAAATGGAAATCAGAATGGGCTCCCTTTCCCTCACTTTCCAAACTTACCAGGTGTATATCATGGAGTCCATCTCTTTGGCATTTGATGCAGTTTGTTTGGATGCTAGTAAAAATGAGTTAATTCCATATGGGGAATGTTATTAGGCAGAGAACATGAGTTCTGTATGGGCTTTCTGTTGGCATATGTGCTGACTGTCCAATATTTTCCTGTCCCAAAATGACATAGTTGGTTGAGGTGGCTTTCTGCTTTGGGGGGTTGGGTTTGGGAGCATGAGGAAGTAATGCAGAGCAAGAGATGTGAACAGTGAGTGCTGAAGCATAATGCTGCACCAGGCATATGTGTATGTGCAAACTGGCCATCTAGGTCCAACATTTGTTCTAGTCTGTGAAGTAGTTGGCTTATAGGAAATCTTATGTCTACTAACAAATCTGATACTGGCTGGCAATGTTAATAAAAAATTACAAACCATATTAGAAGTGGAAAATGTAAATTATGTCTGTTAGCTCTTACATGGATATCTCCTGGTATCAGACAGCAGGAAATGCAGTGTCTTGATGATGTACTCGCTCCACAGCCAAAATGTGATTCCGTTTCCCTTTGGGCTTAAGATCAGGATGACACAAAAATTATGTTATAAACAAACACCATGGAGATGGTAAACTGAAGAATATCTTTACCTTTCAACTGCAAGGTTCTTCTACTTTCAGCTGAAAGTTTTGATCTTGATATTCAGAATAGGCAAAGACCGAGCTGCAGCAGAAATGCCTGCATGCAAAGTTGTGCCTGATTTGGTGACACAGGTTCCTGGCTTGACCTCAAAGCTGCCTCATTGTGAAGAACTTTATGGCAGGCAAATATTACTGCAAAAAAATTAATTTAGTCTTGAGACCTCAGGAAGTCTCAGCCTACTGCTGTAACTAGTTCCTTTCACAACCCACTCACCTAAGCTTGGATCAATGCTACTCCCCAAGGACAATGCCATGAATTTTCTAACTCAGATTAATTCCTTGGCTTGTGGAATGCAAGCAGCAATAGTCCCTGTTTGTGTTATTTCACTTATATTTGGTACACTGCAGGTATCATACAGGTTTTTTCATAATCATCAATGTGGCATTTACACATTGGAAACATCAGCAGTACTGATAGCAGTAAACTATGCCATATATCTATAACAGTGTCAATAAATAATTTTCTATTGAATGCTAAAAATGAGGATACCACAGAAACTAGAAATTATTCCAGGTTTTCTAAAAAGGAGATTAATTTTTAACATAAATAAAAGAGAAATTTGGTCAACATCAAAGTCACATCACCTTTATTTGAATAATAATAATTATAATAATTATTTTATTTATAAAAATTTGAAGCATCTCTATAAATTAATAATTAAAAAAAGGCATTATTTCTCAAAAATTAACCACTTGGTGTCCATTTAAAAAGAACACTAATTCATATTCTTCCTAAGTACCATCACGGTGTGAAGAGAAAATGAGAAAATTGGCAGAAATTTAATTTTGTGTCTCATGGCAGTTTTAGTATTCTTCATTTTCTTAAATACAGAAATTCATTATGAAAGTAGATTGAGGAAGAGTATCTTTTTGGACTAAAATAGCACATCTTAAGTTTCATTGATTCAGTAGTAGAAACTTCTGCTACTGAACAGCTGTTCTCTGTAGATCAGTCTTCCATTCAGATACGTCATCATCTCTATAAATTCATTGCATTTTTCTTACAGATAAGCTAGATATTGTGCTCAGTGCAACTCAGGGAGGTAGGCAGAGAAGTCTGGCAATCAGGGGCACTTTATCTATGCAGTCCCAGTAAAAGCTTGTGTTGCATCTGGAGTTCCTAGTCTTTCTAACCTTCATGAAACCTGATCAATAAATCATCTTTCTAATTAATGGATTACTAAAATTTCCACTTATACATGTTCCCCCTCCTAGCATTGCATGCCCTCAGCTGCAGACACTATTTGACCTAGTTTCTTTTAAGTCTTATGGTGTCAACAAAAAGCATGTGACATTACAGAATGGCCAAGCAAGTTATTTTCTTCTCCCTCTGTGGTCCAGTGACTGCTACTTTTTGCAAACGTTAAGGCATTATCAAACATTCTAATGTAAATATTTGTGTGAAGCATGTAACAGCAGTAAATTGAACAGTGTTTTCCTGTGATCTATCTGCTTTTGCTTTAAATTTTATAGCAAGCTGTCTGAACAGCACTAAGTTATGCATATAAACAAACATGTCTAAATAATTAAACGTTTGCGTGAAACGATCAGTTCTATCATAAACAGAGAGAGAAACATGAGCTTCAGGTGTGATGCTGCACCTTAATCCAGAGTGGTAACCAAACTGGGTCAGACAATGGCAGGATGAGAAAAGAGGCAGAAATTATGACAGAGATTCCACTGAATCAGGATTAAATGTAGACTTTCTACTGAGAGATCTCTCATGGAATAGATTTTATCACTAATAATACTGAGAATAGGTAATGGCAGTTTAATGAGGGGCATGTTACTACTTGATGGGTTGTCTATTGGCTGTAACTGGAAGACTTTGGGGATTTGCAAATAACAAGCAATTAGTCCAAGTCTTAAACATACAGATTCTTTATTATATGGCTGAGCTAATTTCTTAATTTCCTAACTGCCCCCCTCCTCCCCTCAGCACATCCACATGGAACAAGCCAGAGTGGTGGGTAAAAGATTAAGGCAGGCAGGAGCAAGTCTTCTGGAATACAGGGCGCTGGGGACAACACACATCACTCTGCAGTTGTCCCTGGAGACAATGCATTCCTAATGGAAGGAAAGGCAACACTCCTACTTCATCCTTCTTTTTTCTTCCCCTCAGCCTTGTAGCTCCAGGGCTTGGATTTTATCCCTGTCAAATGTGTGGTACATTCCTGGATCATTTGATCCAGGGGCAGATATTTTGCAAAGTCCCGCTCCTGCCAGTAGGCGTGCACCACCTTAACTGTGGGGGAGAGGGACATCCTGACCCAACAAACTTTTGGTCCTGTAGGTGCTGCCTGTGCCCCTAACTGATGCCTCAACCACCTCCCTTGATAGTCTGTTCCAATGTCTGAGAAACCTTTCAATGTAAAAATTTTTCCTAATATCCAATCTAACCCTTCCCTGGCACAGCTTGAGTTAGTTTCCTGTTGTTACCTGGAAGAAGAGACCAACTTCTGCCTCTCTACAATCTTCTTTCAGGCACTCACATAGAGTAATACCATTTCCCTTTAGCCTCTTTTTCTTTAGGCTAAACAATTCCAGGTCCCTCAGCCACCTCTCATAAGACTCATTCTTCAGACCCCCTCAACAGCCTTGTTGCCCTTCTCTGAATTGCTACAGTGACTCAGTTCAACACAGGATTCAAGGTAGGTCCTCAACAGTGTCTGCTACAAGGGGATGATTGCATCTCTAGCCTTATTGTTCCTGGTACAGGACAGGATACTGGTGGTCTCCTTTACAGGCTGGGCACACTGCTGGCTCATATTCAGCTGGCAGGCCACCAACATCCCAGGGTGCTTTTCTGACAGGCAGTTCTCCAGACACTCTTCCCCAAACTTGGAGCACCGCATGGGGATGTTGCAGCTCAAGTGCATGACCCTGGCACTTGGCCTTGTGGAATCTCATCCCATTGGCCTTGGGCCATTGAGCCAGCAGGTCTATATGCAAAGCCTTTCTAACCTCAAGCAGGTATACACTCCCACACAACTTAGTGTCATCTGCAAACTTACTGAAGGTCATTCAATCCCCTTGTCCAGATGACTGATGAAGATGTTAAAGAGGACTGGAGAACACTGCTTGTAACTGTCTTTCAACTGGATTTAACTCCATTCATGTTACAAGTCTGAAGAGAACAAAGGAAATTTTGGGGTTTCCTCTGACCTGATCTGAGGAAGATTATTGGAAGCTTTACATTTAAAATATTGATATTTATATTTTTGCTTCACTTACAGAAATTAGAAAAAAAGTCAAGACAAATATTTGTACAGTATAAGCAATATATGTTATGGAAGGAGTAATATGCAAACAAAAATTATTTTTCAGGAAAAAATCTACAAATATGAATCTGAAGAGCAGACTCATAGCAGAATTTAAATTAATTCCTCCAGTTTCAAATCTTAATGACCTACCTCGAAAGGAATATGCATGCATCAAGATAATCATAACGCAAAAGTGAATAACTCAATAATACTTAACACAAACTTGTCTTCAAGTAAACCAGTATTTCTTAAGTCACTGAGAATAGTGATGACATTATAAGAGAACATAGAACAAGACAAAAATCTACCCCTGTATCAAGTAGTTCTTGGAGTTGTTACTATCATGGAAACACAAATTATGATATACTGCAATTCTTTTTGGTTCCCTGAGCTCTTAACACTGTCTTAGGAAAAACTACATTGATTTTTGACACCAGACTTCTCAACTTAAAACCTCCAGTTCTTCAATTCATCAATGTTCAAATGTCGAGTGTAGCTGACTGCTATTTTGATAACAAAATGCTCTAATGAGGTGAAATATTTTTCCAGGGGTGACTGGATACACTTAATGAGAAATTATTTGCTCTCAAAATATCCACCCAAAAGATGAATCAGGTCACTGTTTGATGAGTGTCTAGCATGGAATGTGAGGCTGCAACTGAATTTTCTTCTCCCTTAAGATGCATTCTCCTTCACTTGTCTCTAGTGATGTGAAGGCTGCTTTATTTAAAACAATAGGATTTTTCAGATTAGTTGTTTCTGGATTACTGACAGTTACTTTTGCTGTCTTGAGACTGAATAATCTTCTAGGTATAGAATTCACACCTAGGACCATCTTTTTCTTGTTCTAGAAACTGCTCTAGAAGCTGTTCTAGAATTTTACTGAACAGAAAAAAATCTCGATGTTCCTTACAATTCATTGTTCTAGGATATTGCTTAACTGTTAAATATGAAAACAATAGTAATTTTTATTGTAGTCATCTATATTACTTTGTTCATTGCAGACACAAGATCCTTTACATTTGCAGGCACAAAGTATGGATAAACTGTCTCACATAACAGTACTCCAAGTTAAACTAATATTATTTTCTTCATGAGCTCACTTTCTCTGGTAATGTGCGTAGGAGATAAAATTATAACTACTAAAGTTAAATTCTAATCTAGGCCCCTCTGTTCATTGAATTTACTTAAGTTAGGCTGATTTATTTATTTGTTTAAGCAGCAAATGGAATGGGAAATCATATGAAGTGCTGCAGGCTGTGTTAATGTAGCTCTCTAACATTATTACTGTAATTCTACCTAAGCACTCAGTCTTACCAGAGACAGATTAATTTTTGGGTCTCATGTAGTCTTTTACAAGAAAATACCTCACTGATTTCAAAAAGACTTCAGATACATGGAGTAGTAGATAAAGGTAAATAATACAGAAAATGAGAAATATGTTGTGGTTTTCATGACATTTAATTCCTTTTTATTTTCTTTTCTATTGCATCAAATTCTTTACAGGCCTCAAGATTATAAATGCCTCTGATTCAGCAAGGTAAACAAATTAAATCGTAACTTCAAGAAGGTCACTATGTTAAATCTGGAAAGCTGTAAAAGAGACTGAAAATTTAGTATTTGAAACTGAAAGTTAGATTCAAAATTATTTCAAATTTGCATCTGGATTTTTTCCCAAGACTCAGTAATAAATGACCAGTAAAATAGTACTAATCAACAAATACAGATAAAATTTAGCTGAAGCTGCTTACTTCCCCTCCAATATCAAAACAACGAGAAATTCCTATTCTTAGGATATTTTTTAAATCTGTGAGTTTTCAAGTCACAGAATCCAAAATGCATTCAAAATGCACAAGTAACTTAACTGAAGTTGTTTAACAGCTTCTGACATGTGGATTTTGTTAAGAAAACTAATGATATGTTATATGAGCCACAGAAATAACGAGGTCCAGTTTTGAATGACATTTTTAAAATGTAATAGGTAGCTGTCTGAACTTTAAATTGGATTTTCTCTTTATGCCAACCTATTATTTTCAAGAATGTAAAGAAACTTCATATCTTTATGATTTCAAACTATTTGTCAAATCTGCGTAAAAATGATGAGTGGGCTTGTAAGTAGTGAGAAATAGCTTCCAGACACAGAAGGATGAAGGAAATCACATTCATATCAGTTTGCTTCCTGATGGGAAATTAGATAAGAAAACTTGCAATGATTTAGTCATATCTTTTCTTTTCTTTTTTTCTTTCAAAAAAACCCTCACTCTAATCACAAGAACTTCTTTAAGGATTTTTGTTATGCATTTGAAATATTTGAACTGAAAATAATCATTGTTATCTTGAAGGGTATCCTAAAAGCACATAGCCAAACCATGTTCCTTCTCTGGTGAAGAGAAGGAAACAGCTGAATTTTATTCAGGCAAATAAAATAAAGCAGTCTGATTGCACTTGTTTCTAACAGATGCTACCAGAATCTGTTAATTTCAGATTCTTCTCTCTTGTGATGTGGCTCACGCTTATCCCATGCTACAGTTTCTTCCAAGGTCTTTGCTGCTGATACAAGCATGTAGGGGTGGCAAAAACTTTATTGCAATATCCACAGTTGTTACACACTATATTCCATTTGTTCTTGACAGACATTCATGTCAAAAAGGTATGCACATTACACATTACATTTGTATAGAAAGAACTTTCACATAAATAAGTAAACAAAAAAAAAGGAACAAATGCATGTATACCATGAGGATAAATTTTTGATACAAGAAGAATAGTACAGTACTGCTTCTGGAAGTGACACCGAGCTTTACAAGAAAACTGCATTCAACACTTTGCATAAAGGCTTTAATTCTGGTCTTATTCTAATTTCTTTTTTGAATGATGAAACAATACGAGAGAATTTACTTGGTTTCTCACGTAGGAGCAGCAAGGTGAACATAGATAAAGCACCTCACTATCTAGTGATGCTGTTCAAAACGATGGATAAACATCCATTTGAAAAATGGATTCAGGATGAGATAAAAGGAAGCTGTGATGCTTACTGAGGTTGAGGTCAGATCATTTGGTTGTATTGCAATGCTCTTGCCTCTTATTACCTCTGTGTTCTGTCAGGATGTACCCTGGTCTTTCTGTATCCAAAACTGGTAGAAGAAGCAGCAGATGGTGTAGATACACATATAGTTCCTGTCATTGTCATTATTGGATATGATTTTCTCCGAAAAATTTTTATTCTTTCAATAGCAATAAATTTCTCAATTTACTTAAATGCTGATCCATATAGGTGATTTCTTTCCATGGAGACATATAGGTGATTTGTTTTCATGGAGACAGAAACAGAAAGAGAGAACTTTAACATTTTTATGTTTCCTGACTGAGGTGTGGATTATTTTCATACTTTCTTTTTGTTGTACTTGTTAATATAACAAAAGGGCATGAGTCATTCCAGTATTTCATGGTAAGTCTGAGGTGTGGATTATTTTCATACTTTCTTCATTAGGATAATTTTTTCCTAGACAGTTTTTCTTTGTTTCTCCCATCCCTAGAGCTAGTGAGATTATTTTGTAAGAGGGGTCTGAACTATTCATCCCCAAAGGAAACATATGTATGTAAAACTTTCTGGCATTTATTGGAAATCTAGAGGGAGTTTTCCTTGCTGAACATCCACCTGTCTCCTACATTTCTTTCATAATTTAAAAAAAAAAATTATGCACTAACTCAACTAAGAATACCAGTAGAATGTAGCAATTATCCTACTTTCATCAAATGACAGATGTTCCAAATGCTCAGCCCGCTCCTACAGGGGTTGGGTCCATGGAAATGCATCTGTTGCAATGCAACTGCATTTAGGCAGCAAAGATGCAGTATTACTTTGGTAGGAAACAAAGAATTTTGCTTCACTTTCCCTACTTCCATTTTAATACAGCTTCTTTTTGTAGGACTACAACCAGGTATTTCAATAGGAATGGTAAGTTAGCCTTCCTAATAACTTTTCTTAAGATGGAATGCTTAAAGAAATAATTTTGTCTATCTTTCCTGGAAAACTTTTTGTCAATGTTGAAGGTGAAAAACATGAGTGCCAGCTCCTGACTTTCTGTGAGTATGGCTTAGGTGGTAATTGGATATCTGTATCAGCCAGAATTAACCCTATCCCCATCAGGACCAGGACACCCACTCACATAGAGTCAAGTCATCAATGAAGTTCCAACTCCAATCCCAGAAAGAGTACTGAGAGTTATTACAGCTCAAAGATACAGTCACCTTTGTTACAGTGAATTGTGCTTAGTACTTCATGTTCTCTCTGTGAGAGATAGATTCCTCTACAGATGAGCTCCTTCCCAGTAGGACAAGAACACCCATTTATGGGTGTTATGCTAGTTTTGCAGTGGGAACACAGACCAACCATCACAAGTCTCATAGTCGTGCAACCACACCTCATAGTTCTCCATGATGCTAGAAGNTGTTACAGTGAATTGTGCTTAGTACTTCATGTTCTCTCTGTGAGAGATAGATTCCTCTACAGATGAGCTCCTTCCCAGTAGGACAAAAACACCCATTTATGATGACCACTTGCTAGTTTTGCAGTGGGAACACAGACCAACCATCACAAGTCTCATAGTCGTGCAACCACACCTCATAGTTCTCCATGATGCTAGAAGAAGTTTTTGTACTTGAATTGGAAAAGACACCATGTAAAGTTGCTCATCTTACTACAGGGCAAAGTACCAAAGAATATATCCACAAATATACCCTGGTGATGGTGTGAGGTTCCTGATGGCAGAACTTCCAGGTTTTCTTGACACAATCTCTCATATTATTGTTATCATCAGATTGACAAGATACTGACTAAAAAGTTGAGCTATGAGAAAATCTGGCTGAACTACTGGGCTCAAAAAGCTATGACAATCAGTTAGCAAATGGTTACTCTTCATATTTATCCAGAGGTTGATACTGGATCGGCTGCTGTTAAACGTCTGTATACTGATGGAAAAGAATGTAACTTCAGTAAATAAGAAGTTGAATCCAAATAAGAAACATCGGGTAATATACAGGAAAGTAGGGCTGTTACTCAGAAAGCCCTCAGGTGCTGGGGGGTTAAATGCCATTGTCTCAAGCTAACAAAACTTCTAGAGCACAAGGGAAAATCATATTAATTATGATATGTTATTTTCAGTAATTATCAGTTTGATTTTTCTTCAGCACCTGACCAAAACAAATTCTGAGAATTATTTGTTTTCATGGTAGATCTCCTTAAAAATAAGCACCATATTTCTGTAAGATAAAAATTTTGCAGTTTAATAATGTTTTCCCTAGTAACTTTAAAGTAACTGTCCAATTTCTATCACCTTCAACATACAAGTAGAGGTCTTACAGCTATTTTATTATTACTGACCTTGCAATAAGCCAGCATGATTTCTGCCAACCTCTCATAATGGAAATATTTGGAATGAAGGATATTTGATTCAACCATATTATTTCTGCTCTTAACAGAGTGAAATAATGATTTATGAAAGGGGGCACAGTGTAAAGCTGATGCCTGGAATTGCACCTATTGAAAGACGGTACCCTTTGAAATAAAAGCCTCCCTCAAAAAAATAACTTATTTTTTTGGAGCATGCAGAAACAGAGTTTATCTCATCATTGACATGCACCATTTTGGATGTTCAAGTTCCTTACTCTGAAGAGAGCATAGTTTCTTAATAATGGACTTCTAGATGTGACCTTGCAGGTATAAAAACTAATTGCAAATATCAGAACCTATTTTTGAAATAAATGAAAAGGGAGTTTAAATCAAGAAAACTAAAGATGTCTTTACTAACATACTTACTCCCTGATAATTTAATTATCATTCATGAGGGGATTCATCCAAATGGCACTCTTGGTTCAGTGGGCAATTGCAGGGTTAAAGCTGCTTCTGCAGCTTAATTCTGGCAAATGCCTACCCTCACCATGCACTTGTAATGAAGCATGTTTATTATTCCATTTTAGAAACATTGCAGCTCTCAAGATGGGAGTAACAGATGTCTTCAGAAGGACCTGGGGACCAGTAAAAGGAGCAGGATGGAATTAGGGACTTTGAAGGAGGAAAGTAGAAGGGAGATCCTTTATTGTTTAAAATATTTTTTTTTTAAAATGCCAAGGCCAGTTCTTATTTAAATAGTCAGGATTTGCCCCTGCACCCCCGTCCCAAGATGATTTATTTCATCTTAGCTGAATAGATCATGACCACTTATGATAATATTAGTAATGGAACAATTGGTAAGAATATGATCTGAAGTCAGGAGAAAACTAGATTGTCTTTCATTAGAATGTTCACAGATCCTTTAATCTTAAAGCTCATCTTTTACTGTTTAAATAAGTTCTCAAAACCCATGTTTGAGGGAGCCTGTAAAGGGTAGGCTATATATTCAGACAACATAATGGACCACAGGATTTCATTTAAAGCTCCTCTTCACTGCAGTGGTCCAGAGTTATCAATGTGTAAAATATCGGAAGAAATTTCATAATATGAGGCAAAAGCTTGGAAACATACTTCGCCTATTCTCAAAAATTCCTTACGAAGCCTATCAGGAATAATACTGTGATGAATTCAAGCCCTTTCTGCATCAGGAAATTCACACTGCTGCAGTTTGTTATTGCTATCCAGTGAGCCTACAATGACACACTTTAAGCATGCTTATCTAATGTCTGCAGAGTTGTTTATCTCCCTCAGAACATCATCAGAGGAGTTTTTCCTAAAGATAATAACAGTACAAGCCATCCTAAAGAGAATAAAATAAAAATTAGGAAAAGTAAACCATGACAAAAACTGAAACAATAACAAATGTTTCCTGAATGGGATATTCAAACATGACCATAACTCTGCTTTTTTTCTTCATTGATTCATGGCAATCCTCGTATCCTATACAAATGCGTTGTCACTCTGCTCTAATTTTAGGATCAAGGATGAATATGGACAGCTCACATGACCTATTCTGTAATGAAGTATCGTACACACATACATGAGATAGATATTATATCAGGGACTGTGAGCATAACAAATGGCAGGAAGAGAGAGAGAACTGCATGGACACAAACTTCTGCCATTAATTTGGCTTACAGTCAAAAGAAGCACTTACCTAGGTGGATGTGTTTCCTAGTACAGATATAACTTTGTTGTATATGTTTCCCAAAGTGGTTCACATTAAGGCAATTATGGCAGAATTAAAAAATTGTAATTATATTTTCAGTGAATATAAAATAATGTCAATTATTTTTGAAATTAAAGTTAAGTTTCTGAAGGACATAATAACAGAAGATCTCTAGAAAAAAGTATCAGAAGCTGAGGAAGCTGTGGTGAAGTAGTACACTTAAATACCTGATTGAAATCTTCTGGATAAGAGGCCAATCAGGGGATGTCAGACAAGCTCATTGGCAGGTGAGATATATAACCTCTGGAAAATTTGAATTGCAGTCCTGAGGTCTAAATATTCCCTTCCGATTAATTTTAAAGATAGCTGACTTAGTACAACAAAACTCTAACATCTTCACCATGTATGTCAAGAGAGAAAGACAAAAAAGATTAATTAGTATCTGCAGTAGTACCGATAAATGAAAAATAAATGGCTCTGAATGATATGCATGACTTTCAGCTCCTCCTTTAAATTGCAAATTATAATTCTGTTTGAATACAGTTATGATTTATTAACATGTTTTTAGGATTTTGCATGGTTTCTAAGCATAAAAGACAGTTCTGGTGAACAATTCTCTTGTTCGGTATTGCAATGACAGAACAGAAAGTAAAGTACAATAGTAGCACAGAAGACATCATATCACTTTCAAGGACTTAGAGCAGTCAAAGGAAACAGGCCTCTAACTTTTAATAGTAAGTTTTAGAATTTAATAGAGTGCAATTATCCCCCAGGAAATCCTACTACACAGTGAAAAACCGCAAGCAGAGCTGGTGCTGTTAGTCAGTTTTTCCTACTAAAAAAGAGCAGTGTTACTTAAAGCATTTTTTAAATCTGTTCTAATTTTCATAGGCTTTCTTCTTTGCTTTTGCACGTGTCAGTTTACCCTAAGCTACATTTGTACATATTAAAATAATAATCCCTGACACAACAGCACAGATTCTGGATTCCCTCTTCAGTAAGTACCCTGACGCTTGTCTGACAAGAGACAAGAAGGACATTTGGCCAATTGCCTAGCTGCCATCCCATTCTTCCTTGTACACTCCACATATTTAAAGAAGCATTTAATTATGTCTTTTTTCTAAGTGTTCCACAGTGATGTGAACTCATGATGCCTAGTTGTCACTCTCTCATTGTAATGCTGATCTCAATCAAGTTTACTCAGTAGTACTCATCCATAGGCGAGATCTCTATGATGCACTTTGGTGCTACATTAGTCCAAAAACATTCTGTTGAAGTTGTTCAGGGATTTTGAATCTCCTGTTCAGCCAGGACAGTGGGGAAAAAAATAAGGAAAAAGTAGCAACAAATAAACAAAAAAGTATCCTGCTATTTGTAACACAGGTACATGGAACATTTGCTAAATGAAGGAAAATGTGAGAAAAACCCCAGTAAAAGTATCTCCTTTAGTGTCCCCCATCTTAGTTATCATAAGGGTCCAGAAAAACCCCAGAAGCTGTAAATAATTGAAAATAACTACCCATTTTATTTCAGTGGGTACATGGAGAAACAAATAAACAGAATTTTATGTACTTAATGTGATTGTAATTTTTTGAAGTTAGAAGAAGAAAATTATCATGCAAATCATTCCATAACAAGTAGTTTTGCTTTTGTTTACAAGAAACTACGCAGTTCCTCCTAAAAATAGTATCTTTTAACATGAATTATGCTCAAAGTAAGGGCTTCTTGCAGAATATGATCTGAAATTTTAGTTTCAGTTGCTCCATATTTGTCTAACCTAGTTTTGAATTTCATTTTAATATTTTTATATTATCCATTTTACAAGTATTTATATACATTTCTGGAGATCTTTTTGGGGAAGCTAAGATATGAGCTCATTAAGCTATCACAGAAACGTATTAAAAATACAGTATATTAAAACATACTTGTAAAGAAAGCTCAGACTAAGTGAATTGTAAGTATTTTTAAGTAGGTACACTAATAATTAAATTGTAGAGATTTACATCATAGCAAGAGAAGGAATCTAGGACTTATCATACTTTAAAATTATATATCAATACTCTTGATATATGGCTTTAAATTCTCATACAATTTTATTAAAAAGAACTTCATACTCCACGTGAGTTAAGAGAAGTAGTAAGGGGTGTCATTTTGATACAGGAACACAAGGCATTCAATGTCCATCAATACAGGCATTTCTACTCTAAGGAAAATGTCTTAAAACCTCTGAAAGACTGATCAGCACCAACCACGTTATTTTTCTAGTTTGCAGAAAAAAAACCCCACCAAATACTTGCATATATCTATCACATTCTAGATACCAGCATATATAGAAATGCTACTGCATACTGAAAAAATTATTTCCAAAGCAGACAGCATGCATTGTATCTTTCAGCTATTAGAACTACTGACAGTATATCTGGTAATACTGATGGTAAAACTGTTGGAAATGCTGCTCAGGATAGTGAAAGTCCAGCAAGCAAAGCATAGCAAGCCTGATTTTTTTGTAGCCAAGCTCTGCATATTACAAGTCACTTTCTTCATAGCACAGGAAAAGTTTTGTCCATAACGGCTGATAATAGCTGTAAATGGAGCCACTTGGCCAAAACACAGCCAAGAGGAACAAGAGGAACAACAGGATATTAGGGAAAAAAAATCTTGGTGCTTGACTTCTGGTGCCAGAAATGTTGTTGCTTCTTTTGGCTCCTATTTTTTATTGCAAAGTATGCTATGAAAAAGGGAACGATAATCCATGAGGCTCATAAAGAGAATACCTTGCTATGATTTTATGAGCAGTATGAACTGGCTGTCCAAGTGGGCATAGTTACGATTCATTTAGCAAGTAGTGAACCATCAGGTATTATGTACCTTCACCCAAAGTGAAGAAGCCCTACAAGAAAGTTTCATTTCCTTTTTTTCCTTTTCTAAACTTTCTTTACTTTGAAATACTGCCTACTAAGCAGCACAAGTATCTCACATTTACATATGATTACACCATTCATATAATGAATCTTCCACAGTCTGCTGTCATAGAAATCATATGTTTGGATTCCAAATTACTGTGGGTAATCATACATCATTTTACATCCAAGAGAAGATAGATGGATTTCCCTCTTAGTCTTCAGAACTAGAACTCACCACAGAAAAAAAGCTATCTCAGTGCATCATTGCAATGCTAACTGCACAGGTCAAGTAAGATTTCTGAAATAACACACTTGTTTCCCTTCAGAAGTCAATTGAAAAATTTATTTCTGTGATACTTGTTTCACCCACAGTTAGTCTCTTTTATTAAAACAGCATGAGTGGGCAGAAGAGCATTCCTGTTTTCCCTGTTCTACCTGCTAAACTCTGCAACCAGCAGAAACACTCCAGGGAGCTGAAGAGGACTGGGGGACGCCTGGGGGAATTAGAACTGCAGAGCACTCCTGAGACTGTTCAGATAGGTGATTTTCCTGACATACAGGGGAAAAGGGAGTGACTGAAAGAGGGCAGAGGAGTGTAAGAGCACAAGAAAGATTTTGGTGAATAATGCAACAAACAGATAGACAAATGTCAGAATTGATAGAATGAAAAGCAACTGTTCAAGAAAAAGCGTGGCATTTGCTGAAACTCAGAAAAATTGTTCAATCAAATGTAGGACCAGGAAAAGATTTTGCTATCAGAAATGCAGTGAGCTGCCAATTCATTCTATGCTTAGTCTTCACACCAGCTATTTTTCTGTTTCAAAAAGTGAAATCCTTCTAGTTCATTTTAATAAATTTATAGCTGTGTAGATACAGAGTCTTCATTGTGCATCAGGTTCTGGAAATATGTATAAAAATTTTCTTCAAGACTCTGGCATAATTCCACAACCATAAACTTCAATATATATCTACTCCTGACATATTTATATGATTAAATTATAAGATTATTAAAATCACTTTTTTCTTAAAGAAAAGATTGATTGGAACTGCTAATCTTCTTGCTATCATGTAATGTATTAGTAATAATGAAAATTTTTATGCTGGAATGCTCTCCATGTCTGCTAGAGAAGGCAAATATCCAATTCGTTGCTCACAATTAATTATCAAAATAAGCAAAACATCTCACAGTAATTTGTAGCCATTGACTTCAATACTGTGGATGTTTATTCAGTTGAAAGGTCTTAATTTTACTGGATGTAACCTACATCCAGTTGTAAGAAAAAGAATTTTTATGGTGACTGCTATGCAATTTTTACACAGTCCTAGCCAGGAGAATTTCTTGTGATAGCACCTCTTAGGTTACTACTGCAGCTCTCCAAATCAACCCTCTACTAGCAAGAGGACCAGAATGTAACAAAACATTATTTACTATTCAGGATGTAAAATGCATAAGTCTCATTCAGTATTGAAAAAAAATGAAAACAAACACATTACATGCAATTTTAGTTGGAGTACTTTGTTCAGATTCAGTACTTTGAATCTACTTTTCATTTCATGAAATGATTACAGCAAATACATGCTGGCAAAGTGAATTGAAAGTACTAAAGTTTTATTTTATACTGTTGCACCTCAGAAGGTCTGTCTTTCCACCCTCATGTTTCAGCTAAGAAAATGACTGTGAGGTTGGTTTTGTATAAATACAAAATGAGAATGCACTGGAAGGAGTCAGCTGAGAGATGTGTGATGGATGTCAGAGATTAAATTGATGGCACAAGCAGCTCTGAAACAGAAAGATCTACTTTTCATTTCCATGTCTTACTTACTAGACCATATCTGTAAGTCCCCTGTTAGTATCATGTAACAGAAAGTAGCCAAGAAGTTTTGTTAGGTTTTGAAGAGCTAACAAAAAAGTGAATTTCATCTATTATGGCTTTTCAGAGAGTCAGCAAACTTCAGCTGCTTCTAGCATATGGAAACATAAAAACATATGTACGAAGAAACAAATATACAAAGACCAACTGGGGATAATAAATGTGATTTATAGTCTGTGTATCTTGAATTTTAGATGTTCTCTCTCTATGCACCACTCAAAACATGGAGGAAAAACATTTGGAATTTACAGATAGACCAGCAAGAGGTATAATACAATATCCAGACACCTGATCTCAAAAAACCTAAAGATAAGCTTCTCAAACGCTTGCAATTCTCTGTGAAAGTGCCTTACAGTCAGACTATGCCAATGGATTATAAAATAGGGATGATTTTCAATCAAATGACATCATAAGACATTTAATGATTTTAATTATGAAGAAGTAAAGACTAACTGCCCAGGTCTTGGTCAATAGTACTACTACTACTAAAATAAGCGTGACAATGTAATGTGCCAGGGTATTACGAAATGTGCCAGTACAATGAAATATAATGGGATGACGAAAAATACTACATGAAGGTAATGTGTTTACAAATAAGAACATTTTACTCTGTTACTTTGCACCTTGTACAGCAATTTATGTATCGTACAAAGCAGGTAACAGACTCAAAGACATTAGAATCATAACTGATAATCGTCTCAATTATTTCTGTATCACTGTACTTGAAGATACAGTTTAATGAGATTCTGGATTTGGCAGCACCTTTCCCTTTCTTCCTCTACCTGCTTATGCCTTTTGTCAAAACTGTTTGAAGGAGTCATCTGTAATCTAGACCACTGAACTGGTCCTGGTTAAAAAAGACTCTGAAGAAGAAAAAGTCTTCGAGGGTCTGTAGAATGTCCACTGTGGTTGTATATGCTAAAACAAGCATATGCCAAGAAAAGGTAAATGGGAGGCAAACTGCAATGCAAAAATAGGAATGAGGAATGAAGAGAATGACTTTAGCTGGTGCTACAGCCAGGGCTTTCATCTAATCAAACTGTACCTGGAGACAAGAGTCCTTTTACTGCACATTGTGAAGTCCTGAATTAGGACAACACTGATGAAATTCAGTATGATTCACAGCATGGTCGTGTAACACACTGATTTATCCCATCCTGCAGTGGCAGATGGTACAAATCAGAAAACAGGAGATTGTACACCAAAATATTTAAACTAATTTGGATTTTTTGTGGGAGAAGACAACCTTCAGATGAGTAGCTTGATGTTTTTAAGAAGAGCTGCTTCAGTCTGATGCATTTTCTTTTAGCCAAAAATCTGCATTAGTAAAACCCTATATGTATACAGTAACAACTTGTAATCATGATTTCTTTGCAACTCTACAGAATGAAAATATCAGGAAAAAAATTTTCTCTGTCACCACACCCATGCAGGGAAAGGGGAGTCTATATCACTTATTTGTATTGCAGTGCTACTCAGCTTTCTGACAGCAGATACAAAGGTCTCAGGATCTCACATCACCTTGTTACACAAACAAAATTCTTTCATCTTTCTCTCAACTAGATTTTCTTTCATCTTGATTAACAAAGACCTACTTCAGAGATGCTTTCTTTGCCTCTTCATTCTGTTCAATTTAAAATGAGGTTTGGTGCGACAATTCTTGGCTACTTGCCTTCTCTCCTTTGTCCTTCTAGAGGCAAATTAGGCTTCAGGCAGATTCTGCCAGCTGTTCCACATGGGATGGTGAATAAATTGGCATTTCATCTGCCTTGGAAGAGGTTATGAGCAGTTAATTGTTCAGGATCCCATGCATGCAAGGCAGAGTACACGTGTAAATTATTAGTCTAATTGCAGCAACAGAATGGTAAATGGCAATCAACAATGAGTAAGCTACTGCATAGATGTCTAATTGCTTGTATGCAACAGCTGTTGTAATTGAAATTGTGACAAGACCCTGGCATTAATATAATGATTCTAATAACTGGACACACAATGAAACATAAATGAGGAGTTTCCTCTGGCATTACAAAACAAAACAAAAACTACAATTAATAACACACCAAACAGAAGTATCACATGCGTGGCTCCATAAATAAGTAAGCTTGTGCAAACAGCATCATCAAAGATTGGACTTTCCTTCCTGTCGTCTTTCTGTGATGCAGAGCTCCCTCTCATCCTTTTGAATGTGAAGATACATTCCTCAGTGCTACATTTCTGGCAAAAAAACCCCAGAAAGTGGAAGAACTATGGCTTATGGAACTGTTCTCAGAAGTGGCTGAGTCAAGTGCTAGTAATGTGTGTTCACCTGATCTCAGCCATCTAAATGGAGGTGATGAGTAGCTCCTTGCTCTAGAACATAATTTTTAGCTAACTTCCAGAACTCTCTTATTTTCTCCATTTGCTTGCTATAACGAGATTTTAATTAATTTTGAATAAAAATTATTAAAGCAGTAACTGCATGTTAAGTAAAATTAACTGTACACCCTGTTAATTAATATATAAGATCTGAGTTTCAGATAGTGCTTCTAAATCAATATTTTTATCCCTTTGTCATAACTGGTATTGTATTTTTTTGAAACAAAAGAAGAAGAATTCAATTAAATGCAGATATGATATCAGTGGAAGTGAAGGACCTGGAGCTTTCTTCACGATTAATTCTTTTAAAAGTTAAGTATAATTTGTTATGTATTTCACAAAAATGTTAGTGATATTCAGATGTAATTTAACTTTAGCTCTTTATTGGCTTCATTATAAGATTTTGTTTTATTTTCAAATAGTAACAATGGCAGAAACTATATCATATGCTAAAACACTAAATCATAATCTCACAAAAAAATAAATCTTGTTACAACATAGTTTAACAGTAGCTTCAATATAACATTTTAATTCTAGTTTTCTAGGAAGTAATCTCCATTATTTCACCATTTTTATGCACAAGTTTCATAAATACTTCTACAATAATGCAAGCTTTGCCATTTCCTCTAGTAGGAGGAGATGTAGACATTACCTTGATGCAGCCTGAGGTGTGCACTCACTGATGACGTGAAAATAAAATTAATCTACTAGCTGGCAGTCCTGCTGATGCATCTAGATGGACAGGAGTCCTAGTTTCTCCAGATTCCTGTATCTTCCATCTATTGTCTTGTGATGATACAAATCTCACTGTGGCAAATACATTTTTGATTACCTAACCTGTTCTCATGCCAATGAGTAATTAATACCGTTATCACCTAATCAACTGTCGTTTAAATGCAGAATATAAACTATGTCCTTGACTTTGTTCTTTTCACACTGTAGGCTGGTAGAAACAATAGGCTCTTCAATAAAGTTTCCCATTGCTCAGGATCTTGAAACGTCAGCACACAGTGATTAAACAGAAGAAGCTGTATTGCAAAAATTTACATCTTCACCCACTCAGAAAATTCAATGTTTTAGCAGTCAGTTTTAGATATTTCCAAACTTCATTTTTTCAGATCTATATGAGAATAATTTTGTTTCTGTAAACATTTTTGCTTCTGCTTAAGAATCCATAAAATGTTAAATCAATTCATTAGACAACTCAGATATCATTCAGCTCTTACCAAGAGACTAAATTTCCTCTGATGCCTTGTGTTTAACTTCTAGCTCATGGTAGCCAGCCATTTATTTCACAACACTTCAGTGAGGTCCTGACAGACAGATGAGGCATTCTCATGCATTTTCTAAAGCAAAAATTGTTGCTAGATGAAGTTGCAAGGTCTGCAGTAACTGCCAGCAGCAGCATTGCTGGGGAATCAGATTCCCAGATTCCAAACTGATCTTAGGCTGCACCCTCAGAGTTTCTTATCATCATACTTAAATAGCAGCTTTAAGCTCTCTAGTCAGCTTGCAGCAACAGAAGACTTTTTTGGTTTTTACTCACAAATCATTGTCTTGTACTCTAAAAAGTTTTTTCCCCAGTCCTGATTAAAAAGAAAAGCAAGCAGAAATCAGAAACTTTAGACAGTTCAAAGCTGATTTTTATTTGGTTTGGTTTTTTTTGTTTTTGTTTGGTTTTTTTTTAATTTCCCAGAAGTAGAAAGACACTGTCTCTATAATGAAGACTCTTAGGTGCGAAGTGAAAGACACTGGGGACAGATACAGGTGATACTCTTATCTATTTGTCAGTCAGAAGTAGGTCAGTCTCAATCATGGAATCGTAGAATGGTTTGAATTGGAAGGAAACTTGAAGATCATTCAGTTACAACTCCTCTGCCACCGTCAGAAATGCCTCCCATTAGACCAGAGACCCATCCAGCCTGAACACTTCAAGGGCATTCATAACTTCTCTTGGCAACAAATCCCAGTGTCTAACTACCCTTACAGTAAGGAAATTCTTCCTAATATCTATTCTAAATCTACTCTTTGCCAGTTTACATCCATTATCCCTCATCCTGTCTCGGCACTCTGATAAAGAGTCCTCCTCATGTCTCCTGTACACCCTCTTTCAGTAATTAGAAGGCTGCTAGAAGATTTCCCAGGATCCTCTGTTCTCCAGGCCAAACAACCCCTACTCTCTCAGCCTGTCTTTATCCAGGAGTGATGCTCCAGTCCTCTGATGTTCGTTGTGGCCCTCTTCTGGACACACTTGAACAAGGCCATGTCCTTACATTGGGAGGTCCAGAGCTGAATGAAAAAGGAGTAAAGGGTGAGAATCTCATCCCTCAACCTGCTGGATACACATCTTTGGATGCAGCCCAGGATGCTGTTGGCTTTCCTCAGAAAAAAGGATGCTGTTGGCTTTCCTCTGATCACAAATTGCCAGTCATGTTGATCTTCTCATCCACCAACACCCCTAAGAGCTCATCCTCAGGGCTGTTCTCAATCCATTCTCCACCTAGCCTGTATTTTTTCCTGTGACTGACCCAACTCAGATGCAGGACTTTGCACTTGGCCTTACTGAACTTCATGAGATTTGCATGGCCTCACCTCTTAAGCCTGCCTGAGTCCCTCTGAATGGCATCCCTTCCCTCGAGTGTGTCTACTGTTCCACACAGTTTGGTGTCACTGAGGATGCACTCAATCCCACTGTCAAATCTCTCCCACTAGAAAAACAGAGCAATGAAAGTAACCTCTTTCATCTAAGAAATCCTGCTACAGGCCTTAGGTTTTCAACAACCATATTGACTATTACATCTTTCTGCCTAAAAGGAATTATGAGTCTCTCCTGCCTGCATTAATTTCATTCTGCACATTGGAACAAATCCATTCTTGTATGGATTGTTTTTATTCTTCAGGTCAGATCTCTGTCTATGTTCCTGTGCTGCGGAGGACTTCAACAGCTTCTCACAGTAAAATGCACTTACTTCCATTTTCAAAACCCTACCACATGCTTCAGTATTGGTGCCATAGAAAGTCAGCAAGTAGGAACAGGATAAATTCTACTATGCCTGAACACAGAGTTGCAATATTATTCTTTATTTGAAGGAACTGAGATGTCAAAGTTCAACTTGTTGGCTTTTTTTTTTTTTGCTCCAGGGAAGAAGCAGTTTGTGCCAGACTATTATCAGGTTTGATGGTTTCCCTTGGTCAGCCTGCTGTGTTATTTTTGCAGGTGTGCTCACCTGTGGTCATAGAAACAAGCAGTTCTGTGGGTAGGACTAATGAAGCCTGACTTCATTTAGATGGACAATTCAAAGAATTCTCCTACAATTACAATATCTTTTCTCTACAGTCTTTGGTGTCTGTCATATGATGGTCTATGCTCCCAGGTTATTTTTGGGTGAGAGATTACTTCCAGACAGGATATTTTTGCTCTGATAGGATCCTGTCTTGTACCCAGGAATGGGGTTTAGTAAAGGAATTTCTCACCATGTTTATTCATTTGACAAATTAGAGTAAATTTATCATCTTAGTTCTATGAGAGCTCACATAAAAGTCTGTGAGGTGAGGAAAAATGCATAAACACATACTGTACACAATCTCACTAATATTGCTTTCTTAGGAAGCCACAGTAGGAGGGCTCTAAGTACTTCCTTCTTTACTTAGTTTTTATATAAAAGCTAATAACTGTCTGAAGCTATAATTTTCTCCTTGCTTCTCTGTACCTGCCAGCACAGAAAGTTCTTTGGAGAGGTAACAAACTCCCCATGTAGCCATGACTTGACTTGAAAATGCCGAAAACACCAGTGTGACAAGTGAACCCGTTACCTGAGAACAGAATACATGACAGTGAATACTGAATAATGAATTGCTTTCTCAGTGAAGAATAAGTCATCTTGATTCTGATGAATCTTCCAAAGCATCTTAGTTTTGTTACTCACTCTGACAAGCCCAGCTTCTCTTTCTCTAATGTAATTGTTCACCATTGCATCACTGAATCTGTAGTGATGTCTCCCAGAATGAGATGGCTGATCAAAACATTCTTCTCTATTTTTATCAACATTAATGTTCTTGTTCTTTAATAAAAAAGGAGGAAAGTAACAACAACAAGCCTTTTTTGTTTTCTATACCATTTTTTTTCTTATTTTCTCTGTTTTTTTTCCTTCTGATTTTAATCTCATTCAACCTAAAGTTTTGAAGCTTTTACACCTTCCTTCACTGTAATTTCAGCATCTAGTGATGGCAAAGCACCTAATTGGATGCACAAATATTTCCTTTTTGGAATAAACTTATAATCTTTCCCTACCAGTAAATTCCATTTTTTAGAAAAGATATATTGCTTTATCTTGTATTTCCTCTTTTGAGATACTATTCAGAGCTTTCCTGTATTTGAACAAATGAAAAATTAATCATCCAAACCTGAGTCAAATATTTTTGCATTGCTAAATTGACCTGATAATATTTCAGTCTGATAATACTTCAATCAATTTGATTTCATTAACTCAAATTAATATTAAATATAGATCTAACAATCTAACTTCCTTATTGTAGCATTCAGAAGGAAAAGCAATTGCACTGATTCTCCTGAAGCTCATTTTTATACCTGCTGTTAGGTTATAAGATACCAATTTTCAGATTAATAATAAAACAGAACACATAGACACTTTTGTCAAATCTACCTTAATTAGACAGTTAATTAGCTATTTTGCAGAGTATACACATTGAAAGTATTTTAACTTCAAGACCTTATGAGAGATGGAAAAAATAATGAAATATTCTATCAATTTCTTAAGCAAATATTCAGAGCCAGGTGTTTAGACTGATCTTCATTAGTAGCATGCCAGATCTCAGCTGTCATTTTTTGTCAAAGTATACACTATTTGTTCATTTTACCACAAGATTTTATAAGTGAGATTCTATACGATCAAACTCAGTTCCTGATTACTCAACTTCTCATCTTGTCTATGGAATAAAAATTGCAATCAGATGTGTTGTATCAACTACTCTGAGAAATATGTATCTAACTAGGCATTATGACTTGGATGGTTCCTGGTTTTAAATTACAGGGAAAAGAAAATAGAAGAAAACAAAATCCAATTATTTTAAAACAAAACCTTCTAATTCACAACTGAAAATTCCAGTTCCAATATAGTAGTATCTCCAACTTCTGTGACTAATTACTCTGAATGTTGTTGATACTCAAGAGTTTTTTTGCAGAACAGACAATCCATTTAACTTCCCCTTTTTCTTGGGTTCTGCATTTTTTTTCCTTTTCAGAAAGTTCTCTGTATGAATAAGAGCAATTATCCTCAGTTCTTGAAATTAGTTCTTTTACAATAGAAGATATAACGTACTTTCTCATCCTCAGCTTACTTTCTTTTCAGAAAATTCTGTCTTTCCTCAGCAAGTGGTGTACCAAGAGCTTTTCTGAAGAACTAGAACTTAAGCTATATCCTAATACAAAAGAAATTCTGTAAACACTATCTTAAATTTTATTGTAGCAGAGTTCAGCAAAAACATTAGTCTAGGAAATAAGAGATTCACACAACAATAACTCTTCCAGAGGCAGAATAATAAAAATTTCCATTATTTAACTTGTTTATTTAACTCAATATTTTGCTGTCAGTGACAATGCAAGTGGAGATGCTAGTGATAAAATAAAACCAGAGATAAATAAGTATCTTTTCCCCGATTTTTTTAAAATTTATGTGTATCGTGTATATATCATGCAAAAGGAGGTATTTGGTCTCACATATAGAGTAAATATGTGTCAGGTGGAAAGCTTTGCTTAATGAGACTGAAAGTTGCAGCTAGCTCAGTTTTCTGTCTGTGAAAGTGAACAATTACATCTGGTCAAGGAAAGATCCTTCTGCTTTACCCTCTAGTCTAGTGCCTCCTGGAGATTTAAATGGCATGTATTTTTATGTGTAATAGTTACTGTTTGATTTCTCTTCCATGTATGCTGTTAGTAGCTTTAAAAATGTGTTTTGACTGAACTCCTTAATGTGGAAATAAAGCATAAAGATTTTTTTTTCTGGTGTGCAAACATATAATTTCTTATTGATGTTATTTACGACACTTCTTTTTCTTGAATTAATACCTAAAAATTAATCCACATCCACCTTTCATACTGAAGAGTTCTAGCCAATGTAGGTTTGCCCAAAAGAAAAGCTGGCACATGTTTCATTAATTTTATTACTACTCTCTTTATCCATGCAAAATTACAATTAGTGCACAAAAGACAGGGAATTCATATCAGTGTCATCTGTAACACCTTGATTTTCTATCTGAATAAGCTCTGAATCCACCATTATGTATGATTCTTGCTTGTTTCTTCTACCACATCCAAGCATGATACTGAACATCAAAGAATCATCCTGGTTAGGACCTTTTAGACCAACTAGTCCTTCAACTTAACTCTAACAAGAATGATCCCTAAACTCTGTCTCTAAGCTCTATGTTTACCCATCTCTTAAATACCACCAGGAATGGTGCTTCAAGCAATGCCCTGGGCAGTCTGTTCCAATGCCTGATAACCCTTTAGGGCAAAATATTTTGCTAATATCCATTCCAACACTCCCTTGGAGTAACTTGAGGCCATTTCCTCTTGCCATTTCATCAGTTACTCGTGAGAAGAGATTGACCTCATAGAAACAATGAAGAACATATATTAAAAGATGTATTTTTTGAATGGATATGTCACTTCCAAACTAAACTGCTTTGTGAGCCAGAAAATTTTGTCAGAATTTGCCAAATAAATCAGGAAGTTTTTAGTTCAGGAAAATGCTTGCCAGAACTTAGCTCTGAATGAGTAGGAGTGCATAAATTTGTGACTTTACATTTACACAGTTGTATGTAAGATGTAAGAGAACTATCATATGTTCTCTCCTCACTGAAATAATTTTCTCTTGAAATCAGCCTGCTTTCACAGAGAAAAAAACTTAAGAAATACAGGGTGCAGAATCCAAATGTGGTTTTCTTTCATTCCAGATAACAGTTGTGTTCTGGGATAATTTTTATGCAGCTATATAAAAGGCTAAAAATCCAGACACCTTTTGAAGTCATTCAGCACATTCTGGCTGCTGTTTCATCCTGTGACAAAACCAACCTTTAAGGGACATAAAGGATATCAGTAGATCAATATTATGTGTAAAAACACAGAAAACCAAAACTGTAAAATACTGTATGCAGTGAAATAGTATGGCATGGTGAGAATATCAGTGATCTCAAAGGAAAAAAAAATTGCTAGAGGCTTTGACCAAACAAAACAACAATAAAAAAAATCAAGAGAAACTGTCACTGCAGATTAGGAAAGGAGGTGCTGAGAAATGTAATGTTATCAACAAAGACTAGATCTTTAAGGATGCTACAGTGAAAATATATCAATGAAATATACTGCATTCAATTTGAACTAACTTAGAACAAACACATTCAGATTTTGAAAATGGTGAGGCTCTGCTGTGATTTTGGCAAATGACAAATATCTCCTTCCCTCCTCTCTCTCTAAAGAGAGGAAGAAATACAGATATTTTTGAGTTTAGAAAAAGAAACTACTTAAATGAAAATATTAATAAATAATTAAATCATTAAAAATAATAAGCTAAAAGGAGGAAAAGGTATACAACATATTAAAAAAAAGTTTCAAGCTTCCAGGATGATGGATCACCAAGAGTCACTGGGAGAAAAACTATATTGTAATCAGTGATAGATAGGAGCTGGATTCCAAATCTGGAGTCAGAAATGGTTGAACTTTGATTAAAAGCAGACAAAAAGTCAGGGTCCTCCTCAGATGCTGGCCATTGAAGAAAAGGAAATTAGCCCTTTGATTCCTCATCTTTTATACTAAGTGTGATGCAGATGGGATTAAATACTCTGTTGGGCAGTTTTGGGTCACCTGCCTTGTCTGCTTCTCCTTGCAGGTGAACCGCATCTACACTTTTCCACTTCTAACTCTCCAACAGGGCAAACAATGAATTTTGTTGTCACTGATCGTTACAGCAATAAGTATACCAAGAGCCTTTCCATATAATATTCCTTGATATAATGAGGTCTTATCACTCAAAGTGAACAGATTCTGAACAGTATTTCAGAGTTTAGTCAGTTAGAAGAAGTTCAGCTAAAAACCAAAATTACAAAACAGAAAGTTGTCTCTATTAATCCTGAAATCAGGAAAGGCACTCATGCTAACGTACCTTGCCTCTCAGTAACGTTGTTTTATATTTAATACCTTTCTATGTGGGTTTTCAAACTCACACAGAGTTTGTTCTGGCATTTTTGTAATACAGCATTTGTAAATCTTTCTACAAAGTAAGCAACAAAATAAAAAGAGAAGAGTTAGCAAACAGCTAGCTATAGGACTGTTTCCAGTGTGGGACAGCTGTGGACTGCACAGAGGAAAGTGGACTGGTAGGCACTGCAAGAAGGCAGCTGGTAAATAGTGGGAAAATCTCAGCTCACAAGAACTATGGGGTTCTCATTGTTAACATTTTGAATTTGCTAAAAAATGTATTAGATCTGGTGAAGGAATACATCCCTATAAGTGATTCCTGTCATACAATCAGATAGGGAGAATCATCCTCTGGGATGTAAAACCTTTCTCCCATCCCTGAACAGTGGCACAGCACTACGTCAAGTGATGAGCAGCACACAACTCTTCCACAAGTTCACTCTCACATAAGCCTTTTCTCTTTCCCCTCAATATGTGAGCTGTGCACTGTTTCTGTTGTACGCATGGTAGGTCAACCATAATCTGGGAAGACAGCTAATAGTGATACTTGGAGAGAGAAGAGAGAAGAGTCATGATCTGTAGCATTGGCATGTGGTAATATCATTTGCAATATTACTAGCAATGGTTTCTTTACCATGGAAGGTGCCTAGTAGGAAAAATGTCATTGTTGCAATGCTGATTGAGTATCCTGTACAGGGATCTAGTATTATGTAGCATCTTCCTCACCTAGCATGAACCTATGCCATTTTCTCATGTACTGAACCATGTCCCCTTGACAAAGCAGAAGCATGTTGTACCCAAAGTAAGTGATGATTAATATTTGCTCGAAACCAGACAAGTATGCTAGTGTAAGTGGAAGTAGCATAATAGCATTTTGTAGAACTACCAATGTAATTTTGTAACAATAGTAAATTTCATTATAGAAACAATAGCCATTGCTGTAAAGAAATAAATTAAAACTTCTGGTATAGTTGCACAAATACAATCAGAACAAATATGAGAAAAGCATAAAATATATAAGATTTGAGAATGTAGAGAGAGCTTAAGAAATGTCTCTCCACCAAAAAAAGACAGCAAAGCAGGCAGAAAAGGAGACTGATAGAACCAGACTAAACCTTCAGCATATGTAAGAGCAATGCTGGTCGAAAACAGAGCAGATGTGATCTCCTCCTCTTCTTTTAAGGAGAGTGAAGAAAGTAAAATACGAACCAAAATTCAACTTGTAAGAAAATGTATAGATTTACATATGAAAACAGCAGAGAATGAACCTAGCTGCATCCTAGAGCTTCCTATAAGTTTAGAAATAGCTTTACCACATTAGCCAAAATATAATATTATCCAGTTGGAAGTTGCATTACTAAAAAAGGTTTAGAAAGACTGTGAGTAAAAATACAAATAAGTTAGGAAAGACAGACCAACCAGATCAGAGAGAACATCTCTGAACTCTTGATTCCTCAGTTGGAGTGAAGAAAATTAATTTGGCCTAGTTTCCGACTGATGAGGGAACATGTGAGCTGTCTGGAAGACATTACTTTCAGATAAATTAACCAAGACCTACTGAGAAAAGAGCAGGCAAGTTTACATTTGTGGCATCAATAATCATGCCTTACTTACTGTGTTTCCTGCCCATATGTTAAATTCAAAATACCTAATCCATACTCCAGAGGTTTTCTTCTCTACCAGCTTAATATAAAGGATGAGGGAAGCCATATGTACTCTGCTGTTATTAAATCTTTTTGAGGGGTTTGATTGTGTTTGAATGTGCTCCCAATATATGACTGCTTTATCTTCCTGGAATATTAATAGTGAAAATACAGAGTTACATACATCTGTAGCTTCTCCTTTTAAAAAATCCTCCTCTCACCACTCCTACTTTCTTCTCCAACTTTCCTCTCACAATAAACTCAGACTTACAGTCTTAGCAGTTGTAGGATACAGATTTCCCTTTCTTGATAAAATTGCATCTTCTTTCTATCTGGCAATGATCATATGACAAGATACCATATAGTAAGAGTTAAAAAAAACAACCAACCATCCAATCAAACAAAAAAACAAAAAAAAAACCCCAAACCAAACACAAAACTTAAAAACAAGCAAGAATAGAATAGGGTTTTTTTTCCATTACATGCATAAGCACATTAATTAATAGCATGAGGCTTTGTAAATTATTTCACAGTTCAGATGTACTTACAAGCAGTACAAAGACACAACAGCTGTGGAGAAGTTTGGTGCTTGCTTAAGCTATTACACCTCGTAACAGCAACAGGCTTGATATACACATATTGTTTCTTTCAGCTCCAGCACTGTAATTGTCAACCCTGAGTTCAAGTTTGAAAACATTAAATGGAAGATGAAAATTATGATTTTTAGTGATTGTTATGTCACTTAGCTAAGATTTCAACAATCATTCCTCAGGCAATGATTAGTTCAACAAAATGCAGCATTAATGTGTTCCCACTAGAACACAAACCGCTGACTACTCTCTGATCCATCTATAGTTAAAACTGTCATCCTTATTTTTTTACTTCTCATTCCAGAAATCTGGTGCCAAAGCTGAATATAGCAAATTCTTTTCAGAGCTCAAAAAACATACTAATACTGTATTCTTTGCCATCTTGTTCGATATTTAAGAATTTTACCGTTAGTCTACCCATCCTGCATTCAGCATGATAATGCTGACCTAAAATAGGCATAAGTTCAAAAATCCATTTTTGCCAGAATTACTCATGGCAGAAGAACAATTCTTGATATTATAGTTGCACTTTAAAAAATGAATTGAGATATCTGATGTCTCCCCAAGTGGCTTTTTTAAGGAAATGTTTTACAAGCAAGATGATGTATTGAAAAAGCCAAAAGAGGAACAGCAGATGAAGAGCTGATTTGTCATCTAAAGTCAGGGTCCCAGGAGGTTAATCGAGGTCTGCGTAAGTAACAGGAAATCTAACATGAGAAAGCACTTTCTAATCAAGCAACCTTCTTAATTTTTTAATAGCCCCCTCAGACATACTTATTTATGTAATGGGAGATGACAGATAGAAAATGCATCATCTACTCATAGCTGCTTTTTTACAGCACTCACTGGAGATAGTGTACCTGGAGCTTCCAGATTTCAGTGGGAAGTGTAAAATAGCAAGCTCTCTCTGCTAGACAAGTTGGGAAATTAAAATTTAGACCAAATACAGAGACATGAATAAGAGGCGTGTCTATATATTCACTGACTGAGGAATGTATTCTGGTTTTCCCCTCTGGAAAACTGCATTTGCAGCAGGTGATAAGAATGAGATACAGGCACTCAAGATAACATTATTGTATAATTTAGCATCAGTTCAAAAATAATATGAAAAAAATCATGCCCTTTAGTACTTTTCATAAATAAAAGTCATACCTCATCACCCCTTTCTGTCCCACCCTCACAAGTAGTAGTGTCCAAATCTCAAATCAGAGGCTTTATCAGCTGCAGAGTGTATCCAACTGACACCATCTGTGAGCCACGCAGAAAAGATTTACAACACATCAGCTGATGGTCTACCACTACTCCTTACAAAATGTGCAAAATAGCATTTGACAGGAACATTCAGAAAGATCAATACAGTAAAACCCCAGCAGAGCAAAGAGCCACATTCACATAAAACTGAAGATTCTTCTCTGTAGTCTGAACTTTTCCTGTCTCCGATGATCTTCTAAATATATAATAATTCATCTTTCTTAGAGAAAGAAAGCTCCTTCTATAACAAAACTGCATGACATTTACTGTGCAGACAAAGCAATCTGATGCATGAAGGGTAAAATTTCAAGATCTAGGGTGTGGATAAAATAACATATTATGAGGAAAACATTCCTAAGGAATAATATTTCACACCAAAGAAAATTAGGGTATTTCATCCATTTGTTTTTTTAAGGTTGCTTTCTTTGAAGAAGCTAGTTTCTCTCTTATGCCCTTGTCAGCCTTTCCTCTGACTATATAGGTCAGAATTGAAAATGATGGATAAAAAAGAAGAATCCTGATTGTAGGAAAAAGTTAATGGTAGCAATAAGGTTTCTTAAGTCAATATTATTTGTTTTAACCTATCTTCCCAACTATAATTTATCTGCTGCTGGAGTTTTCCCACAGACCTAGATACACTGAATAAAATAACGCTAGAGCCTTTTAGATCACAGAGGAAAGATTTCTTATTTTATGTGCCTCCAAGTGGTGTAGTAAAGCCCTGTATCTTTTTCTCCATCCAGTTATAGTAAAAAGTAAGTGGCGGTTTTTTGATGCTTTCTCAGTTGAGGTGCCTTGTGTCCCAAGGCAGTCATACATAATTCTCTAAAAATCTACAGACTGCAATTTGACTTGGCTGTGATTCAAAGATTTATATGGCTGGCTCCTTTTTACCTTTCCATGATTCCTGCAGAGCAGCAAGCAGAAGCTGGGATGTAATTACTCAGCCACCTGAAGCTGCACAGGCGAAAGCAAGAAAAGCAACACAACTATGCAGCACAGAGTGTAGTTGCCTTTGAATCAAGAAGAATTTCGTACATTGGATAAGTTACATGAAAGATTAAGTACAGGAAAACTAAGTTATGTACAGCTGGGTAGTACAGGTGGTCTTGGTGGTCAGCTGCATTCGAGATGTCTTGTTTAAGAATATCTGGGCTCTTTTTCTATGACCCATCAATATCAATTGAAAAAAGACAATACATGAAAAATAACTATAAATTCCATTAAATATGCTAGCATTATTGGAAAATCTACTTTTATTTTTGTAGGAATATTTTCTGTGTTTACTCATGTTCCTTTCTCTTTACATTAACAAGCTTTTTGCTTGCTTTGTAACAATAGTTCTGCTGCATAAATTAAGGCATGGGGAAAGCATAACAACCTAACCAATTAATGTGCCTAGTAGCTAGTCTATCAAGGGTCTATGTATAAACACAAGAAAGAGAATCATCTAGTGAATTATTTGGGAATCATAGTCTTGGCTCCTATGTGAATTTACTCCCTGGAGGACCCTCTCTGCTTTGCAGCTTATGTGGACACAAGTCTTCAATCTCAAAGCACTTAAAGCTAGGAGGTAAGATGCATTCCCATGTTTTAAAGTAATACACAAAGAAGAAACTTTCTACAAGCTTAACTCTGCATTTCCATTTCAAGACTGTTTTTCCTGATGTTTCATTTAGTGACTACTTAGGTTTAAGAATGGGGCAATGAACTCTTTTGGGAAATTTCAGCAGCTGTTTTCATATGGCCTGATTAATAAATGCTCAATAGTAACCAAATTCTATCACTAGTATTGCCTCCATGGTAGATTTTGCACAAAACCTCTAATAGCAAGCTCTGTATTTCTATTGGTAGTATCTAAAAAATCAATTCCAAAATAGAATTGCACTTATTCTGTTCCTGTGAGATCTCCACTTAACCACAGAAACTTAACATATTACTAGAGATACTTCCAGTGCTCTAAATGCCAAGGACCTTCAGGTCACGGGTATTTAAATATTAAAGAACTGTTCTGAGCAGTAATAGAAAAATGCTGCCTTATCCTTGATGTACTACAGTCATACTACATCCTCAAACAAAATATTGGGAAGGTCCATAGAAGTATTTACATAACCCAGGAAAAACCACTGTGTAGGCACAGTGCTGATTTTTTTATTTTAAATCCATCTCCTTTTCTTATTGTTGTTGCTGATGTTGATGTTTTCTATCTCCTGATTCTTCTAAATAATTGTCTTTTTTGGTATCATATCATTCCAAGTGCATCCTCATTTCCAGCTTCTTTGTTTATATGCATTTTTTTTCTGTTTTTATTCTAAATTGATAAAAGTTTTTTGTTTGCTTATTTTTATTTCTACTGCCTTTGGTACTAGCCCAAGTATTACAAGGAAAGTGATCATGTTAAATTCATTTGGGCTTGAGTTTCTCTGGTAGTACTTGATATTCTGTCCTCAAAATGAAAAACTGTGCACGGTAATTAAGGTTTATGCATTGTCTTTGGTGGAAATTAACTTTAAAAAAGAACCATTAGAGTTCTAGAAAGTTTCCTCAACTATTTAACTTAGATGTGATGTATTGTATACTGGTTTGGCCTTTAGTAATTATACCATCAAATGAACAATTTTTTGAAAAGGCCACCACAATCTGGTGATTAATACTAGTTAACAACACAGTGATTTCTCCTGTCAAGTGCTACTTTTAAAAATCAATATCACTTTAGAATTCACATCTATTATAAATAACAGCCTTTTACTTATTCAGAGTTTTCATTCCCATGAGTTTGTTGCAACTTTACTTACCATTTCAGCAAAAGTGGTCTGACATTGGTAACATCCTAGGTAGTGCATGCATAATTAACAGTAAGGAAACAGTGTCAGGAAAATTAATAGTGACAGTAAAAGTGCCAAGACCATTTTTGCCCGTATGGACCCAGAAATCTGCCTTACATGGTAATGTAGACATAGCATACCATCTGAGAATCTCATAAAATAAGCATATAAAAGAAAAGCTCCACACTCTATATAATAGGTATTTCCAAGACAAGACAATGTTAAAGGGATGTAATGGAAAATTTGCTTATGCATTGTATTTACTTATACATACTGCAGCTCTGGAATGAGAGCTGGAATTGAACTTTATGTTAAATTTTTGTCTTTCTGGATCTTAGCTAGAAGGCAACAATTGTGAAGGAATTTTTTTCCCATAAAATGTGAAGATTTATAAGTTTTTGAGTTTTGTTTGGTTTTTTTCTTTTAAATTTTTAAAGGATATAACTGTAGTTCAAAAAACAGTCAAAAGATGGAAGACAAAATGAGGATAATAAGCATTCCCAAAAATCTTAAGCTGCTGAAAAGAGATTGTAGCAAGGTGAGGGTCAGTCTCTTTCCCCAAGTAACAGGTGATTGAACAAGAGGGAATGGCCTCAGGATGCACTGGAGGAGGTTTAGGATGGATGTAAAAAAAAAAAATCTTAAGTGAAAAAGTTATCAAACACTTGAAGAGGCTGCCCAGGGAAGTGGTTGGGCCACCATCCCTGGAGGTGTTTAAAAGACATGTAGATGTGGTGCTCAGGGACATGGTTTGTGGGACTTCACAGTGCTAGGCTTTGGTTGGAATTGATCTTCATTGTTGTTTCTAACTTAAATGAATCTGTGATTCTGTGATTTTCCTCAAGAAGATTTTTCACATATTTTTTACACTGAAGTGAGCTCCTAAAAAAGGAATACTGTCAGCAATACCTGCAATTCTAGCTCTAGATTCTTGCCCACAGTTTCATGTTCAACTTCTGTAAATAATATCAATGCAAGCACAGTCTAATAGATTGGTAGAGTATTCTCTAGTGAATACACATTAAATGATGCTTTTAGTAATATTTTAATAGGATTAGAAAACTACAGTGAAGTATTTTAGATAATGTATTTCACTCACCTTAGTCTTAAGGAAGTAGAGATGACCAATAAATTCAGAACTTCAATACTGCATTAACTGGGTATGAAATTACGATATTTGTATTCATAAGCAGGTTTTGAAAGTGAATAGACTGACATTGCAGTATAAATTGTTTGTAAATTGGTGATGCACTTTACATATGATATTTGTAGCTTTAGATAACAGTCTGC
>VZTY01032232.1:0-105764 GCA_013400935.1 Turnix velox
GTGGCAAATCAAAAGTAAGATACACACCCCTCTAACACAGATACCATTACAGAAAAACATAAGGAGGACTTGTTTAACAATGGTGGCAGAATTAAGAAACTTCTAAAATGGCCAGGGTAAAATCACATTGATATTAGCACTAAGTAGAAATCACAATGGAATACAAAAGTCTGAACTCACTTCAGGGTCATGATTTTGATGCCTTCCCAAACCTTACCTTCTCTGTGAATTGCACATACATTCTATTTAAAAATTCCACCTTGTGCTGTTTTGACTTCGCATCTAGTGATTATCATCTTCCATGAACACTACTCCACATGCAGCTTTATTGATTTTCCCAAGGTGTTGTCACTGGAAATCTTTGCAGACCTACAGTTTCCACTTTGCCTGCGTTCTTGTTCGGGTATCTCATCAAAACAAATCTAGTTTCTGCCACAGCAGCCTAGGCCATCTGTAAATGCAGTCAAAACTTCCAGAAATTGGGCCAAAATCAATAAATACAACAGAAAGGAGTCGATACTGTTTATAAGATTAATAGCACTATGTTAAATACAGTAACCTAGATAGGGGAATGAGAAGGCAGGATAATTTGGGTATTATAAGCAGCACATCAAGCCCTTGAAGTCCACAGAGGGCAGGTACATTTGGGGACCCATTTTCCCCTGTCAGGAGATATCTGAAATTTTTTTTTGTTGGCTTTTTTTTTGGGTGACATTTTATACCAGTATAAAATTGTGTAAGGGAAAAATTCAGTGTCTGGTTTCTGGAGATTAAAGGGAAAATATTAGTCTCCTGTGGCATTTCTGAATGTAGCTCTACCATGCACACTGCTCTGGCAATCTGCAACTGAGCTCACACACATACAACCAGGGAGGGTGGGAGGTCACCCTTCCTGCAAAGCTTCTTACTGAGGGGATCTCGTTAATCCATATAGCCTGATTCAAGCTAATTAGGATAGATATGGACACTGTAAAGAGAAAAATGGACCACCTGTCCTTGAGAAATCCTCAGGGACACAGGAGTGGAGAGATAGCTGCACAATTGCTGACTCTGAGGAAGGATCTGCAACAGACTGCACAGAGTGTTGCTTCCAGCACCTTCTGGCATACCTGATGAAAAGCAGCTTTTAAAGGTGAACTGTAACAGCAAAACAAAAATTAAACCTAATTAAGCACCAATTGCTGTGCTGACCTCTTCCTCTGAAAATGTGATAGTCAGAAGGGAAGGACAGGATAAGCCCCTCATACAAACATTTTTGTTCTGATATCAGGGGTCTGCACAACCCAACTTGAACCTTTTGGTTTCCTCCATGTAACCCACCCCCAGTCCTCAGTGTGAAAACCCAGGAAAACCTCCCACTGCTCTAGATTCTAGGGTGCTTATGCCTTTCTGTGCTAATCAAGCATATTATCTTAAACTCTGACCTGAATTTCAGACCAAGGGACTTAAAAGGTAAAAAATCCTATGAGGGGATCTTATGCTTTCTGTTCAATGAAATACCAATTTTAGAAGCTACTAGGCTTTTCACCATCTAAAAGCTGAGCTCTCATTCACCTCTAAAATTACCCTGGAACCAAGATAACATTGCAATCTACAATGAGAAACATGCATCCTATTAGAAGTCAGCCACACTTCCAGAAATCAAGCCTACATTTTCAGCTTACTGGCATATTCATAACACAAATTTCACAAGAATTGAACAAGATCAGTATCCCCACCATGGCTGAAGTGATTGATGCAGGCTTATAATAAGTAGTGAAAAGTGGAGCCACAGGGCGAAGCATACCTTTTATTTTTTCATGTTTTTCTTTTTTTTTTAATTAGCTGAAAATGAAAGGCATAGAACAGTTTGATGCATTTCCAGATCCTCAGGGGCTTGATTGGAACACCACCCACTCTAATGATTTCCTGCTGTAATTGTGCAAAAAGGAGTTTCCTCCTTATTCATTTGCATCTCTTTCTTGTCCCACCTTTTTCAGTGAGATGATTTAGCACCAGTGTCCACTGAATAAAAAAAAAAAAAGCCTGATTAATGGGCTGCAGCTGACATTGTAGCATATACATTCATGTTAGTGATGGAAGAGCCTCATGTAATTGGACCAGAAATTGAATAAAATAATGAAAAATTTAACACAGCCTTTGTCTTTAAATGTTACAGTGGGATGGCTGGGAGGTCAGTGAGCAGGAAAAAACTAGAGGTATTTTATATTCTTCTATGGTAAAAATTTGTTTAACACAGGCCCATCATTAAAAAGAAAGTGGTATCCCACTGTGACACGGAGGTACAAGAGAGGGAATAATAAATCGGTGTCATTGACAAGGTGTCATTTATTATCTGCTTTAAAATGTCAGGTCGTGTCATTGCACTGAAATATTTTCTGTCTTGATGTATGTCTTACAAAGCAAGTTCAATGTCTGTCACTTTCCCATTTCAATAAAAGAAAACAGCTTTTAATCTGGAAAACACAGGAAGCAACAGGAAAATAAGGTCAACTCAAGGCTCCCATTCAAACACTTTCACAAGAATCTCAACAAAGCCTGTTCTAAGTGGCCTAGTTTATCATGGGGACCTGTTCCTTCTCACAGAGCCCTGACTGGCTCTCTGTCCTTTACTTTTTCCTCTTTTTAAAAAAAAATTATACATACATTTCTGTGATATAGGCAGCAAAAAGTCTAAAAGAGATAAATGTTAATTTCTGTAGACCTTGAGGGCTATTATAAATAAATCAGGCTTTCAGTCATGCAAATTATGGCTGACATTAACTACACGCTGGAATGAAACTAAGTTATGAGATTATATTGATGACAAAAATCCATTAAATAAACCAGATATAGGAGAAGAGAGCAGTTATTATATTTGTATTGTTTTGCAGTAATGGAAAATAAACAGATGAGTGAAATGCTTTGGGCTAAAGCCTTATTTTTCCTTCCCATATATCTATCATTAGCATGGATCCTGGACAGGTGGGGAACGGACTGATAATGACAGAACACAATGCAATTTCAGATTAAGTTACAAATTTTACTCAGAGGACACATTTGTGAAAAGTAAAATTCAGATTGGAGACACTAGTCAAGGCTTTGGAAGAAACTTGCTCCTACAAAGTCCTCATAAATACTTCCTAATCATAGAATCATAGAATAGTTTGGGTTGGAAGGGACCTTAAAAATCATCGAATTCCAACTCCCCTGCCATAGGCAGGGACACCTCCCACTACATCAGGCTGCCCAGTGACTTGTCCAGCCTGGCCTTAAACACCTCCAGAGAGGGGGCAATGTCTCCCAAACAATAACATAAAGTGTTCATTGGAGAATAAGTTCAAGAAGTAACTAATGCTCAGGTTCATTGAGCTATTGGAGCTATCTGCCCCATTTTATCTTCACCAACTATTGTCTACTTATTCATAGGAAAATCTGGAAATACAGGAAGGAGTACCGTAGTAATGGAGAACCTAGATATGTAGCTTGACTTGATACTGCTTCCTCTGCACATCAGGGGCAATACAGGCTAGCTCCATGAAAATCAGCAGCTGCTCTTTTTTCCTGTCACCCTACCATATCATGGTCCAGCAAATCCTTGTTTCTCCAGTTCAGTCACACTCAGTGATTTTCAGCATCTCCTTATTCCAGCTCCTCTGGATTTAGCCCTAAAAGTCCATGAAGAAAACGTAGTGATGGGAGGAATGGGAAGGAAAAATCCAATTTTTAAGGAAAAGGATGAATTTACATGCAAAAAAACCACCCAACTGTGCACTACATCTGCATTAAAAAACCCAATAAATCAAATTGGTCCACATTTTTTTGGGCAATAGCTGATTTCACTGTTAATGGTTCATTTATGCAATATAATACTGCAAAATCTAATTTATGATCAGCACCTCACAGAGCACACAGCAAGTACTCCTAAATTTTTCATATTTCTGAAGTTCAGCTGGAATACTTTTACACCACCTTGATCTAAGTGCCTTGAAGACACTCGAAAAAGCAAGCACCTTGAGTTATGTGGCAGTGTTTCACTTCAGCTATTACAGTACAATTGTTTAGACTAGTAGAGTAATAAATGGCCCTGTTGTTCACAAGAGACTAGAGATTGTTAGGCAGGAGGGACTATTGCTGCTGTCTGTGCTTTAGTAGCCAGTATTTTGATTCAGTGCCTGATACAGATTCATAATTAGAATTCTATTTGCAGGAGAGAGTCAGAAAGAGAAAAATATTCAGGCATTGTACAGATGATGGGGAGAGAGTTATTTTTCTCTGCCTGTGGACTGGTTCCAGGGATGGTGAGGGATTCCAGAAGTTTTTACTGAGGTGGCAGATCAGGGAAGCTTAAGACTGAAAAACTCCTCATCTATAGGGTTGGAAGTCTATTACAGTGTAGGAAAGACCATCCAAAATATATACAAAAGTGGGCAGGCAGTAACCTAGAACTAATTACTAGGAAAGTGGGAGGTGTCCCTACCTCTGGCAGGGGGGTTTGGAACTAGATGATCTTTAAGGTCCCTTCTAACCCAAAATATTCTGTGATTCTACGAAATGCCAACTATAGAGATTCTTAAGAATTCTCACCTTTCCAGAGCTTAGGATTTCAGAAAAATGCCTTAACTTCCTTTAGGATATTGCTCTGGGAATCAATTCCTGAAACTAGTGATATACTCCTTGAAGAAATGTATTCTGCTGTCCTTTTTTTTATGCTCCAGGAGGAAAACGAGTGGATTCTATTACTCAATTTAAATGCAATAATCTAGAAATCAAAGTTACATCCTTTTTACCTTTTTTTTTTTTCATTCTATTTGAAAAATGTCCCATGATACTTATATAATTCTTCTGGTATTTAAGTAATGAGATGCTAATACCAAGTTTTCCCACAGGATAGATTTCGACATTTTTATCCCACTTACTGAAGGAAGGGCAAGTTTAATCACAAGCAGCATTAGCAACATCTTACCACTACACTAAATGCAGTGCACCAGGAAACATCTTTTGCACTGATTAAACCAATACTAGGATAGTCTATTTTATATTTCAACCTGGGATTATCTTACATTACTACTGCAACAGAAGAAACACAAGAAACCATGTGACCCATCCTCATTCTAGCAGCAGGAAATCACTATTTGGCATCTATTGCCTGTGGGGAAGCTGTGACTGAAGGACTAAAACAATTACAATTTACTGATGTGCAGCTATAGCATTGGACTTATCTTCTCTTAGATTTAAGAGGAGACAAATAATAGAAAAGTTCTTGGGCATGTTCTCACTGATACTTTAATTTCTCAAAAAGATACTAAATTGACATAATAAAGGGGCTTTTTTTAGGTTTTAGTGATAATGGTTGTAAATCTCCTCCCAGCTGATGTTAGCTGAGTAACTTACTTTTCTTATATCTGAAACAACTTTTTTTTTTTTTAATTAAAATTTAACAAGCTTCCTAGGAGTGAGAAGTAAATAAGAGTCTATGCTTCTAGTGGATGCCACTTTATTTCTTCTCAGAAAATTTAAAAATTAAAAAATAATTAAAATAAATAACAATATTGGCAAAAAAGGAATGAAAAGAAATTGTAAGCAGAATAAGTAAACAACATCAAAAAGGACATAATAATTTTTTTAAAAGGAAACTTTGAATTTTAATGAAATACACCAGGGCAGTATTCCACCAACTGCAACATCATAACCTAAGGGAAGTAAAATTCACCTTTTTAACAGAAACAGAAGAACTAGTCTGAGGTGAATTATTTTATCTTCAATCAGAGTCTGACTGAAGGGCACAGATTGTACCCATCCATTAATTTCTCAAACTTTTTCAAAGGATACAAAGAAGTGACTTTGATCTCATGTCATAATAAATATTAAAGAATAAAAGTGACAAAGTGAGTGAAGATCAGCTTGCTCCAATACGCTCTTAAAAATCCAGAACCACTCTATTAATTTCTATAAAGTTGTTGCAATTGAACATTAACACCAAAAAGCTAAGAACTGAGACCACTGAAGCATACCTTTGTGTGGAGAGTGGCTTGAGTGCAGCTCTGAAGAGAAAGACTTGGGGGTGTCAGTTGATGACAAACTCAACATGAGCCAGCAGTGTGCACTTGCAGCCAAGAAGGCCAACCAAATCCTGGGTTGCATCAAGAGGAGTGTGACCAGCAGGTCCAGAGAGGGGATTTTGCCCCTCTACTGTGCTCTGGTGAGACCTCACCTGGAGTTACTGTGTCCAGTTCTGGAGCCCTCAACACAGGAAGGACATTGAGCTGTTGGAGTGGGTCCAGGGGAGGGCCATGAAGATGGTCAAAGGGCTGGAGCAACTGCCCTATGAAGACAGGCTGAAGGAGTTGGGGTTGTTCAGCCTGGAGAAGAGAAGGCTCAGGGGGGACCTCAGAGTAACTTCTCAGTACCTGAGGGGGTCCTACAGAAAAGGCAGGGGAAGGACTTTTTAATATGATATCGGATGGGAGGACTAGAAACAATGGATGTAAATTGGAAGGGGGAAGATTTAGACTTGACATAAGAAAGAAATTCTTTACAGTGAGGGTGGTGAAACACTGGAACAGGTTGCCCAGAGAGGTTGTGGATGCCCCCTCTCTGGAGGTGTTTAAGGCCAGGCTGGACAAGGCACTGAGGAGCCTGATGTAGTTGGAGGTGTCCCTGCCTATGGCTGGGGGGTTGGAACTCGATGATCTTTAAGGTCCCTTCCAACCCAAACTATTTCATGATTCTATTCTATTCTATGATTCTATGATACCTGCTTAAAAGATATATCAAGTCAGTGATTAGTCTTGAAAACACTGGTTTTCCTCCAGAATAATTCTGTTTTGGTACATTCAAATCATCTTACTTTGTACCAGTCTTTGTATAGATGTCTGATGGCAGCAAGGAAATCACAGCAGGAGGTCTGTAATTTAAAGGGAAATGCAGGGGATTGCCAGCAGAAATGGATGCACTTGAGTAAATCTCCAAGTGGCTCTTGCTGCTGTATTAATAGCACAAAGACAACACAAGGCATACTTGCTGGTGAATGACAAGTACACAGGAGGCTCAAAAAATGTCAAAACTAAACATTATCTGGATATTTTTCCCCCAAAGCAAGTAGTGTGCCTCTGCAACTGGCCCAAAGCACTGTTTCCACAGATCCCTCAACCCGCAGTCTCAACAAGCACTGCCTTGTTGTGAAAAAATAGTTTTTTCCATGTGATGTGGATTAGTTTTTTCCATGTTTGCTGTGGCTGGACTGGGTAACAAATAGAAGCAGCTCTTAAGGAAGGTCAATGAGATGGAAACCCATGCAACTGGAACTGGGGCACACTGCAAAGAGCCTATAAAAGAAGTGAAGCAGTGAGCAGCAATGGCAGGAAGCCTGGCACAGGGGATGAAAACCATTCTGGGTAGTGCTAAACTGCTAGAGAACAATATCCAAGGGGGATAACGTTAATGAATCTTTAGATGTGGGTAAGTCCAATGGAAAGCTAACTGAATGCATGCTCCCTGCTGACAGCAGTATCCTACAAATCCTACTACCATAATAAAAACTCTTAGTGTGAAACTTAAAGAAAATTTTCTCCTCAAAGCAGTGCAGTCTTAAGAACATCTGTTCAAGTCCCCAAATTGACAATAATGTCTAATTGGACCCAAAATACTGTCAGCTAACAATGGGATACCTGTGCCACATGATGCTCAACTGGAGGTCCACCAGGCAGGATGACTGTTCTTCTGGTTCTGGATAGTCTTACTTCTTACTTTTGAAATATATACATCAAAACATCTCAAATTTTACAAAATCAAATGATTGCACAATCTGTTATTTTACCTAAAAGCCAACAAACATCCTCTGGAAATCTCCATTTCTGGTGAGCAAGACGTAAAGGAAGAACAATATTAGAAAGGTTCACAACCCCTGTAGACATCAAAACTTTTCAGTGGTCAGGGGTTCAAGCAACTCAGCCCTGAGTGGAAGAACAAACAAATTGAAGCTAATTTTAGCACAAAGATCTTGGTCAAAGCAGAAGGAACACTACTGTTTCCAATTGCCCTAGCCATTGTGCTCCTCTGACATATGTAGATAGAATTGAAGCTGAGTGCTGATATATATCTACAGTCCACTCACATGGATACCACACAACTTTTTTATCCAGATCTTTATAAATGTATCAAAAAAAACCACTTCAGAAAATTATTTACACACATCAAATATGGGAGAAAGCATATTTATGTAATTTCTGACCAAAATAACATGAAAAAATGCAAATCATATCTCAGGCAATATTATCAGTCTGAATCTGAAATTAAATTTCTAATTTAGCATTAAATTTTCTGCAACAAGTGGCTTGGCCTTTAAATAAGACTTACAAAATTCACATCAGTGGATAAGACCTGTTTGTTCATGAGAGAATTCACTTGTATGAGGCCATTCACATGTATGCAGGTTATCTTGTAAGATTTCATGTTTCAGCTTATAAACCAGCCCTGAACTATCAAAAATTAGAAAGAGTGTCAAGGAAAGTATCTCTGCTAATGTGGCACACAGAAGAATGTTCTCTGAAAAAAAAAAAATAATCTGGAATATCAATCCTATACTTCTAGTTTGTTTTACAAAGGCATTGTTGCTTCCTAAAGCTGACTGGGTAAGGCAAGATATAGCAACAGCAGAGACAGCATTAATACTTCTTATCTTCTGAAAACTGTCTGTATTTTAATTTCAGGAATCTTTGTTTTAAATCTTTTATAATGATTATGTGAAATATTAGTTCAGAATTTTTGGGGGCACCAATAACCTTCCAACACACATTTTTTAAGTATTTCAATGTTGGGTTTTTTTTTTTTTTCAGTCCCACATCTGAAGGAAAACTAAGCCTTTATGATATTAAAAAATCTTAACCATAATATCTTTTCTGTGTCTTTATGTCAGAGTCCTTCTGTTCAGGCTTCCCTCTCCCACATTTGTCACACACAGAAGTGGTCATAAACCAGAGCAAACTAAAGCACACAGAGACTAATCAATTCTACAGATACCACTAGGAAAGTCAACAGTGCAGCCAGGAGAAAGAATGGATTTCTTCATAACTATGTTGCTTTTAATAATTAAGCAGCAATACTCAGCACAAGACACAGCCCCTACCCCTTTGTGTGACAACAAAATCTGAGCTGCTGTCCATATTTCCATTAAAAAGCACTAAATGACACCCATAAAGTGCAAAACCAAAAAGTGCAACCATTTTCATGCAGGGCTATATAAAGTTTGATTTATTGCTGCCCAACATCTGTTTCTCAGTGAAAAAAATGAGACTTCATAAAATGTTTACATGAAGTAAATAAAGCAAAAGAAATTAGCAAAGAAACTTTAATAACAGAGCATTTTTAACACATGGAATATACTAAAGGGAAAAAATTAAAATAAGATGTTCATGTAATGGATAGAGACAAAAAGAGATCTTTATACTCAATTTTTTGTTTTGAAAGATAGAATTTGTAATCCAGGCTTAGGAGATTTTTTTTGTCTGAGCATACTTAACCTGAGTCTAAAGAAAGCAGAGGTTTATTTAGGCTGCAGTCTAGTTTTTCTGGTCTATTTATACTTTTCTGTGTTGAAAATTTTATTTGAAAAATATTTAGCATTTACAGGCTGTGACTTCATAGCCAATCCATGACTTCAACTAAGAGTTGCAATTGCTGGAGCAGAAAATAACAAAGCTTTAGTGACAGTCCCTAACATAGACCATCTTGGTACATATCAGTATTACCACTTTATGTCAATATTTTTGTTGCTTTGTCCAAACTCCATGAAATCACAGACAAGTAAAATTTGTCAGCTTGAGATCAATTTCATTTCATTTGAAGGTGTAGGGCAGGGAAAACTCATCTAAAACTAGAATTCAAATGAAAAATTGAAAATTATCTCTGCACTCTTCAAAACCAAAGTAAGTAAACAATTTTGTTTTAAAACAAAAATAAAAGAGAAAAGGCAAATTTTCTTACATGTTATTTTTATTATTTCTCCCTCTTCAGTCCTTTTTATATGCAGTTGTTTATATTCTTCCTTTCCAGCAAGGACAGATTGTCCTATTGGGAAGGACACTTCCTCCTGTTTTACCAGCAGGAAGATAACAGTATCTCATGGCATCATTCTGAAAGGAAGAAAGTATTTTTAGGAGCTCAAAATAATCCAGAGAGCTGAAGAAATTGAATTATGTTTCATTCAGCTTTTCTTTGTCGAAGGTTTTTAAAATTTTTAATTAAATTCCTAACTTTTTTTTTTATTTTTCACTGCAGCAATTTAAAGTTCAATAAAAAACAAGAGTTTTCCAACACCAAGAGATGGTCAAATAAAGGACACTGCACCTTCCCAGGGACACCTGTGCTCAGCAGCCTGAACATAAAATGAGCCAACACTTGGCAAATAGTTTACTGGCTTTAGCAAAGATACCTTGGCTTTTGCTACTGCCCTAGGTGTTTGGAATCAGTAATACTGGACTGGTTTTCTACAAGGTTTTTTTCTTTGTCTTTTTTTCCTTCACAGTGTTTGATTCATTGCTGTCAAAAGGTTAGCCAATTCGTAGCAAAGTTGCTACTCTTTCAAAAGGTTTTTCTAAAAGAAACAAATTTTTTTGTGCAATTTGGATAACCTGGGAAAACAAGAAACAAAATATAAACACAAAAAACCCCCAAAAACATAACCCACACAACCCACATTTGAACAGAGAGCAAAAAAAGGAAACTAGGAGTTTGTTATGGAAGCCTCACTCTCATCACCGTCTGAACCCAATCAAAGAAAACATGATGAGATTTTCCTTAGATAAAGCCATCTGTGTAATTCTAAGAGTAATTAGAATAGCAGAAAACAACTGCTCCACTATTTGATTCAGAAGGGAATTCTGTCCCTTTACTTCCATGAGACATCACCTGGAATACTGTGTCCAGCTCCAGAGCCCTCAGCACAAGGACATGGACTTCTTGTAGATGGTCCAGAGGAGACCCACAAGGACAGTAAGAGGACTGGAGCATGTCATCTATGAGAACTCTCATCTTCATAAACTCACGAGCCTTGCTACTGATTTTATAAAAAACAAACAAGCAAAAAAAAAAATTCCATCCCATCTGGAAGGTGATTATTGAAAGGGGGAATTATTTTTTTAGAGCAGGATTTACCTGGTAATACAACTGTACCAGAGCTTGTTGATAAAACTGCAAGTAAGTACCATCACCTAAGAACACCGTCACCTCTACAGGATGCCTGCATTGCTTCCTATCCACAAGCTGACAATCTCAGAAGTAATTTCTTATAATTCTGAATCAAGGCTAACACAATTTTTTTCATTCAAATGTTAGGATGAAGTCTACTAGTAGCCACACACCATGATCTTGAATTAGGACATGCTTCTGGAGGATGAGGGACTCCTGAATGTTATAACTGGTGCTCCTATGCTGTGTATTTTCAAATTAGAATGGGAAACTGTCATGAACAGATGCTGCCAGATTTTCATTTTTCAAGCTAAAATGAAAAATTATATTTTATTTTCATAAACCATTGAATTACATTCTAACAAATCCTACACGCTGTAAGTAATGGTAGAAAACCAAAGATTACAGTTTTTTTCAGTGAGACACAGAAATACAGTGGAAAATCAGAAAACTGTTCTCTGCTCTAAGTGAACAAATCATTTGGTGCCTGTCTCTGATCGTTGTGCAGAATCCAAACTACACAATTCTATTTATTGACTACTTGACTGTGTGAAGTCCAAGAACAATCTGCTCTAACAATCCTCTTCCTGCATGTGTGGGCTAATCAGCACCAAAATATCCAAATTACTTCCACCATTTCATTTTTCACTGAATTTATCTGCTGGCAATACAATTTTCCTCCATTATACACATATCAAGAATACTTAGGTGTTTGATCCTGAAGTTATTTCAATTCTCACAATTAAACAACAGCAGAATTTAGCTAAGCAATGGCTGTGTGAATTTAGTGTCACATTTGAATGTTACTGCAGGCTTGGTAGTGTCTTCCTAATGAGAAGTTTGAGTTATTTTTTGCACAGAGCATAGAGAAGGTATCTTTCACATGCAGATGCTGACACTTTCTCAAGTCCATCTCCAATAGGAATTCAATCTACTCTTCATAGCTGCTGGACAGCCACAGATTATCAGCAGTGCTCATTTACTGTGGCACAAGCTTACTTAGCATAATAAGAGATGGCTGGAAAGGCTCTGTCTGATGAGTAAATTAGTTTTGTGCATAAAGCATCAGAAATTTAATTACTGTTCTGTGAAAAAAAAAAACAGAAATACAAATTATAAAACTCAGGCAGGTCATATATCCAGGCAAGCTGCTAGTTTCACTAAGCTTGTACTAACGTTGCTTTGCTTTTAGAAATTTTGGTCTCTTATTTTCCAGAGATTTCATTATTTCTTGAAAGTAGGTGGCAGGTTACTCACTGTTGCTATTTACTCTTTAAGAACTAGTATCTCATCTTACAAGTGCTCAAGTGAAAGAAATTGAAAAAAGACCTCCCAAACCATCTTAAGGATTACAAAATAGTGAGATGCACATAACATGAAGCCCTTCAGTAAATGATCTTTCAAGTATATAAAAGCAAATGCAGCAGTCATAGAAGAAATAGTAGTAAAAGATCAAGTGTATGGCTCTTAAAGAAGCTGCTATATTTCTACCTACACAAGATCTTACATAGATCCCTCAGAACTTCTTCAGAATATTTTGAAAGCTTCTTCTTTTGAAAAGGTCACCAAAACAATTCATGTATGCACATAGGTATCCAATACATCCAGTTTTAAAACACTGCTTCAAGCAGCCTGGAATAAAACTTTCCAATTTGCTAAAAAAAGAAAAAAAAAAACTAGCCAAGAAAAGTGTGTTTTCTCCTTCTCTCTTTCAAGCTAAATATAGGAGGTGATTTGTTAAATTCTGATATTATAAATAAGATTTGTTTCTTCCAGGTTTGATGAGGCTCTGAGCAACCTGATCTAGTGCAAAATGTCCCTGCTTACTATGGGAGGGTTGGACTAGATGACCTTCAACCCTTCCAACTCAACACATTCTATGAAATCTATGATTTAAGAGGAGGCAAGTATCATGCACATCTGGAAACTCAGCGCTTCCAGTTTTACATGAGAATCTTCTGTACATGCATGACAAGGAAATACTGGCACAGCTTCAGCCAACCCAAGCATTTTGGATTTAGGATTCTTGTCACCTACCACCTGTAATTTTCATAACAGAGCATGTAATTTAAGATGTGCACTTGCTCCTCCCCACATTAATTTTCAGCATGGTACAGTTCACCTGGTAAGTATTAGCAATTCATCACTCTGACAAAGAGCACAATAAAATTTCTCACTGTGTCTCGTGATGGGAGCCAAATCAAACCAAGAGAAAAGGTCTTGCACTCAAGTTTTGGACTAGACACAGACCCATGTAATACCATAATAAATTCAATTACTTTGCACTGTGATTATTAATGACAGGACAATGTAATGAGTCTGAGTGAAGATAAAATTCCTCTGTTTAAGTGAGTCCTTGATGTTGAAATTTCTTTACCAAATTGAAGCACTTTCCCCCCCAGGCATTTCAGTCTCATTAAAAGCCCATTTGAGCCAATGAGAATCTTCCCATTGACAGAAGTTTGAATTCAGTTCTCATTGCATTAAAGTTGAAGCATGTGGGGATCAATTTTTAGTAAAAACAATTTCCTGGTCTTGACTCATGCATCCAGAACAGATTTATGTGTTCATACAAATCAACTACACACAAATGAATAGAAAGAAAACTTGCTGCACAGACACATGTAATAATTCAGTCTGCAGATATAAATTATGACAGTAGGTGATTTTAAATAGGCATCAGAATTCTTTCAGAGCCTCTCAGCTCTCACAGGTATGCCTTCAAACACATCTTATTCCTTCCTCTCTCTTATTACTAAGAAGCACAGGATTTTTGCACTTAAAATCCCCACCCACAGCTATATAATTTTATCCACAAAGAGCCTATAGCTATATTGAGAAGATAGCTGCCTTAATCCAAGTTAATTCCCACTATGATTCCCTAATTCCAAAAATGCTTCCCAAATTTCCCTGTCACTGCTGACCTGAGCTTGTACAATGTCTAGACATCTTTAGTTTTGACATGAAAACTTTCCAGTTGCAGGGGAGTTGTGGCTTCCACAGTGAATATTTCCAACTCCCAAAGAGGGTGCAAAGAACTCTGTCATCTCTTCTTCCTGAACCTGCTCTTTAAGAAAAAGTATGTGTGTGTATATCTATTATATATATGTATAATAAGATTATGCAGACTGCATTAAACCTTAATTTGGAGACTACTCAATTCCAATCTCTCCTCTAACCATTGTTATACATTATTTGTCGTGGCTGGGAACAGATTATGACACTGAGACAAATGATAAATGCTCTCCCCCACCTCCCTCACCAAGAAGAAAGAGAGAGATTTACAAGTTTAGGGGAAAAAAATTAACCGACTGAAAATACTAGTAAAATAATAAGGAAGGAAAATTATTAAATGTATACAATATTTTAAAAAAAAAAATCAAGCTCCCAGGATGATGACTGTGTCACAAGTAGACACAGGGAAAGAACCAGACCAGACTGGACTTAGTGAAGGATCCTTATTCCAGAATCAGGATCAAAGGCAGACAGTCTTCCTTGGATTCTGGCTATCAAAGAAAAAGGACAGAAATTTTGATTCCTCAGCTTTTATATGGATTGAATATCCTGATAGTTATTTTCGGGTCACCTGTCCTGTCCCTGTGACCACTTTATGCTTCTGACCCTAGAAAGGGGCAAATTACAAAGTTCGCTGACCTTGGTTGTTAAAGCTGTAAGTATAAGCAAAAGCCTCTCTGCAAGGCTCAGGGGGGAACCTCAGAGTCACTTATCAGTACCTGAGGGGGTCCTACAGAAAGGCAGGGGAAGATATGTGATGGGAGGATTAGAAATAATGGATGTAAATTGGAAAAGGGTAGATTCAGGCTTGACATAAGAAAGAAATTCTTTCCAGTGAGGGTGGTGAAACACTGGTAGAGGTTGCCCAGAGAGAGGCTGTGGATGCCCCCTCTGTGGAGGTGTTCAAGTCCAGGCTGGACAAGGCACTGAGCAGCCTGATGCAGTGGGAGGTGTAGGCAGGGGGGTTGGAACTTGATGATCTTTAAGGTCCCTTCCAACCTGAACTATTCTATGGTTCTATATTTAGTCCTGGAATAGAAGTTCTTTAGCCTCAAGTTTCCGTGATTACAGACATTGCTTATCCAGTAAACTGTAGAAATTGTTCTTTGGCCTAATAAATATTGAATTTCAATGAACATAAGGGTGTAACTTCAAATTGAAAGTCTAAGTCATTCCCACTCCTACTCCCATACCAACATACCCTCCTGAAAATCATACTTTTACTGCAGATCACCTACTGAAAGAAATTATCAGAGGAAGTAAAGCCAAAAGGACAAATTCAGATCAAGATCTGATACTTTTGTGGAATACAATCTTTAGCAAAAAATCATTGTTTCATGCACACTCCAGATAGCTGCATGGAAAACGTTAGTAGTAAACTGGAAGACCTCTAATTGACTCAGCCTCTGGGGTCCATTCTGTCCTTCACTCTAAGAACTTGAGCATGCTGCATGCACATTTAGTTAGATGCATTGAAATCCATGTTGTTTCTAAGACCACTTTCTATCTTTAATGCAAATCTGTTCCAAAGCTCCAAATTACTGCATGAGTTTTTCTGGACTGTATCATGAAGGTAATCAGCCCAGATGATCTCACAAGACCTGTTTGGTTTAAAATTTCATGCACTGGCTCTTACTTTTATCTGCCAAAGACATGTTCATATTCTGAGCAGTTATCTAAAGAAAGACAAAAGCTGAACATTTGCTCCTTTATAAAAGGAACAGGCATCTTCCTGCTTCCATGTGTGATGTTATAAATGAAAATATGAACTGGTCAAAGAAAGGCATCTGAGAAAGCTGACATGTTTTAAATATTCTGATATTAATTTTGGAATTACATTCAAGCTGGAGGTGCTTTTGATTTAGCTATGTATCTCCTCTTCATGACAAGTGAAACCTCTTCCCTCAAGCTGATAATATGCTCTTGCTTTCCCAAATCTAAAGTCACTATTTGACTGAAGACAGTAGACTGCAGTCTGCTATTGAAGTTATAGTTAAAGATAGATCAGTACTGGCTTTGCCTCATAAGAGAGATTTTTATAGCTCCCTTGGAGCCAACTCCATTATGTATAATTCACATTTGCACTAAAATTCATAGCCCTTGGAAGAGTTTGGATTCACTCGCTGTGCTAAGCATTTGGATCTGACTTGGAATAGCTGAAAGATGTGTTGGCACTCACTTTGGTGCTGTAAATGAAATTCAAAAAAGAGAAAACACCTTTTCCTCTTCTTCCTTTCTTTCTGAAAGTATTCTCTGATCTCATGGTACAATGTACACGTTACTTGAATATTATAGAAAACTGAAACTTGGAAAGACATCAGCAGACCCCAATCTGAGTTTATACATCAATCTTCAGAGAATTTAGAAAAAGATACATGCAAGTAACTTCCTGATGCATTTTGTCNTCCGATATTATGTTAAAAATTCCTTCCTATTAGATAATCTTCCCAAAACTTAAATGCTTACCTGAAAACCAGCAATAATGTCAATTAATAGTTAATTCTTTTCTGTTTTGTGAAGGATTTGGGCTTTTGATACATCAAAGACTAATGCAGTCTAAACTGAGATTAATATTTTAGAACTTACATGTTTAACTCCACACTACAAGGCTAATTATGAATTTTCAAATAAATTGCTGAAGACCCCAGCACATATATCATGTATAGAAAAGCAGCTTATACTAGTTTATACCCACACTCTATGACATAAACTAAAAATAAAAAATAAAAAAAATTAACAGGTATAATAATGAAGAAAAATAATGGTCTTAGTACATAAATAATACTGGCAGAAGTGTGAGATTTACTTCAATGACACTTAAGAGTCCAAACCTCATAGCGGGGCAATCAGAACTAAACTCAGACAGAATCATCACAGACAGAGGCAGCTCCTCAACACTTAGTTTTGTGTGTGTTTTGCTTCTAGGGTGACCTGTCCTTTAGGACTGTACACCTCCCAGCCTGTAGCTTCCTGACTCATTATTGCCCTTCTGTTTGATTTTTGGGCATGTGAAAATCTGCACTTTTTGGGTCTCAAAATGTCTGCAAAAACAAGAAATGCAGCCTGTCTTTTAACAAGTTAAACAGAAAAAGGGCACCCACATTGCTATATAGAAGTCTGAACATTTACAAATAATTCCCTAAGAATAATTTATATATTAAATAATTTTGAAAATGTTTAATTACACCTTTTTTTGCCTTTTTTTCTTTATAATTTTGAAAATGTTTAATTGCACCTTTTTTTGTCTTTTTTTTTCCTTTATTTAAAAACAAAAAATTACCAGGAAAGTAATATAGATGTGAATAGAATATATAGACGCAAGAATGTGTTTTCTTGGCAGAATGGATTATATTCACAGCATTACCATACCAGCACATTAATACCATTTGCAGAAAGTCAGTAAGAGTTAATGAGAAGGATAATTATTTGAGAGGGAATGTTGCTTTGGGCTTTATCATTCCTTTCTTATAATTTTGAGCTTCTTTGTTTTGAACTCTGTAGAATGGTGAACTGACTACATTGCCAAGTAATTGAATTTCTCTTGTTACACACACACATGCCAGAAAGAGTATGACATGCAGCAATGGCTTCCACAATGCTCTTCTTCTCCTTGCTGGGTCATTCTAACCCTTCTAGTGGAAATAAGTCAGATCCTTATTACAAGTACACTATTGGTCAAAGTCCACAAAAATTTATAGAAATTCTTCATTTACTATCATCAAGATAATTTGCCCTATCAACTGTGTACTCAAGCAGACACAAGGTTTGTAGCAGCTTTGAATTAATTAGTAAAAATAATCACATTAAAGCTTGAACTTAATACTAAACTGGTATAGCAATAACATCATGGTCATTAAAGCTTTTTAATTAAATTTAAATGAGCTTTCAAAAAATTATGGCTACAGTAAACTAACTAAACACATTCTCTTGTTCCTCTTCCCCAGATGTCACCAGGAGAAAAGAGAAAGAAGGGGACAAGGAATTAAGACAAAAGAAACAAAATACTCAATCAAATTTCATCTGATGTAGATTGATTTGAGAAGTTATTCATAGTTGAGCTTCATGAAATTAGAGAATGAGATCTTTAATAACAAAGAGAGAAAATATATTAGGAGACTACCAGAATCTCTCAAATCTCCTGCAATTGCTAAATAATCTTCCATTCAATGCTTTTTTGCAATTGCCATGAAATTATTTATGTTTATTGTTTGACACTCCTAATGTCAAATAATTTAATATTAAATCATAAGAATTAGTAAACAAACAGCTGTTTAAATACTTGTTGGACAAATGTATAAAACATGACTCAGCTGCCTTTTTTAAAAGAGTTTCCCTCTTGTGTATTTGAAATGAGCTAGATTTTGCCTTTTGGTAATTTTGCAACACATTAAGGTTGGAATTTAATTCTCTTCTGCTACTGAATTACAGGTGTGAATGTCAATTCTTTCTGAAATACAATTACATAGAATTATTGTGTCAGTAATCACTTTTGCCAACCACTATATACCTTCTCTAGTGAAACCACTTTTCAAGCCAGAGAACTTGCATAACATAGTGCTGTCATGATTCTCAATTTTAGTGGCATTCCCACTGAATCATGTAGATGAGGAAAATTCTGTATATTAGAAGCTCCATCTCTATGCTGACAGAAAGACAATCCAAGCTTCATTCCCTTCCTAGGTTAATTCTTCACACAGAATTATTATTATTTACTAACACTTAAAATACAGCTTAAGCTTCTCTTTTTCCAATCAGGACCAATGCAGGGATGTTGCTAGCAGTAGCACCCACAAACTTCTTGACAAGAAATTGTCAGTTCAACTAAATTTAAATGTCTGGTTGCCATCAAAATATCAGGGAAATAAAAATATTTTGATTCAATAACATCACTGGAGCTTTTCAGAGTTGTTAGAAACAAATAACACCATGTCTTCATTCTTCAATAGGTGTTTTATGGAAAAACTATGATGCTTTCTGTAACATGCAAATTTGTTGGAAGCATAAACATTATAAACTGATGGAGGGATGAGCCACTAAAATATGAGATAATATGACAGCAAGTCCAAATACAAGTACTAAAGAATAAATAGTAAAACATGAGGGTTTGATTTTTCACCAGAAGTTCATACTTTCTATGAAAAAAAAGAAAAAAAGGACCCAATTTACAAACAGGTCAAATCAGCAAGATTTATAATATTTAAAATGTGGATGCCCCCTCTCTGGAGGTGTTCAAGACCAGGCTGGACAAGGCACTGAGCAGCCTGATGTAGTGGGAGGTGTCCCTGCCTATTGCAGGGGGGTTGAAAGTCAATGATCTTTAAGGTCCCTTCCAACCCAAACTATTCTATGATTAAGATTTAGAGTAAAAATTTTCCTAGGGTAAATTCTAAGTGTAAAATAAAGACGTGGCTACAATTTCTTTCAAATCTGTGTCCTTTTTAAGACAGCCCCTAAATGGTAAAGGATATTTAGCAATTATAATGATTAAAAGCTGAAGGGAGAGTAAAAATAACAATGGTGATGATGACAGCAATGATGATGATGATAATACTAGAAAATCCAAACATTTCCACAGTTCACATCTCCCATTTACACTGGGAGAGTTGCCATAACTTTTTATTAGTTGCTAAGTATCTCTGTCAAAGTGTGAGAGAGGTGTGGGTTGATAGACTGTTACTCTAATGAAAATAATATGATTGGAAGCCTTTCCATTCCAGTTAAAAGATAAAAGTTTGCAATGATGAAACAAATCTACACAGAAAAGGATACAAGGGCTTTAGCTGCAAATATCCTGCACCCCTTGAGAACACAGAGCTGGTAATAGTCAACAATAATTTAAACATTTCAATTACTGGTAGAAAACTGCTTATTTTGCCACAGTTCATTTTCAGGAAGACAAGGATCATCACAAAATAATCTTGAATCTATATAAACATCCCATTAGATGTAATGAAGCTCACTAACTCCTCTTATAACAGTAACAGCAAACTAAACTTATGAGTGAAAAGTCTTGCTTTCAAATTGCTGAATAACCTGTTCTGCTACACAAGCAGATGTGTCTTTTCCCATCTGAAATAAGCTCTTATATGAGATATTTATGTGACTCTTTGCTCTGCCTTTCTTTTTAAGACACCAGTGTGACTAAGATGGGAAAAAAAAAAAAAACAAACCACAATGGAGAATCTCAGAAGTGCTGCTTGAAATCAATTTATATAATGAAGCAAAATGTCACCCTCATAAATATTTATAAGAGAGGATTTCACATTCTATGTTCAGCATTGGATGGTGTATGTTATTCTTATTAATGTTTTATAAACGTTTGTACAAAAAAAACAATATGCTTTACTTTTCTTCTAAGTATTAAGTAGAATTATAGCAGCATCTGCTTCCAACAGTTGAGTGCACAAGCTATTCATGCCCTGTCATAAATTCCATGATGCATTAAGATGCCATTAAGTGTACCTTCTGTGGTTGTCTTCTCATTTACATTCCTTGTAAATCATCAGGTAAAAATCAAGTGAACTGCGGAGTTATCTCCTGTGCTCTTCCCTTCTGGCATAGAATCCAGCACCATCCACTTCTTCCTCCATACAAACCATCCCTGTAAAACCATGAAGTCAGTGGTGAGAGACTCAGGTGCTGAAGACAACTTGATACTTAGTTTTTAACATTTATGTTTTGTTTTCTTATTAGAGACAAAATTGGAAAGCAAAGAGGTAGAGGCAAGTCAGAAAACATGAGCATGGTGGCATGACCTTTTATCCTCAAGATTCCTAATCTGGGAGTTTAACTTCTCTTAAGTATAATAAAATAAAAAACTCTCAAACTATGAGAGGAATGCAAATGAGTACAAACAACACAGGTTTTTTTCTTTCTGGTATTTCCCTTCCTTCCACAATCTCTTTAGGGTACTTTCCATAGTGAGGAAAAAAAAGCAACAGAGAGTATCTTTTGGAGAACTAGAACCTACCTATGGAAACATCAGTTTTTCTCATGATTTCAGTATTATTCCCTTATTATTTCTCTTCCTCTAACTTCAGTTTCTTCAAACCAGCTTTTAGAAGATAGGTGGTAAGAGTTTCTTCTTACTGGCTAGGCACTTTCCTGTATTGCCTGGCACAATAGTTTTGTCAGTGTTGCAGCTGTACATCCACTGCCTGCAGACTGTAGCTATCACCACTCTGGTAATTTTGGACTCCAATGGTCAGGAGCTTGGAAACAAGCACTTGCATCTTGGTACCAGAGCAGACAAAGCAACTGTGTTGCAGTGTCCTTTAAAGGGAGCAAGCCTGGAGAATTGCAAGTCCTAAAGTCAGCAACAAAAGAAGGCTGGAGTAATGGAAATGAGGGGAAAAAACGAAAGGAAGGAGAGAAAATGCTAAGTAAAATTGAGTGCACACATGCATCCAAGATGAACTTCAAGACTCACAGAGGTAACTCATTCATTTAATTTTAAGTCAGTTGATTTCCACAGGAAAAATATTTTTTGAACTTAAAAAAATTAAAGAACCTTTCATTTTAGGGTCATAGTGTCACCTAACATGTTTGACTCCTGTGCTGTGAGAATCCAGCCCATTGAAGTGCTTAGTATCCTTTCCCAAAGCAACAGCTTCTTAAAATTAAAAGATCACAGACTTTTTTACCCTCGGAAGAAGAAAAAGAGGTAGGAGGAGGTTAATAAATAATGTACAGTTTCTTACACTTAGTGACAAATGTTAATAAAAGCCCCACAGTCCTTTGTAACTGATGCTTTCTCCTTGCCTGTCATCTGTGTTTATACCATACCTATCAGTCTTTGCAACCTTCGGTCCTTGAACTCTTTCTGAAAGAAATAGAGAATCATCTAACATACTTTATTATCAAACAGATTCTTTCCCTATCCTTTCAAGAAATAGCAAGGGAGGGAGGAATGGAAATCTTCTGAAGATTAGAAGAAACAGATGCTGAATTGCAGGTGATAGGTCTGCTATAAGCTCATGGTACAGATAAGAGGCCCCACAGGTGAAATGGGGCCATCTTTGCAAACTGAGCCTACTCATGTCAAATAGAGCTTCTGGAGGGTAGACCCTTCCAAGCTAGGTCTTCAAATGAGAGGAGGTTAGGTTTGATTAGATCAGGTACCCTAAAGAGTACAGGTAGACAGTGGAAAACCCATTTCTACATGTGAATCATTTAGAGATGGCTACAATGATTCTGTCCTACTAGTAAAAATATTAACTTGAAAGACAGATGAAACTTTGTCAGCCTGACACAGGAACCATGTGAGTACAGTTGAAAGCCAATTAGTTAGGATGCCAGCAAAGTTGCAGCAACAGCAAATGCTAATCCCTCTGATCTTCCATGTAGTTCCAGGTAGACAAACCAATGGAGAAGCTTGTTCTCCTCCCACAGTTTATCTGGGTGACTCTCTCCATGAGGGTAATCACTGTAAGTTNTATCCTTTCAAGAAATAGCAAGGGAGGGAGGAATGGAAATCTTCTGAAGATTAGAAGAAACAGATGCTGAATTGCAGGTGATAGGTCTGCTATAAGCTCATGGTACAGATAAGAGGCCCCACAGGTGAAATGGGGCCAGCTTTGCAAACTGAGCCTACTCATGTCAAATAGAGCTTCTGGAGGGTAGACCCTTCCAAGCTAGGTCTTCAAATGAGAGGAGGTTAGGTTTGATTAGATCAGGTACCCTAAAGAGTACAGGTAGACAGTGGAAAACCCATTTCTACATGTGAATCATTTAGAGATGGCTACAATGATTCAAGTTAATATTTTTACTAGTAGGACAGAAAGACAGATGAAACTTTGTCAGCCTGACACAGGAACCATGTGAGTACAGTTGAAAAAGACAAGCCAATTAGTTAGGATGCCAGCAAAGTTGCAGCAACAGCAAATGCTAATCCCTCTGATCTTCCATGTAGTTCCAGGTAGACAAACCAATGGAGAAGCTTGTTCTCCTCCCACAGTTTATCTGGGTGACTCTCTCCATGAGGGTAATCACTGTATTGGCCATTTGGCTCCCCTCTGTGCCACTGCTAAGTCTCATAACACTTTTCATTTATCATCTCAAATCAGAGGTTGACTTTGTGTTAGATTCTTACTTGGGAAAAGCTGTTGTCATTATAAATATAGATAACATATAAATAAACCCTTTTCACATCTTATTTCATTTTTACTGACCTCTCTAAACAGTTGACAGATCAGCTGGCACTGCTAAACTTTCATGATACTTTTTCAATGATTGCTGCTACTGCACAATTTGATTTTCTCGTTTTGGAAAACAGTGAGGTTCTCTGTTTGACTCCCTTGTTTTTAGCTCTGGAATCAGCTGAAGAAACTCTTCGTGATACTGACTAAAAGCAAAGCACTGAAAGCACTGAAAAATAAGACTTTGCATTTGCTGATTAAAGACTGTGGTTATTTCAGCCTCTCCTGTCATTACAGGATCTCTTTGTAATCTCTTACTGCAGCCTTACAGATCAGAACATTTAAAAAATAGACCTGCATCCTAATCTAAATTCAGAGGTGTAAGCTATCTCCGTTGAGAAATTCTTCACTTTTAGTGTCCTATGAAACTATCCTCCCTTTCTAATGCTAAGAACACCTCTATGTATTCATTCATAAGCTGATTAACAATTATCTCTGCAATCACTTCCACTAGGTATTTTTAACCTTAACTGCAAAAGCCAGATCCTACAATTGCTGACATCTGTGCAGAGTTCAGTCCAATTCAGAGAAAAACTAAAAAGGCACAGCAATCTGCTCATGTGGCTTTGTTTCCAGTGAACTGATCCCAGAAATTGCCACATTACATTTCTGACTCACTAAGAAAGCTACCAGTGTGTGTAAATAATTTAAAAATCTATCTAAGAGAAGTACTTTAGTCATCTTTTTTTCCTGCTTATACTTCACCCAGCACAGTCTGACCGTGGTCCATGAGTCGTGCTCCTGTGCACTACCACTGTGTAAATAAGTCATGATTCCTTCAAGCAGACAAAATAAATAACACAGAGCAGAAACAAGGCCTATTGCTTAACACATAAAATCTATTTTTACTCTTATAACTATAAATATATATGGCACATACATATTTACACATGTTATATATATATATATAATCTGTATCTCTTGATCTTACTTACTTCAAAGATAGTTTTTGTAACTACCTAGAAAGATTATTAGGGGTAATTGTTCCTTACTTCTGGTTTCACCTCCAAGAACAACACATCTACAAATTTTCTAACAGGCATACTATGTCCAGTAAGAGAAGAGAAAAATTTGCTATAATTTTCTTTTCCTAGACAAGTGAGCTGAAAAAGAATTGCTCAATAGAAAATTGAAAAGTTTAAAAAAACCCCAAAACTTAATTTCACTCATATTTTGAGTGAAAATTTTGAGGACACAATACATTTTCATTCACAGAATCACAGAATGTCAGAGATTAGAAGGGACCATGAGATCTTTTAGTCCAATCCTCCTGCCAGAGCAAGAACATTCTTTTTGTAGGGTTTTTTTTCCCATTCCTTTTTGCTTTATATGCAAATCAGAGAGAAACATTTTGTTTACTTGTAAAGTTATATTCTTGAGAGAGGGGAAACTTTTCCATCTTTTACCTTTTGAAAATGGAATTTAAAAAAGAGCAGCAGCAGACAAGTGTTCCAAAAGGTATTTTAAATATCTCAGTCATATTTAAGACTCTGGAAGGTATCTCAATACTCCCTGCTCTGTTACATTATTCAGCTGACAACTGCCCTGCATTTCATATTCTTTACAGGCATTTTATCTAAAGTACACTTCATTCTGGAATTCAACCTTATTTTCCTTCCTTTCCATTCCTGTATCATCTCTACTTCTTCCCTATACATTTAGATACTTGACTAATGCAAGTTATCCTAATGTTTAGGACTGGAGCTGTGTATATCCACTACTTTACTTTGCCCATCATTGTGTTCACTGAATACCCCAGTTTTGCTGCATGTTTTCCATAGAAAGTCCTTTCTAGTAGACACTATGGAAAATCAGCCCAAACACTTTTTAAGTCTTTTATTTCCTTTTTTAAAATTTGCTTTCTTTTTCTCTCCCATAACACTTTTCAATCCTTTTACTACCATTTACAACTCACATTTTTCATGCCAACAAGGCTTGGTAGGATGGGCATATGAACACTGGGAGATGCCATCAGTTTCTACATGTATACTATATATTACTATATACCGTATACAAGGAATGTAAAGCCAAGATTATCCTTGGCTCAAAATCCTAGAGCAACTTTCTCTTCCTCTGTCCTTTCTTCTTATACCATTGAAATAAAAAATAATCCTCTTTACAGAAGATGCAGAATATACAGAATATGCAGAAATCCCACCATAAGTTAAACTACAAGTTTCTATATCAGACCTGCTTTGTTTGTAGCATAAATATAGAGGATCTATTATTTTAATGTGCTGTTTTGCAGAGCACACAGACAGGCAAAGGCAAAGGTATGCAGCTCTGAAGAGAAATACTTGGGGATGTCAGTTGATGACAAACTCAACATGAGCCAGCAGTGTGCACTTGCAGCCATGAAGGCCAACCAAATCCTGGGTTGCGTTAAGAGGAGTGTGACCAGCAGGTCCAGAGAGGGGATTTTGCCCCTCTACTCAGCACTGGTGAGACCCCACCTGGACTTACTGTGTCCAGTTCTGGAGCAGATCCAGAGGAGGCCATGAAGATGGTCAAAGGGCTGGAGCAACTGCCCTATGAAGACAGGCTGAAGGAGTTGGGGTTGTTCAGCCTGGAGAAGAGGAAGCTCAGGGGGGACCTCAGAGTAACTTATCAGTACCTGAGGGGGTCCTACAGAAAGGCAGGGGAAGGACTTTTTAATATGATATCTGATGGGAGGACTAGAAACAATGGATGTAAATTGGAAGGGGGTAGATGTCAAGTCTTTGACATGAGAAAGAAATTCTTTACAGTGAGGGTGGTGATACACTGGAAGAGGTTGCCCAGAGAGGTTGTGGATGCCCCCTCTCTGGAGGTGTTCAAGACTAGGCTGGACAAGGCACTGAGCAGCCTGATGTAGTGGGAGGTGTCCCTGCCTATGGCAGGGGGGGTGGAACTCGAGGATCTTTAAGGTCCCTTCCAACCCAAACTATTCTATGAAATGTTGTAGCCATATGCAGCTTTACCCTCAAAGCAAAGATATCTCCCTAAAGATTAAATTCTCAAGTAGTGCACTGTTGTGTTCTGAAATAAAATAGGCTACATATTGTATATTACATGAGTGATAGCATTCACTTCAGAGATAACTAGCACTGGAATAATAATCATTTGCAAAGTGCTGGCTGCCATTCAAATTCTCCTTAAACCATTTAAACTGCTTGATTGAATAAACTAACAAACATCTTTTTCTGCTTCCTCCTCTCAGCCAAAGATAAAAACCAGACAAATACAGTATGGCTCCTGCCTGCATTTCTAATTTATATCATTCTGACATTGCCATTTGAATTTTACCAAGTCTAGAATACATTTCAGAAAATCTGAATAATTTTTTGAAGAATTAACATTAATTATTGCATGCTTTGAGTTAAACTCCACACCTGCTGGACCTCAAGCTGATTTTAATACCAGGTTCTTACTATATACTGTTATACAAGTAATGTAATTTATTATTCCTGCAAAAATTCAAAGTGGGCAAAAGCTTGTTTTAAGTTATATTTTTCATTGATTTTACATACAATTCTTGAATCTGATGACTATGTGAATTGCCTTTCCCCACATGGTCCAAAACCCTATGGAAAAATTACTTTTTAAAACTGCTTTTTTATTTAAATGCACTGAAAACAAAGTTCATGTTCCACCTGATTAGAGTAAGAACCTTGGCTGGCAGCTACTGAGATAGAGAGCAACTACAATATAGTCTCAAATCTGCAAGGAGAATGCCTTTCACTATACCTAGGCCTAAATATAATATGCTTTAAAAAAATAAATGAAAACTTTCTGGCAATTAATGCATCTTTTACTTGTTGAATTTCCAAGAAACACATGTTTCTATTTTCCAATCTATATATCTAACATAGAGCTGGCTTCCAACTCCTGATATCAAATGTTCTATTTATTTATTGATTTACTTACTTTAAATTGAGAAACATCATGTAGGAGAGCAAATGACATTTTACTGGAGCACAAAGATTATTTGACTAAATTTAGATCACCTCTGCTATTTTCAGTCCTAACTGTCTAGATGAGCTAGAGAATTCCACATTGATTAAGTCAAATGTTTTCAAAAGGCTTATTGAGGACTACTTACCCTGTTAAGATCCTACTTCTTAACCTATGTATTCTCAACTTATACATAAAATTATTCATCAGAATGAGGTGTGCAAGTTTAATCCATTCAGCCCAAATATTCCTGTAAGTACTATGTCTAGAACTGTGTTCCACCAAAACCAGCTCAGCTGCCACCTGCTATGAGTGACAGTGAATTGCACAAGACATCCCCAGCAACAAACCAACAGTCTTACTCCCTTCTATGCCTTACACAGCTTCAGTAGGTTCAGAGCCTTAGAAATTGCCTTAAAAGATATAGTCTTTCCTTCACAGACCATTAAATTTTTTATCTGATATCTGGCTTTTGTAGTAACAAACCACAAATAGTCCAGGGACTATGACCTAGTGCTTAGGTTAGATTTATTTTCTTTTCAGACAATCACAGTTTTACCATTTAAATGGTGGCTTTAATCCCTGCATCCATTTACAGCTGGAAGACACTAGTAATTTATCAAGATGCTTCAACCAACAGTTCTGCAGGATATCATAGTAATTTACATATCCAAATAGTGCAACTTGCAGCCATGAATGATTTTAATATAAATCTAATTTAATCCAAAATTTAATATTAATTAAACCCAGTTTTTCAAATGTCCTTTTCCCCGTTTATTAACCCGAATTAAAATCTAATGACCATGTATCTGTTCCTATTTCAATTTGAAGAAATTCTAAAAGAAAAAACAATGTACGTGCCAGAAACTGAATGGAATGTAGTGTTTCCCAATATTTGTTGAATGTTAGAAAAGGAAAATTACTTACAAATAAAAGGTAAAACAATGAGAGTGAGAAATTAGATAGGTTATTCCCTATTGCCTTTGCAATATAAAGATTCATAAAATGTCTATTCAGACTGAGCAATTAAGGATGTTTAGTCCCTCCTTAAATAAAGGTACTGCATTCTTACTCCAGAGTCTGCAGCCCAAATATATTCACATTCTCACTGAAGCCTGTAACATGCTCTGGAGATGCATTTCATTAAGTGACCTTTCATTGCTTCACCTCTCTCTCTACATCCTCCCTACTCTTTAGCTCTTAAGAGAAACAGCTATTTTTAATGGTAGAGCAGTCATAAAGTAGATCAATAACCCAGTAAGGGCAAAACTTTAAGTGTAGGAGGAGAACAGAGAAAAAAGGAGAAAAACTTTTCACATTTTATGTTTGTTCCTCCCCTCATAATAGTTATGAATCAAAGTGTGCCACTGTGAACTGTGAGTTCTGGAGCAGATCCTAAAACCTACTCAAAAATCCAGCAGGATTATATGTTCATTTCAGTTCTAAGCCCTGATGCTCATTTCAACTCTGCTCAGCAGCTGGCAGCAATCCTGGCAGCTTGTAAGTTTGGATAAATGCAAGCTCCAGTGAAGATCTGTTTTAAGGCCATGATCAATTATGAAGGGCTTTATACTGTGAGAACACAGTTTAACACCAACTGCTTTCTCAAAGAGTCATCTCTACTGTAGAACTTTGATAAAAAGACTTTTTTTTTTTAATTTTGGTGGGGTTAGGATACCTTAAATGATCTGAGAACCTGCATCACAGCACCTGCTAAGCTCCATGGTCATCCCATGGTTATGGCCATACCACTGAGCAGCCTGATGTAGTAGGAGGTGTCCCTGCCTATGGCAGGGGGGTTGGAACTCAATGATCTTTAAGGTTCCTTCCAACCCCAACTATTCTATGATTCTATAATGATAATGGTCCACAGCAGCATGTAGGTAGCACACTTTTTTGCTTTGATAAGCATCCAAAAAGCAGTCATTGGTCAGGAACATGGTGCAGGGTTAAATTCTTTCAAATCTTGTACGACAAGAACCTCTGAAACACTGAAATTTTTTGTTGCATCCCAGCTCACTGGCAATGTGATTTGGCATGTTATACTTGTTGTCCTTTTCATCCAGAAAATCACAAGTTTCATTAGTGCCTCTAAGTAAATGCAGGGAGCCCTCCTGTAGCATCCAGCTTTAATGAGGTACTTCAGTACCAACCAGTGTATTTCAAAGGCTGGAAAATCCAATGGCTTTCTGAAAAATAACACAGCCTCATCCCATTCTGGCAGTTCTACAGCCTAACATGCATCAATTGGCTTTTAGTTTTTTGTAGAAGGATACAGTTTGACCAAAACTACCAGAGCTGAATGATTACATGATTTAACAGGCACTCTGTGCTTTGGGACAAAGAAACTGGCTTCTTGCTCTCTTCTGAAGAGTCTTCAGAAATCTACCTCTTAAAATTCACATCCTTAGCAGTTCCTACTTAGAGTGGCTAATCTCCCATACCAAATTCAGGCATGCAAAAACAAAAGTCCCCATAAGAAGCATTTAATTTGCTTTGCTTTGTACCTCTAGCTTCAAGTCAGTGCAGAATGCTTGCACATTATGTGTTTTCAACCATTTTAAGATAATATGATTCCTGCTGGTTTGAAGGGGAGTTTTCCAAAACTCATGTTCCACTGAGCACGTAACTTCACCCATCTATAAAACTGATGTGCTGAAGATTAAATGAAATACTGAAATCTGAGCTGAGCAAAGACCTATAAATTGGCAAACAGAATTGTCATATGAAACAGACAAGGTCATTTATTATCTCTGACACAGCTGACCCATCTGAACTATGAGGACACCAAACTACCTCAGCACAGCAAGGTTTCCCATTTATAAGGTTTTCAAGGTCCCTAAGCATACATGTGGAAAACATCACTACTAAGTCTTATTAAAGGGCAGCCTCTAAGCATACTAAGCAATAACACAGAAAATTGCAAATATCACTGTGTTTCTTAATAAAAAGAGAAAGCTTTCTTCAAAGTCTAAGTGTTTATGATTTATCATTGATCTTTAGAAACTGCCTGTATGCCAAAGAAATCAATTTATGAAGCAATACTTTAAAAGCTAGCTGGGAGGGAAGGAAGTAGGCTTTAAACTGACAAAACATATATTTTCCTGGAAGTCTTTGCAGCTGACGTTTATCTTCCTTTCACATGTCTATCTGATAATTCCTTTTGTTATTTTTTTCAATAAGCATTGCTCAGTTACTATTTCTCTAAAAGAATTGGTTTAGAAGAGAGAATATGGAATTGTAGGATGGGGTCTGCCCCGCTAGCCCAGGAGGAGAAAAGACTGTGGCCTGGCAGAGATGGTCCTTGATTGAGGAAAGATGGAGTTGAGGTGAAAGAGATCAGCTTCTGGATGAATTGTGTTCATCTTAGGAAAGAAAGCAGTTTGAAAAGCTGGAGAATACCCGTTAGTGACACAAATGGTCAAATAAATTCAAAATTTGCCAAAAAGTTTAATGAATGTAGGCTTTAGGAGTTATTACTGCTTGCCTTAGGTCACCCTTTGCCCTTTAAATCTAACCCTTGTCTCAAGTTAAACATATTTAACTTTCCTCTTCCCAAAATCCCCTCTCAAAAGTATTTTAATAGCTCTGAATAAACCCTCAGAGAGCACGTACTTCAGCAGAGAATCTGCAATTCATTGACAAACTGTAGAGATGCTTCTGCAAAACAGAAGAAACTGGAGGATAGGTTTTATTAAACAAAATTCCATTTGGATTCTCTTCTCTCCTCTTGCTCTTACTGAATGAAAATTAGAAGAATGGGGCTTCATCCAGATCTACATAAATACCTTTTGTCCTCCTCTGGAAAGGGTATCTGAAAGCTCTGTAATTTTTCCAAAATTCCCATCCCTCTCTAACAAATAACTTTTAAAAAAAAAGAAAAAAGAAAAAAAGGGAAAAAGATGGAAAAAACAATTACAGTACTTTCTTCTTAATTTCAAAGTTAACAGACAGAAAAAAAATCCAAACAAACAAAACCCAAGAAACCAAAAAAGCAAACCAAATCCTCAAACAAATATATGTCATTTGTTTAATTTATGATGATAGGGGGGATGACAATAGGGAGCTGAAATAAGAAGGGGAAGGAAAACATTGTGAAGCCAGAATGTTTGAAAACCTGAACATAGCACTGCAATTAGAAATTTCTAATTTTGCCCTAATTCAGGGGCAACAGAGTTATGCCTTCACTCCAAGAAGCTTTAGAAGCTTTGTTTTATAAGCTCAGAGATCTGAAGAAAATATTTGCAGGGAAAAAATACCAGAGGAGCTGGCTTTGAAAATGATTCAAACAGGGCTTTTTACTACAAAGTGTCTTTTCAATTAGAATGCTGTGAATCACAGGAGGCTAAGATGTGAGGTAATGAGGGCAAGCTTGACATGGCAGCCTTAGGCCTCTGGGGAATTTTCCTTAGGCATTTGATTCAGCTCCTTGGAGGAACCTGTGGTGAATCTGATAGCAGACAATTCCTTCTCTCAGTGCCTAAGCTTTCAGGACTTGTGTGCTCACGTCTGCTGTGCACACACTGCTGCTATTCTTGAGCTTTTGTTTCTAGAAGTTCTCTGTTTTATTCCTCAAAGAAATTAATACCTTTAATAACATGAGGCCAGGCATGTTTCTAGTCACTGGGAGATTAAATGAGGGAGAGAGGTATCATCTGAAAGTCTCCATGTGTTGGAAATATAATGACATTTATTACCAAGGACCTAGACCCTCCAGCAATGAACCTATATGATACTGATTAAGAGAGAAGCCTGCTGCTTTTTATAGGCAAGTAAAAGAAGTTTTGGTGTTGATAGAGGTATGGCACAGAACAAAATGTAAAAATGAATTAACTAGGCAAACTAGAAATTCTTCCACCACTGCGGAAGAAGAGATTAATTCAGAGACGTAAAAGTTTAAATCATAGTTTCATAACCCACTGCAGAAACAGATCTTTACAAGGTAACGTTGACTAATATTAACTAATTCTCATACTACATAGTTGCAGAAAAAAGATAGTGTCCTTCAAGGTATGGTATAGAATAGAGAATTAACAAAATATCAGCTGCAAGCTTTAGATAAAGAACTAATTCTGAATTTTTTGCATCATGCGTTCATTAAAACAACCAAACAAAATACACAACCAACAAAAAAACACAGTGGAAATCTTTTCTACTAAAACTGCAAATCCTGCAGCTAAAGCTTCGAGACCCATCTTGCTTTTTTTTATGTAAATAAAAAGTCCTTAGGCTGGAACAAAGTCATGAAGAGTCACAGGGCACACCTGGTTGTCACAAGACACCCAAAATGTTGGCATCATATCTATGACATTCCCAGCACCGCAGAAAAAGAGCACTACTAACACAAGTCTTTTCATTATTTAACATTTGCAGCTCACAGCTAGTGTTACTAGTCTGAGCATTTGTGCTCACATTTCTGACGGGCACTTAGATGCAGGAAGGAAAATGTGAAAAGCATGTTACAGAAACACTTCTGTGTGCAAAGATGTCAGGAGAAAACAAAACCTGGCAACGAGGAAACTCCAGAAACACAAGGTAAGTGGATGATAAATGACAGCTATTGTCAGAAAACAAGAGTTACTCATGTACCACAAGACATTTTAGGTCTTAACAGCTCATGAGGAAGAGCAACACCACCTCTCAGTAGAATCATCTGGCTCATTCTAATGATATGGATATATGAAATTTGGTTGAGTCAGGAGAAAGTATATATTAGTGCATGGCCTGAATGTAAACAGTAAATCTCCAAGCCTTTGATATTACATTCTCCAAAGGCAATTATAGAATCATAGAATAGTTTGGGTTGGAAGGGACCTTAAAGATCATGGAGTTCCAACCCTCCTGCCACAGGCAGGGACACCTCCCACTACATCAGGCTGCTCAGTGCCTTGTCCAGCCTGCTCTTCAATATCAAGCTGTAATTTCCACCACCCAAGTGAGATTTTGATCCTTAAGAAAAACAGCTTTCATACATGGCTTTATGAATAATCCTGTGCAGAACATGGAGCTGAATTAAATGTATTTTGCAGACCCACACAGATGATAACTATCAGTCTTCTGCCATATGTCTACGCTATTTTAAGTCCTAGCCAGATTCATCTGAAAAATTCAGCTTTCGGGGAAATATGTTGGCTTAGTCTTCACATTCATCTAAATGAATGATGGACCATTCAAAAATTCATTTTAGAAATTAAGCTCTACACTGTGCTCTGAGGCTTATGCTCTAAGTTTTCATAGTTTTTCCTTAGCTCTTTCTTAAAACATTAAAGTAGCATTTGCCTTCCTCCCAGCTGCTGGTTGTACAGCTACTCTTTCATGAATTATTTCTTTTTCACTCCAAAACTTCTATTCATCAAAACTAGATGAGTTCATAAGAGTGGGGTGATTTGCATTATATTCTTGTATTAATATTAAAATTTGGTTTATTCACAACAAATTTTTACTTGGCTATTTAAGCTAGCTGCAGTCTATAAATGCTTGATGACTTGTAAAAATGCTTTGCTTCAATTTCAAGACAATAGTTTCCAATTTATCCATGAAAAATCATTTATGTAACCTGCTACTCCAAACAGCTTTCCTATCCATTATGCCACAGCCTGTGTGAAGAGCTTTATAAAAGGGGCTGGGAAATCTCAAGGAGCTCCCAGAGACTCTGGTAGAAAGCACCAAAGTGCCAAAAGGAGGAATGAATTCGAGTACAGATTCCTTGCAAGTTTAAACTCTCAAGAGAGAAGAAAAGGCAGTACAGGCAGAGCAAACTGTCTGCTGAAATTCTAGTAAAGGTGTTTAACCTTTTTTTGGCAGGCTACTGCTCCAAGTTAACACTACTTGGAGAAGGTTAGAGAACACTGTCACAGCCCAGATCTTGTTACCAGCCTGAGCACAGCTGTGCCTTTGCATTTTCTGTAAGGGATCATCTTTGTGTAATACAGTGATGCTACTTGGCAGCTGGTCAACGTGTCTGCCTTCTAGCCAAGGTAAAACCACTAGTTTATGGACTCCTGCAAGTTTTCTCTCCATTAGAGAGTCTACCCAGATGTTCATGAGGCTATAAATGCCCTACTCCCTTCAACCATCTCCTCATGATGTAGAAACATCTGCTGAGCTTAACAGGAACCTGAACTCAGACTACCTGATCCAGCTGGGTGCACAGGACAGTACTTGAAGTGTACATTCACTCAGTCAATGACATACTAATTTTCCAAAGCATTTATAGTGGGGCTGAGCTTCCAGTACCTTCCTGTATTTCCTTGGAATATCCAGGACAGACAACTTCTTAAAAACACTGAGCTTCTTTCAAAACAAAGAAGTTCGATGCACCCAAGCAAATGGACCACAGAGGATACCCCCAAACTGGCTGCACAACTTTGGGCTAGGCTAATTTTTGTGATCACAGTAGCTCTCTTCTTGCCTGGAGTAACTCTAACAAGCTAAAAAATAACTTTTAAAGAAAACCCCTATCCTTTTAGAGAGCTTAAGCATTTAATTTCCTTTGAAAACAATTATTTGAACCAATGGCCTATTGAAGTCAATGCCATTTGCTGATTATCATTAGTAAATGTCTAATTACATTGCTATTTTGAAGGAACGTTTTTCAAATAATTAAGCCAGATTGATGTACATGAATCTCAAATTTGACTGTAAAAGCCTTTGTTTCAAACAAACTGGCACACAAGGCTGCATTAAAAAATAGAAATTCCTAGAAAAATAAAATAATATAGCTCAATTTAAATAAAGCTTCTACTCATGCCCACAAAATGCTGGAATGGAACACATATTCTTCCTTATTTTGAGCTGCAAAATCCATGTATGCCTTAGTTATATTAGCATAAGAACTGGGAAAAAATTTACTTTTTTATACATTAAGAAATTAAAAGTATGTATTGCTGGTCACACAGATATATTTGTGCCTGAGAAATGTAGAAAAGCGTAAACAGACACCAAGAAACAAAGAGATCTAATTGCTAAAAAACTTACCCTCTACCTGTGGTGGTTTTACTGTACAAATATTTTGGGACATAATTTTTTTTAAAAATACCAGTTTTAGCACAGAGCACTACCTTGGCTAGACTAATAACACAATTGGGAATCCCTATATCTTGCTTAATAAAAAAACCCCACACCGAAAAACCTACCCCCCAAAATCCAGATTGTTTCCTTCAGTGTCTCCACTGCTTCTGGGCAATTTCACAGTTGTGTCTCTCTCAAGCCATTCTGATAATAAAAAATGGCAATTCCCTAATTTTATATAAAGCATTAAAAGGAAAATTAAATTGTTATTGGAGGAGTAAGATTATCTAGAAATTATTTCTGCTATTTCATCCTAAAACCAAGAGAATTTGGTTGGGTTTTGGTATCAATCATAAACTCCCTGTCCACACTTTGTCTAGAGTTCACTTTTTTTTCCCCTATGCTTACTGCAACAATACTCTTTGGTTCATTTTCTATTAAAACTTTCAAATTTGCTGATTTATGATGTGATTTTGGACAAGCTATCCTTCATTCTTATGTAGTTCTATTCACTGTGCTGTAAGACAGTTACTGAGGAGCAGTCTAACTTGAGAACATCCATTAAATTTAATTTAAAGCCATTCTAGCCTAGATCTTACTGCAGGTAACAACAGTGAGGTGTGTTACACAAAAGCTGTTGCTTTACAACATAATTCAACAGCAATAACACTATTCAAATTGTAGATTATAACAAAAAAAAAAAGGCTCTAACAGTACCCCCTACAAGCCATATCACAGAAGCAGAAATCTTGGTGCATGTCCCAAGCAGTGTACAGTATGTGAGTGGGTCTCTCTTTTTATAGCAGGTAAAAGTGAGAGGGGAAATCTCATAACATTTTTTAATTAAAAAAAAAATTCATCAGATGCTACTGCCAGTAAAAATTAAAACCTTTCCTGGGTACACCTTTCACAAGCAATTTGTTGATTCTCAGCAACATGGTATCCAAGTGTGCCATTCACTCTTTATTTCTTGCAAACTAAGGCAATTTTGCAAAGCAGATCACAGCTGCAAGTATATCAGCATAGAAGTACATGGCAAGAAAAAAAAACCTTCCTTTCATAACTGGAAAAGCTATTTTCTCTTTGTTGTCTTTGTTACACCCCATAATCATTAACAAAACCCAAAATTAGCAATATGCAGCTGGTCTAGCTGCCAGCTCAATCTATTTTCTTTTTCCCAGAGAGTACAACATGCATGTTTTCCTGTTTCTAAACAGATAAAGTTCACTTAGACTGGATGGGTGAAAATGATAGTGATGCTTCTGTCAGTGATCTGATATGAAATAATTTTAATTTCTCTAACAGGTAATCTGAGTAATCCCTTAGCAATAACTATAATTTTTCTCTCCCTATTGCCTTTCTAAAGGAAAGCACATTAAAATCAAGCTTGATAACAATGCTCATTATTTCACAGAATCATAGAATGCTTTAGGTTGGAAGGGACCTTAAAGATCATGTAGTTCCAAATCCCTGCAGAGTTACAGTCAGGCCTGAGTCCTCCAAACAGCCTATAACCAATTTAAAAAGTAATTTTATCTTAAACTATCCCTTGTCTAATTGCTTGCAGGGGTGGAGTTGGCCACACAGCCCCCTTTGGGAGATCTTTGTGAGGAGACTCTTCTCTTCAGTGTTTGCTGCCTCCTCTCCTGCTATCTCTCAGGCTTTGGGAAGAAAATGTGGGGTGCCCTTCTATATTCCCATTATTTATACTTTACTCTTCGTACAGACTGTAGGGTTAGAACCCAAAAGAATGAGGGGTTTTTTTTCCACACAACAGCTTAGAGCTGACTGGAAGCTCCAGCACATCTCACAGTTAAACACAGTGTAGTCAAATACTACTTACTAGGTGAAGAATCAATAACTAAGATGGGCTGTGCTTAGTTCTTGAGGCACACATACAAGGTTTCATGGCTGCAGCCACTACCATCTGATGAGATTACTGCTTTTATCTCAGTGATGTTGTATTACTCAAATGGCTGCCAAATGCTCATAGAGCACAGGGGATACCACATGCAGAGACGGAATCCCCCAGCTTGAACAAACCAAATTTCAGCAAACTTGCCCCAACACAGGTTTTTAGTCATGCAGTGGCTTCCCAGTGTGCTGCCATGTTCACAGGGAGCCTGCCACTCCAGGCTGTTAAGATGGAGAAAGGGGAACACTGACTGGAGTGGGTCCAGAGGAGGCCACAAAGATGGTCAAAGGGCTGGAGCAACTGCCCTATGAAGACAGGCTGAAGGAGTTGGGGTTGTTCAGCCTGGAGAAGAGAAGGCTCAGGGGGGACCTCATAGTAACTTATCAATACCTGAGGGGGACCTACAGAAAGGAAGGGGAAGGACTTTTTAATATGATATCGGATGGGAGGACTAGAAACAATGGATGTAAATTGGAGGGGGGTAGATTTAGACTTGACATAAGAAAGAAATTCTTTACAGTGAGGGTGGTGAAGCACTGGAACAGGTTGCCCAGAGAGGCTGTGGATACCCCCTCTCTGGAGGTGTTCAAGATCAGGCTGGACAAGGCACTGGAGCAGCTTGATGTAGAGGGAGGTGTCCCTGCCTATGGCAGGGGGGTTGGAACTTGATGATCTTTAAGGTCCCTTCCAACCCAAACTATTCTATGATTCTATGACATTTCACAAAGCTCTCCCTCAAGGCTTTGGGAAGGAAGGTGTTTTTCCTTTGGAGGGAGTCAATGGTGGAGCCATCAACATGTCAAATCTGCCCATAATGGAGCACCAGTTAAGAGCCTCTAGCTGTTTCATAAGTACTCTGAAAGCACTAACATGCTTCCAGGTGAGCACTATAGATGCAAATAATTAAAGATTTCTGCCCAATAATGTTGAGATAAGGTAATTTTGCAGCAGAACAGAATCCCCTGTTCCCACCCACCACAAGATTATCCACAGGTAAACATTCTTCAGATATCACTAATAAAATCTGCAGTTTCTCCCTCATGCACAGGTTAGCAAGGCTCTGCTCTATCACATTATTCATTTTATTTATCTGTAACAGTGCCTAGGAAACAAGAACTATTATAATTTGATTCATTTTCCATAGACTGTATTATGTGCTCTACACAATCCTGCACAAATCCTCCATGGAATACTCCAAAATAATATTTTTTTTTCCTCAGCAAAATTATTTTAACCAAGAAGAATACTTAGAAGTAAGCAAGGACTGAGAGTCCTAGAAGAGTCAGCAAGTTGTGTATCTTACAGTGTAAATGATTCAGTGTTCACATATACTGAAATTTAAATAAGCAGCCCACCCCTTTTACTAAAGAGCTTCAATGATGCAAATCATATGCATTTAAAACACTGGATTTACATGTTTGCATTTTGGAACAAGTTCTTTACTCTGATATTAGAAGTTCATCAATTCCGAGTACACTTTATGATGTATACCTCATGACTAGAATGAAGACTTGTCCCATGTCTTGCCTTACAGGCACTTCAAATTCCTAAGACAAGTCAATGAAAGAAGGTGGAAGCAAAAGTACTAGATGTTGCACTAAAAAATACTTGGGTTCCCTTAAGTTGAAAATGTTCCCCTCAAAACATCACCAAATCAACAATATAATCACTTTCATGCAAACATATCACCACTCCTTAGATCTGCACAACTGGATGGGAATTGTAGGGAAAGGCAGCGTATGTTATTGTGTCATTAACACATCTTAATCAAATCCCAGTGGAAACCACAAGTGTAACAGCAACTACAACAACTTTGAGTCAGAGTTTTCAGTGGAGAATGCAGGAATAGCCCATCCTTAGGGCTTACAGTTTCTTTCAACCATTTCACACAATGTTATCTAAGCTTATAGAATCATAGAATGGTTTGGGTTGGAAGGGACCTTAAAGATCATCGAGTTCCAACCCCCCTGCCATAGGCAGGGACACCTCCCACTACATCAGGCTGCTCAGTGCCTTGTCCAGCCTGGTCTTGAACACCTCCAGAGAGGGGGCATCCACAACCTCTCTGGGCAACCTCTTCCAGTGTTTCACCACCCTCACTGTAAAGAATTTCTTTCTTATGTCAAGTCTAAATCTACCCCCTTCCAATTTACATCCATTGTTTCTAGTCCTCCCATCCGATATCATATTAAAAAGTCCTTCCCCTGCCTTTCTGAGAAGTAAAATCAGGTACTGATAATTGATAATTATTTGAACTGCTTGATTATTTTCCTCTGAAACACTTCTGTCTTCATGAAACCAAATTTTCTTAGTAAAGGTCTGCACTGGTTTTACATTTTGCCTCCTAGAAAAGAAGGGGCAACCTTTCCAAATTTTTAATACTTCTTTCCTTTTAATGCAAAGTAATTACCAAAAATACAAATAGAACTCTCTCTCTTGTCTGCTAATAAGTTAATTTAACCATTTATCATTTCAAACTATTTGTTTTGTCAGAAGTATCACAGAAAAATAAATAACATCATTACATTCCAGTACAGTTCACTTACTCTTCAGATGAAACTGATCTGTTTCCACAGAAAAGCTTGAATGACTGGCAAAAAAATCCGAGATTAAATATTTGTCTTTTATGAAGCCAGTACTGTCTAAACTCAAGATGAACCCCCTCCATTTCCTCTTCCACCTGAAGAAGGTGCTGTAGCTCCAAGTCACATACCTTTATTGTCCATGGTGTTTATGATGCAATGAATACACATAAAGTGGAGTCATTTGTTTGGAACTCAACAGATGTTCTTCTTTTGTGATGCATGTTCTAGAAACTATTTGTTCATGAGCTCAATCTTCCATTTTAAAATTTATTTTTATCTAATAACGATGCCTATGTCTCTAAATCTATTTTATCTGAAGTGCAATATAATAGGTTTATTATAAGGTCCAGTGAGCTCCTCTTGCCCAATAAACTCTCAAGCATTCAAACTCAAAAATTGCACAGACTAAAACCTGCATACAGTGCCCTATACTGGAATCTTATCAACGTTTTAGTAATTGTAGATATCAGATATAAGCACAGGTACATTTCTTTGTATTTTTTTATCACATGAAGAACTACACAATTCCTGTGGAAAATTAATTTCTCATAATCATGTGTTAATTTACCATGACTGAAAGATATTTTTCTACTGGTACTATAAAGCCTTTTGAAATCTTTATCATACTCCAGCTCAGATGAAGGCTCAAAATTTTACTTAAGAAAATTTTATCCCAATTGAAAAGATTTAGACAAGGAGTACTACATTTTTTCTAACTGGAAGGCTCAGGTATAAATCATCCTAATACTTAAAAAATATTATCTGGTCAAGATTGTTTGTTTCCATGCACATGTATTGAAGAAATATAGCAGTACAGGTTACTGCCATAAGGAAAGGAAATTTCAAAAAGAGCCATCAGGTCCCTCCAGATTCTTCTGAACTAACAGAGCATCCATATCAGTTTACAGATCACATGATCTAGACATTCTTCATCCCCTTTACTCTCCAGTGAAATATCTCCTTAGAGGAAAACACAAACTAGAAGAGCCTCTGGAGTATCTTTATCTCCTTCTCCTGCTGAATGCCAAGTGCTAGCAACTGATGGAACACCATGAAGTGTGCTAACTTCACACGTCTTGAGGAAAAATTAAGTGACTATTTCCATTTCATAGTGAACCTTAAGTGCAGTGCATTGAATCAGTGGAACTTATAGAATCATAGAATAGTCTGGGTTGGAAAGGACCTTAAAGATCATCGAGTTCCAGTCCTCCTGCCATAGGCAGGGACACCTCCCACTACATCAGGCTGCTCAGTGCCTTGTCCATCCTGGTCTTAAACACCTCCAGAGAGGGGACATCCACTGTTACTGGTGAAGACAACCCATGGGATGAAGGAGAGCTCACATCATTGCTATCAGCCAAAATACTGTGCTTTTAAGTAATGCTTTCAATAGCTGATTACTGTTATGTCAGTTCAACTATTTGGGAAGATCCTCTGCCTCAGTTCCAAGGTCTTTGATTTCAAACATTGGGTAATGCACAAAGGAGTGATCTGTCCCTGTGCTAAACAAAAGGGTAAGTCAGGCAATAATCAAAGGGTTTTCTGAAACAACAGCTCAATATGGAGACAATATATTAGGGAATCATAATAAAATGGCAACAATGAAGAATCTGACCCACAGGTTTTTGTTTCACTCCATCAGTCCACAGCTCTTCAAGGTCCCCTAGCTTTAAGTGCAGCCTTTCTGGTTTTCAGCACCTCACAATTGACTCTGTTTTGAGCAGGAGCTTAGACTGTAGATCTGAGGTGTTTTCCAGCCCCAGTTAGCCTCTAGTCATGGTGGCCAGAGGGAGAACCTTGTAAGTCTGCAGGTTAAGGAATTTTTAAACCACTTACTTTACATTTTGTAACACCAGAATTGTTCTTATCTGCCCATATCTTCTATTTTTGCTGGTAGTTGCTTTGTGGGGTGGCTTTTGCACATGTTTGTGTGAGAATTCCTTCAATTTGTGAACCAGCAGTCCTCAGCCCTCATATTTGAGAAATAATACTTGCAAGTGCTCTGCAGAAGCTGTGACAAGTAACTAAAATAAGCCAAACAACCAAAATACAAAAAAAAAGAAGAAGAAAAACATTCAAAAGGATCTGTAGGAAAACTAGAAGACAGCTCTTCACTCTGCTTAAGATGATTATCTCACTTCACAGAGTAAAAGAGAACGAAAAAAGAATAGTATATTATCTCCTTAAAAATTATGAACATCACTTTTACTTTTCCCATTTCTTAATATATTCTGCAGTAATTTTTTTGTAAGTCCTCCTAAACAGCATTCTATATGAAATAACAGACAATAAAAAGGTATTTTTAAATGAGAGGAGTTTGTTTTTGTGGTAATTCTGAGAAACACAAAGAAAATGAAATGTCATTACGGGAGAACAACCAAAGAATAGAGTACAGGAGATGCAATTAATTTCCCTTCCTCTGCCAAAACTCGTAGAACAAAAAAGGAGGATTTTTCATGTTTACTCATCTCTTTAACAATCAAATATTCTACTTCAAAACTTCAAATATTCTCCCTTCAAAATACAGTATAAATGTTACCATCACTAGCATTGCTTCCATTTCTAGTTTTGCATCATTACTTCAGAGATGAAGTGGGACAGTATCTCAGCTTTTGCTGGTAAACCAGACCCAAACCTCCCAATGAGTGGATTCACTTTAGATTCCCTCCATCTTCCTATGAATAGTATTTCTGTATTAGCAGAGAGCAGGAGGACCAGCTATAACCAGTATTTCTCAAAAAATATAGTTCTGTTCACATTTCCTGTCACTCATTTTGTGTCTGCCTTGTCTGAAACTAACCTGTTCAAATCAGGGACTTTTATATGATACAGTAATGTACAATTCAGCACAGCTCAATAGGACTTGAATCCCCACTTGGGACATATAATTGCCACAGCTAGAGACACACTAAACCAAAAACCAACAAAAAAACCCACCAAAAAAATCAGCATCAGCAGTACAATCACAGCTATAAAGAAAATAAGCAGATGAAAGAGAAACTTTCTCACCTTACAGGTAATTCACAATGATAAACATATGAATTTACATGAGATCATAAAGCTCTTTCCCTTTTGTTGGTTAGGCTACATAAGCAGAACATTTCTTGCACTTTGTTACTTTTAGACAATCTGCTCAGGGCAGTAGAAAAGCCCAAATTTGATAGGACCTCCTAAATACTGTAACCAAGCTTTGCTTTAGTGATGCCACATGAATGACACAGGAAACAGCATCATCAGCTGAAAAAAGTTTTGATAGCTTTGGATCCCATATCATGAGGCTACTTACAACAATACATGGGAGAAGGAATAGAAAATGGAAAAACAACTGAGTGGGATTTCCTTTCAACTAACATGAAGTGCTGTGGAAAGGATGATGTCTCACCTGGATTTTGGTGTTACTTCCTTGGGAAATTCCTAAGCTGTGTTTGCAGAGTTCAGCCCTTAGCATCAAAAGTGATTCCTGCAGCCAAAAAGCATCAGTGGCTCTTCCTACCTATGTCTTGCAAGGAAATACTTCCACAATTCATTGAAAGGGAGAAAACCTTTACTTCCAGATGACTGCTTTAAACAGCAGTGCTGTGGGATCATTCTCTCCTTCCCTCTGATCTCATTAATGCACAAGCAATGCATTTTTACCCAAGAATAGTCTCTGTGGGTTGCTGAGCACATCACAAATGCAGAGAGGGTAGGCTTAGCTCCACTACAGCCAGCCCAGACCTGCAGACTTATTGGGCTTATACAGGCACTATGTGAACATAGCTTAACTTCTTGCAAGCATTGATCCAAGCCAGTAAGACCTCTGGACCTAAATTAAGGCACAGCAGAGGCAGTTCCAGTGAATTTGTATTGCCTTCCAGAAACTAGATCACCATTACATACAGGAAGAAGGAGATTTTACATAGGGCAAGGCCAGATCTGGGCTGTCTCCCCTTCCAATAAGGCTGAAAAGTGTTGTTGGAACTGTGCCATTTATTGCAGAGTCAGCTTTGTGGAATAAAGCACTCCTCAGTGCCTGAATTACCTAGATTTCCTCAAGTTATTTTTGCCATCTATTGTTGGAGGTTTGCCTGTGTTAGATATCATACACAGTGGAAGAGCTTTTCTGGAACAAATCAAGAAAACCTTTCCTGAAAATCTGTTGTCTTTTTAGGAGCTAAGGTTTTCTTATATATGGGAGAGGTAGGGAAATCAAGACAGTCTTTCACATCCTAAATGTGTGCTTCAGACAAAATGCAGCAGGACACAGCAGGTATCCCAGTGGTTAGACACTCCATACTCCTCAGCATGTGAGTATTCTTTCTTACAGGCACAGCCAGAGAACAATCTCCATGATACACAATGGAGTGGAGTATGCAGTAGAAAGAAAAACCCTTCAGGTATAAACATTGAGCTACCATGAGAACAGGAGATGTCCTCAATACACTGAAGAAATGGTTAGGAAATTAAACACCTTTAGGCTTTGTGGACTCTGAGTTAAGACCAAAAATTCAAAGTATCAACATTCTGGCTACTGCTTTCTTCAGACATGAAAGTCTACTGTGTAGTTAGGCTTCATTAGATTTAATGTGAATGTGTAACAAACTTCTGAGAGAGAGAAGTTTATAAATGTGATCACAGGAGTAGGGTTACTGAACAGCCAACCTCGTACTCCAGCACTGATCCACTCTGCCACTGCAGCTGTCTGCTTCTTATCTATTATTTACCTGCCTCCAGTTTCATCATCTGCAAAAGGAAGGTAGTATTTTTTTTAAATATAAGTGCAGGAAAACCAGTACTCAGTATTTGCAAAGCTTTTGCTAAAAATGGATCACTTTCTGCTTCTGGAAATGTGCACAAATGAGAGGTGTGATCTGATGATGTGCCAATGATGTACAAATAAGAACTAATCAGAAAGAACCAGTGTAGCTTTACTCAGATTGTGACTACCTGAACTCAGATTTATGCAGCCCACTCACCTGAGCACGTAGAGGAGCACACTCCATGTTGTGGAGATCTTCACCAGAAGATAATGAACTCACAACTCAATATGTTCAGCCTCCCATACTGCTTAATAAGAAAAAAATCATATCTTGAGGTGAGATGGGGAGAGGGTTTGGTACCTGCCTTGATCAGCAGCTTCACAGCATCAAAGAGAAGTGGAAACAGAACAAATAGACGAGGCCTCTCACTGAACTCCAGTCTCACACCCACACTGAGCACCAAACGAGTCTCTTCTTAAGGATGCGCGTTGGGGGTGGCATCTTGTCATGTTCCTGTTTGTATCATACAGACATGAAAAGAAATAAATCCTTATGATTTGCCACAGAGATTTGACTTCATAGGCTCCTGGCAAATGTCTCCTGAGCTGGAGGGGTAAAAAAAAAAAATCTTAAAGTCATCTGCTTGCACACATCTTATTATAGCAGCCACTCCACTGAAATTCATGCATGCTGATGACAACGCTGGTATACACACATGTCATCTGAGCTGTTTATAGCCACTCTTTTATTTAATGTGTCTCATCTGCCAGGGTTTTTTTTGCAGGTTTTGCTTGCTTTATCATGTTATCATTAAAGTTTTTATCTATAAATCAAACTGGTATGTAAACCACTTTGTCATCTTTTGTTTTGCAAGAGATGTACAGGAAGCAGAGGCAGCTTATAAATAGGAAAAAATGAGACAACAAACCAGGTTGGGATAGGCATAGGGATTTAAAAAAAGACATGATGGGTTTTCCAAGTGCTAAGTGAAGGCACAGAAGGATATAAAGGAAAAGAATATGAGAGGTGAAAAAAAGAGACAGATGATAACACTCTTTAGATGCAAATTTGATTTCTTCCTCTCCATAATCAGGCCAAGGATAGCAAGCTGAGAAAGCACCACGTTGAATAATTAGGGCTGAACTCTTTGCAGAAGGCTCACAGGACAGACTTCTAATGAGCTTTCATTGACAAGCTCTGGTATTTGCCTACACACTTTGACCACTCCAACCCCTAATCTGTGACACTATTAATACTGAAAGGACTACAACTTTGCTCTTATTCTCTAATGGGTAACAGAAAGTACATAACCACTCTCCAGTTCCAAAGGCTTTGGAATATCTACTTAGTGGTAATAGAAAGGGCAGGAGGTCATTTTTCTAAGACTGTTCTCAATTCTTGATGCTATTATTTGCAGTCCTCTTCTGGAGTCTTCTTTCACTCTGGAGAGTTGAGCTGGTCCAGACAATAAAACACAGATTTCCCTCAGGAAATGAGCTGATGCTAAGGTGGTGCTGTAGCTAGACCTACAGTACAGTTTGTCTTTGGGATATATGGCATTGAAGAAGAGCCAGGGGTGGGGATAAGACTGATAAGCTCATCATTACTTTCTCAAGAAACTTACTTGTAACACAGTTTTGGAAATGCCTCCAAACATCAAATTATGTTGAAGAGAGACTGCACTGTCTTTGTCATAAACATTTGTATGACCCTTCTACATAAGCAATTTCCTTAGTACTGGCAAAATTAGGTCTTGTAAAACTCAGAAAAGGCAGCTAATTTATAATTTATACTCAAAATTAAATCAGAGCAGACTGAACACTTAGGAGGGGGGAAAAAAAGAAAGAAAGAAAGATCTGTATAGAAAAACGTAAATTACTAAAGCAAACAGAAGCTTTAATTAGCAATTTTCAGCTGTGACTGTAGCAATATTCCTGATTACAGATAGTATAGTCAGCAAAAATCAGAAGTGCTGGTGATTTATCAGCTTTCTAAGCTCTATCAAGTTTCTTTAAATTGAATGTAGCAAATTATTTCTGGTATTTCCACGCCTCATCCAAGTTTGAGTGTTCTCTAAGACCATACCATAGAACACTGGAAATTTCAGAGACTCTTGAAAAAAAACAAAAAAGAAGGAAATAAACAAAAACAAACAAACAAACAAAAACCCAGGCCACAACTGTGTGTCAGCTGTTGTTTGCTAGGCAAATTCCAAAACTTCCCTGTAACAAAGCCATGATCCCATGGTTGTGTTCTTCAATTTTCAGTTTAAGCAGGCTTTAAGACTCCAGTCTATGACAAGTTCTCCATGTTGGAATTTCTTCAGGTAGTATTTCCAGACTCTCTGGCGATGATTCAGATTCTGAATAGAGGCATTGATCTCTGTGAGTCACATTCAACAGATGAATCATGTCTATAATTTTGCCCAGGTATTAATTTGTGTTTCCCTGAGTACTTTGGGCACAAAACATTTATTTCCCAAAATGGAGGCCAAGTTGAATATCCAGGGTAAGACACATTTTACATCCTGCTAGAGACCTAGCTGTGAGCACAAGACAAGGATGCACAGATGGAAAGAAATAGCCACCACAGTAGGAAATCAGGACTCCAGTGGCTGCAGCTTACCCAAGGCTAGCATGCTGTGAGAGCAATCACTGCTGTATCAGCCACCAGCATTGATCTGAATGGAGAAATAAGAGGGAAAGTGAAAGAGGAAGAAATTACTTGATTACAGAAAGGAAAAATGTCACTTAAAAAACAAGATGTCTTCACTGAACTGAGAAACAGAAGCCTACCAGTCTCTGTAGCATTCAATTAAAATGCTTCCAGCTTTGCTTTCAGATACCATGAGATGCCTGCTGCTAACAGGCTTTTGCTGGACTTTGCCACTTCTGGAAACTCTGCATCCAAGCCAGGCAATATGTGATACCTTCTTCTGAGAAGAATGCTTTCCTTTATTTTCTCAAATCCCAAGAGCACAAGTCAATTAAGACAAGCTTCTCAATAGCAAGCTTCTCAAACTGAGGGGTCATACTGTAGGGCAACTTGCTCTGCAGCAGAACAGATAATCATCTTAAGTACTTTGTGAAGCCTCACAAAGTGCTTCTCTGGCTATCTGAAGATCAATACTAATGTGGCCACCCTCCAGCCAAGCTAAGCATGATTCACTGAAATATGTTTTTACCATGTAAAAATGAAAGCAAAACTTCACTGGGCTGAAGGGTTTAATTTAGAGATGCAGCTTTTACAGCAGTACAGAAATATTACCTTTTGTATACATCTTGTTCTCCAGAGTTATTAACCTCTTAGGAAGCTGTATGTATGAGTGTTTTTAATAGAAGACTCACAGAGGATTATCAAAATAAGGTTTTTATTCCTGTCCTCTTTTCCTCCAACTCCTGCATCCCCAGTATGCTTCAGTTCTGTAGGTTTTGTAGAAAATTTTATCCTTGATTTCTTATTTCTTATGCATAACTCTATACTGATATCAGTCAAATGATTTTACATGTACTTGGCTAAAGACAAGAGGAAAAGCATTAGCATTGGATTTACAGAAGCATGCAGTACTGGCTCATTTTCCCCCATTAAAGTAAAAGGAAATTTTATCACTATAAAGAGTAATGGTAAATCTGTCGTTATTCTTTAGAAAACTCTTGCCCCCCATTTGACCATATTGCTGGTAGCATAATCTCAATATCACAACTAAACAAAGAGACAGAAGTCTTGGGCACATTGCCCATCCAGGATACAGTATATGTGCAAAGCTCCTGTACCAGTAACTTGGAAGAAAGGAGCAAAGGAGGGAGAGGTAAGCCTTAGTTCACTTGGATTGTCCAGTAGATTTTGACTGACAGTTCATAAGGTCTCTTACAAGAATATTAACCCAAACAGTATTTCTCTTTTTCTCAAAAAAAAAGGATTCTGCACTAACCCATGCAGATAAAGACACCTCAGACCTTCTTAAGAGCTGCATCTCAGTGTCCAAACCCAAGTAATTGTTCTACCTCTGTATACCCTAAGCCGACTTCCAAAAAAACCCAAGCAAAACCAACAACCCAATTTCACATTTCATGTTCTTTAATGTTTCCTGGAGCTCAGGAATCCTGATGCTGTGCAACCTTTTAAATATGCTCTTACTGTTTCAAGGCTCATAATCATTAAGACCTACACCTATTTGAACTGAAAGCCTCTAATATTCTAGGTAAGATGTTATATTTTAACACAGTTTTCAGATCCAGTGACTCATAGCTTGAGTTCATTTAAAGAGGATTCCTTTTCTTAAATTCATAATTTATGTTATTTTATAATTCAGCACTTTACCTTTCTGTTAGGCTCTGGTTTAGCTACGGCCTTTAGCTCACTGATGAGAATTATCTAGGTCAAGATTATTGTTTACTAGAAATACCTTGAGTATTGTGCTTGAAGCTGACCTGCTCTGGACACCAACTCTACCTCTGTTCATTCATTACTTCTTGTTAACCAGTGAATAGGATTTTACTACTCACTGTGATCCAAGCTCCCAAGCCTTTCTACATCCAGTGACTAATTCCACTATCAATCCCACACTGGCTAATGAAATGTACTTGCCTTTTCAGCAGTACTGTGTCACAAAGCCTTCCTGAAGTCATTTTCTTTATCCCTGTCAAGTCTCATTGACCATCTCTCCTTCTCAGAGAAGCTAATTGGATGTGTGAAGCATGACCTCCCTTTCATTAACCCACACTGACTTCCTAACCAGCTATCAGTCCAGCTTTTCCCTAACTTTATTTTAATTAGTGGATCAAATATTCCCTAATTCAAAGGTTGCATGTGCACATCTGCCATTTTATCACTTATCCTTTAATCCTTTGCTATCTATAAGCATTGCATCCTGAAGAATTCACATTAATATTCAACTTAAGTGATCAAGACTGAAGGAATCTCTTTATCCTGCTCCTACACAAATACTTTTCCCCTCCAAAGAAAAGTGGGAAAAAAAAAAAAAAAGGTAACTCTGATGTGATATTACCATTACAGTTAGAAAGAAAATAATCTTATTTATCTCTGGTTAACAGCTAATCAATCTGTTGTTCTCAATAGGTCATCATTGTGATCACAAAGTTGGCAGTTAAATTATCTCCTTGGCCAATACCTCCCTCATGAGTTGAAGGTTTTCAAGAGTTCAAATTCTCTAACAAACAAGAAGTCTGTCACATGAGAGGGTCAAAGCTTTAGGGATTAAAGAGAAATCTGTGAGAGCCAAGTGGATATATTTTGATTAAATCACACTCCACAGAAGTCTGCTATTACATCAAAGCTAAACTGCCTCATAAAATCAAGATAATAGTGACAATTTTATGGCAAAACCAGGAATGTAACAGGAAGTATAACATGAAATATGTAACCACTAAGTATTGCAAAATTGTTATTTTACAGGAAAAAAGACTAACTTTAAAAAAATAATTTCTGCTTAAACCTCAGTTTACATAGTGGAAAATTAAGTCCCATTTGAATAGATAATTTGAAATATCTTTCAAGTACACTCTCAACCATATCCACCACTTCTGTTTTCTGACAGAGAAAATTATGTGTGCAGAAATCTTTCAATTGAAAAACCAAGAATAAAATTTTATCTTTCCTGAGAAATTTAACCATGCTCTTTCATCAAGCCTAGAAACTAATAGCAACTCTAAAATCTAATAAAGGATGAAGCCCAACAACACCAGCCATTTCACATCTTGTACTGTAAGTATCTGGATCAATTTGTGGAATTTTTTTTTTCCTGACTAAAAGTTGACTTTTGCATCTCTATTAAGGCTCTTAAATGTGGCTTCATATACTTTAATACTTTACAATCAGCAAGTCTAATTAGCTTTTGTATCTTGTGCTTGTGGAACATAAATCTGAAATTTAGGCAATTGCAGGGCTTAAATAACCAACTCAGATAACTAATTTTAAGTGTCTAACTTCAGCTGTCTGCATGCAAGTGCATATATGCTTGCATTATACTTTAAAACTCTCTTAGTTCTACAGTTTCATCTGTTATTCAACAGTCCTTTAATATCTTGGGACTAGCTGACATTTGCACAAGATTTATTGAGGTCTCATTCATCTTGTAGGATTGATAGAAAAACACATCTAATTCTGAGTTACTGTGGTTAATAAGAGAAATGTTACAAGGACTGACAGTTTTGATCTGAGGCTTGAATCAAATCTCTCTTTATCCCCAGTGCCAATATTCCACAGATGCTGTATTTCTCAAGCCCAGTTACAAAACTGTTTTTGAGGTTAAATGTACATCAAACAAAAAAAAAACCCAAACAAACAACCAAAAAAAGCCCAAAAAAAACACCAAAAAAACCCACCAAACCTGTCCAATACTGTTCATTTAAGTTCTAATTATAATATCTCTCCACATCATATGAGAGGATTTTAGATCCTCCTGATTTGAAGATGTTTGCCAGAACTGGAGTTTCAATGAAGCAAAGTAAAGCTGATAATCTTTCAGTAAGTTTTAAAACTTCCTCTGTTTACATCACTTTAAATTTGAAAGTTTAAAGATGTGGAAAAGGAGTTATCTTCCCAGCTACCCAGAAAGCCACTTAAAATCGTATTTCTGATTTACCCCTCATTAAATCTGCTTAGCAAACACTGGCTTTCAAACCTCATTCTGTTTCACAGAAATATCCTCATCTTTTATTATAAGTTTCCATTGACTATTATCCCATGGGGTCTGCAGTCTGATTGTCATCTTACTCCTTATACTTTACATTTGTATAAAAGTTTATTACTCATATTCATGCCCAATCTCATTTTTCTTTCATTTTTGATCTTAGCTTTCTCGATATTTCTTCCCTTTTTTCCTTTTGCTTCCTATACATTCTCTTTCAGAGCTAATTTATCCTTAGGGATTTCTTGGGAATGAGATGTTAGCCTCTCAGTGGGATGTTCTTGGCAAAATATTTAAAATACAAAAATAAATTATAGATGTCTTGGCCGCATTTGTCCCAGCCTTGATTTCCTCCTGTATTTCCCCGGTCATCCATATTGATCATTTCTGCCACTTCTTGAATAGATACATATTGTATTTACAGAGTTCATGGTAATTTGTCTTTGGTACTTTGTACTCATTTCACTTCCCACTGTGTTTCATTCAGAGTTGTGAACGACTATGTTGTTGTAGAGACACATATCAATGTGACTAGAGAGACAGCATGACTACAAGTTATCACACTGTAACTGAAAGTATTAACTTTTGAACCAGAATGTATCAATCCCTACGACAAAATAGAAAGGGGACAAAATTTCCGCCTACACTGTCAACTTTGAGAGCAATTACTTCTAATTCTTTGATAAGAAATTGTGTCAGAATATTTCTTTTTTTTCCATTTTTCAATCCACTGCAGTATATACGAGTATATAGTGTGGTAGAAGATGTAGTCTGTATACTGTCCCTTTCTGCAATGTATAAAATTTTATGAAAATATACAGAGAGTTTTTATCAGTCAGTTTCTAAAGAAATATTTTCTCAATGAAAAAATAAAAATTCCAAAACACTCTTCAGTGCACCTCACCTGACTACTATCCATATTTACGTTCTTATTTTGTGAGAGGGCTGACCTTCATCTACATGAAGAGAGTGAGTGTCAATGTCACTTCACTTGTGTGAAGAACCTCCTAGGTATAACAGGGCTGGAATGTGCAACTATTGCAATAGAGATTGTACATTTCACTGTGTTATGTGCAAATCTGTCTAAATTTGGGAAAAAAAAAATGGAGTTGTCTTTCTCATTCAATCCAAGATAACAAAACAGATTATCAATCAGAGCTACTCACCTACCACTCCCTAGCTACAGCATTTACAGCAAGGAGTACTAGGAACCCACGCCTGACAGCTGAGGAGAAAAAATTTGAGAATGCATGAAAAATATATCTAGTGGATGTCCTCTGAGCTAGTGTGGGATATCTGAAATGTCAGAGAGACATTTTGTATGACAACATGCAAGCTGTTATGCTTTTCTTACTAGTTGTGCAGTAGGTTAAAATAGACCATTAAATAAATAGAAGGATGTGTAAATGGGAAAGGTGGGTGTGTAGAGGTGGATGAGTGAATGATGAGTAGAGAGATGTAGAGAAGAACTTCTGTCTGTAAGAATGGAGACAAATATGAAGCTAGAAGTGTCCCTGCCCCATAGATCCACAACTCACCGCATAGACCCATAACCCACCCTATAGATCCACCCCATAAATCCAAACCCCACCCCATAGATCTATAACCCACCCTATAGATCCACACCATAGATCCACCCCATAGATCCAAAACCCACCCCATTGATCCATCCCACCCCATAGATCCATAACCCACCCCATAGATCCACCCTAAAGCTCCACTCCATAACCTACCCCATTGATCCCTCCCACCCCATAGCACTCCCTGCCCCATAGATCCGCCCCATAGATACAGAACCCACTCCATAGATCCACCCCATAGCACTCCAGAGCAAAACTGGCATTTCAACATTCACCAAACAGATGATAAAAAAAAGATGCTTGCATTGCACTGCTATTATTTAAAACTTATTACTTCAGTAATTCTGAGAGCCCCCCATTTGTTCTTGGTTTGACTGATGACCAACATGGTGGATTTCTTTACAGACAGATGGTGGAGTACAAACCCTCATGCTTATCACATTGAAAAACTATCAACTTCTCACAGTGGCAATGAACATTCCCCCTGCAAAATCTTAAGTACATTGGGGAAGGCAATAAATGTTTTACAGGAAGCCTCAAGGGTTCAGTATCACCCAAGCTTAGTTTTTTTGCCTCTAGGATGCATTTTGGCCACCCCTTATTTCCTCACATATGACACAATTATACCAACAGAAGGAGAAGTAAACTGGGAAGCTTTGGGATTAACAACCTGCAAGTCAAGGACAGTTGACTCTGGGGTATAGTTTTGCCCTCCTGCTTTATTTCACCAGATAGAGGCAAAACAACAATTATATGAAGTCATGGAAGTAGTAATAAATCAGCTAAAATATGAAGTGTGTCCATGCCAAAACTCAACAGAAGTTGGGCTTCAAGGACACTTGCTTATTATTTCACCCCCTTTTACTTTTTTCTTCTTTTTTTTTTTACCACATTTACATATGCTTTACCCAGGGGCAAGGTTTCTCTCCCAGTTTTCCATAGCAATGATAACATCACCATGTGAAACTCAGGGTTTTCATAATATAATGCCAGTATGTGCCCTTCAAGTAAATTATGCTGTCAGTTTTACATCAGGAATGTTCTGCATCATCACTGTCAAATGATGTAGTGTTAAATGCCATTTGAATTGCATCATTTGGAAGTTTACAATGTAATACAACACTATCAAGGATTTCCATATTTGAAGGATACCAGAAAGGCAACAAAAACAAAGCTCTCATTTAGGATCAGTGCCATACTGTATTATCACTACTTACTACAGCTGAGCACTTTCCCCTCCTGTATTTCAAATGCTTGGGTGGTGTTTTACTTCACTATTGATTCCAAAAGTTTCCTCAACAAGAAAACAGTCAGGGCTTTCCATAAGGAAATCCTGATCTCATTGCAAAGTCAGAAGCCCTTCCTGGGAATAGAGAGAATCAGTAAATGAGCCTCTATTCAGGGAACCTTGCAATCTTCCCTCTCCCATCAGCCCATGGGCTTTAGGAGGTGGTTTTGCCAGGCTGGCTACAGCATAGGTGATGTACCAGTTGCTCCTCTAGTTTGTACAGTGAGAGATAAAAGTGGTAGTCCCAATTCCCATCTGAAACAGACACACAGAATTCTTGGATTTTTAGATGTGAATGTTCTTACAAAAAAAACAAACCACAACTAAAAAGAATTCCTGTAGGTATTTTTTCTGCTGTCTCCTACTATCTACTGCATTACAAATAAATTTTTGGCTCTCAGCATATAAAAATGAACTATACTGGAAGCTACTGCAAAGTAGAGAGGAATACCCTATCTTTCTGTCATGGGGAAGAAAAAAAATAGGCCTAAGAACAGGGAAAGCTTTCCTTAGGAATGCCATTGAGATTTTACAGTTAAAATCTTTGCCTGTGTTAACTACCTTATCGAAGCAAATTCTCTTGGTCTTCAGCCTAACAACTGGGTTTACACTTTTTGTGTAAAGAACTGTCACATATTCCTGTCTTAAGGACAGAAGAAGATTGTATGTGATAGCAGAAAGATAGCTCATCTACAGCAAGAACAAGAACATTCCAGAAAAAGGGATACAAAAGTACATTAATTTTTATCTTCCCCTGGAATTCCTTGTCTATGATCACCAGGAGCAAAGATACTTTCCATGCTCATATTCCACTGGGAGTAAAGGGCTAAATGAAAATCTAGCCCCCTTAAAAAACAGTTTAAAAAAAAACCCAAAACACTAATAACTGGTTTCTGATTTTACGTTATAAAATAATAATTTTCTGAAAAAAAACCCACTTTTCCATAAAAATTAATTCCTAAGTAAATTAATCTTCCTGTGCTTTACCTTTGAAAAATAGCTTGCATGAATAGATTTTTCAGATTTTATTCCAAAATGTTTACACTTGGGGACCTCAAAAAATTTTAGAGCAAAATAATTGAAGTATTCCAAGAGGAGGTGATTACAAAAAATACACACATGTAATAGGTGGACACAGTGCTATTAATGGAGTTAATACTGGCAATTTAGTAGCACAGGCTAGAAATCCTGAAATACAGCCTAAATCTTAGTAGCCAGCTCTAGCAATAAATTACAGTGTGTTCATTTTATCTTCACAACAGTGCCCAGAGATATCATTATAAATCATCAATTAGGAAAGAAGAGCACAGCAGATCTTTTTATCCATGGAAATGTCTCTGTTTAAATCTGTGGGCTTTTGATTTTATTTTTTTCAGGTTCTTTTTTGTATGAGGACTTTTTGTGTGTGTAGTTTTTTTTGCTGCAGTCTTGAAAGAAAACTTTGACAAGGAAATTTTACAGAATTTAGTCTGATGAATCTGTCATGTAACAATAATGGATGCCATGATAATCGTACCAATCAACCCAGTGACTTGAGGTATAGCAAAAAATTCACATTTTAACTCAATCTTAAACTCTTCAAAGCTTAGAAAACTAAGAAACATATTAGAATCATAGAATAGTTGGGGTTGGAAGGGGCCTTAAAGATCATTGAGTTCCAACCCCCCTGCCATAGGCAGGGACACCTCCCACTACATCAGGCTGCTCAGTGCCTTGTCCAGCCTGGTCTTGAACACCTCCAGAGAGGGGGCATCCACAACCTCTCTGGGCAACCTGTTCCAGCCATCCTCGTGACCTCCTCTCCAATAGCTCCACATCCCTTTTGGGCTGAGGGTGGACGCAGTAATTCCAGCTGAGTGCCACATTTCTCATTTGTTCACCCTCACTGTAAAGAATTTCTTTCTTATATCAAGCCTGAATCTACCCCCTTCCAATTTACATCCATTACTTCTAGTCCTCCCTTCACATATCTTATTAAAAAGTCATGCCCCTGACTTTCTGAAGGACCCCTTCAGGTATTGAGAAGTTACTCTGAGGTTCCCCCTGAGCCTTCTCTTCTCCAGGCTGAGCAACATATATTCCTAACATTCACTACCATTTCCCCCCCTCCTTTCACTCCTAAATCACAAGCTTTTGAAGAGTCATTTACATTCACATTTCTGCTCTAAATTTCAGTTTGATGAAAAATAATTTCTAGAATAGCTTGCCCTTGCCCCATCTAACTCATCATACATCCCTCTAACTTGATACAAGATTAACTAGTCAAATTTTTACACCAATCTGAAACAATAAGCATGAAAGAGAGATGAGCATTAACCCACTCTATATATCAGCAGGTGGCATCTTGGCTCACACAGACACATTCTGAGATAAGTTTTGAATAAGTGGAATGTAATTGATGGGACAAAGGGAAGCAAGCAATGGGTAAGGTTAGTGGGAAAGCTGAAAGTTTCTTTCCCTGCATGCACATACATGTACCACCATCAACTCATGATTTTTCTGCAGAAGAACCAGTTTCAGACAAGTCATCAGGCTGTTGCACCCATTCCTAGCTCTGTGCAACAGCGCTCAGTGTCTGTCACATGCTGTATCCAACAGCATGAAAAATGACATCTGCAAGACCATTGCAGCAACCATACTTCACCACTACCCCAACTGTGGCCAGGCTGGTGCCACCTGCCCCCCAGACACCCCCACATTTGGGCCAGCTGCCAGTCTCATTGCAGCCACCCCTCGCCGTGCTGCCATACGCCACCCTGGCACAGGGACAAGGCACTGAGCCACACCAGGATGGGCAATGCCACCTGACAGTAGGGCTGAGCAGTGCATCAGTCCCTGAGATTGCTCTGTTGAGTGATGAGATCAGACAGGGCCCCACAAACCCCCCCATGTGCGTTGTCTGCATTCTTTTAATTGAATGTGGCACCAACAGGAGACCTGCACTTGTGCCACATTATCCTATCCAAGCAAAACAATTGCTTAAAAATTATTGCTGTGTCACGGCCACAGAAGGTAACCTGACACATGCTGCTTGAGGGGCAGGCAGAAAACATGGCAGTTGGTTGAGTGTAGCCCTCTTACACCATCTATGCTTCTCTTCCACCAGCTTTACTGAGAGCAAACACTGCTGTGCAACACTGATTTTCTTTCTTCATTACATTGAGCAAAGCTAAGGATGCTTTTTGCAGTGTTTTATATTTATTGAAAGTGATGCCTTTTTCGTTTCTGAGAAGTATCAAGCATCAAGAGGAGTGTGACCAGCAGGTCCGGAGAGGTGATTTTGCCCCTCTACTCGGCACTGGTGAGACCCCACCTGGAGTTACTGTGTCCAGTAATGGAACCCTCAACACAAGAAGGACATTGAGCTGTTGGAGCGGGTCCAGAGGAGGCCACGAAGATGGTCAAAGGGCTGGAAAAACTGCTTTATGAAGACAGGCTGAAGGAGTTGGGGTTGTTCAGCCTGGAGAAGAGAAGGCTCAGAGGGGACCTCAGAGTAACTTATCAGTACCTGAGGGGGTCCTACAGAAAGGCAGAGGAAAGACTTTTTAATATGATATCGGATGGGAGGACTAGGAACAATGGATGTAAATTGGAAGGGGGTAGATTTAGACTTGACATAAGAAAGAAATTCTTTCCAGTGAGGGTGGTGAAGCACTGGAGCAGGTTGCCCAGAGAGGCTGTGGATGCCCCCTCTCTGGAGGTGTTCAAGACCAGGCTGGACAAGGCACTGAGCAGCCTGATGTAGTGGGAGGTGTCCCTGCCTGTAGCAGGGGGGTTGGAACTTGATGATCTTTAAGGTCCCTCCCCACCCAAACTATTCTATGATTCTATTTTGAAACATAGCTCCAGTGATTCTTAAGTATCTTAAAGCATAGAAACCCAGGGCCACATCCTCAGCATTTGTCCTCAAGGTGACACTCACATCCAATCCACAACTGACAGACAAACCCAACATGGTTGTAGGCTAACATAAACACACAGTAAAGTTTTCTTGCCTCTCCAGACTTTCACTGTGCTGGGTGCCCTGTTTGGTTTTTATCTTGAGAATCATTGAAAAGATCAGGTCACTCAATGAATTCAATGTCCTTGCCACTACCACAGAAGAGTCAACAGCACCTGACCTGAAGAAGTTACTCCTGTGTGACAGGCCACTGATAAAAGCTAGAAATAGCACAGTACTGTTAACTTATTAGAAATCTTAAGCATTAAGGTTGGCAAAGGGAATTTAATGTAAGGGGAAAGAGTCAAATTTGCAACTTCGAAGAATTAAAATATATACACAAGTGAATATTCACATATATGTACAAACACACAGTCTGACTATGAGACATAAGTCCTCTGAGGAGTGATGGCATCCTCACTTGAAGAAGCTTAGAAGGACCCTAAAGAAGATGCTCCCAGGAAGCAAGAGCTTGATGAGGAAGAGGAAATCATAGAATCACAGAACAGTTTGGGTTGGAAGGGGCCTTAAAGATCATCTAGTTCCAACCCCCCTGCCATAGGCAGGGACACCTTCCTGTGTAGCCTGGCTTAAGGACCTCCAAAGAGAGAGTATCTTACAACCTCTCTGGGCAACCTGTTCCAGTGTCTCACCACCCTCACCATAAGGAATTTCTTTCACTCATAGAAAAAGGTCCATTTTACCAGAGCACAAGGTCCATTCCTCCTGCATCTCTGTGCTGCCAGAGTCTGAAACTATGCCTTTAATTTGTTTGGCTTTTTTTTCATAAACCATGCACGTACTCCACACACTTCTGAAGAAGGAAGCTGACTTTTAACAGAAATGTTTTCAAGCCCTTGGGTCAAATTCTGTAAGTTATTTCTGATATTGCTTCAAAAACAGTCTTGTCTTAATCAACACAGAAGTGTAACTGAAGACTTTTTTTTATGAGTTTCCATCAATAATTTAAGTTTTATTATTATTGCTGCTGTTTGGCTTTGCAAGTTTCAATTACTCTGCATTGCAGTCTGATATTTTAAGCACCTCAAGTTATTGTTTTGGGCCCTGACATTAGGCAAACAAATAAACTCATGAAAAATATGGCAACTCTCAAAATTTCATGTACTTTTTGGGAGAAAAAAAATCCAAACACTAGAAACTTACTTTTTATACCATGTTACAGCCTCTAATCCCTTTCCTAGACTCCAGAACATCTGATTTCTAAGGTGGCTTTTTTATATATATAATTATTTTAGTTTAACAGGCTTTTGATACACTATTTCTTTAACCTGGAAGAGAATGAAGCACCCTCACCAGAACAAATAGGGCTCTTTTTTCAGTAGTTCTGCTCAACTTAGAGACACAAAACTTGATTTTTGTCCAAGGCACCAAACAATGAAGCATGAGCTTTGAAACACACAGATGTGCATAAGGACAAGGTACAAGATGCAGTGCCTTGCAGGAGAGACTATACAGTAAAGTAATTATATTCACAAACAATCCTCCATAGATACAGCTTTTTGCTGGAGTTATTAATTTGCACTGTCTGAAAACAGAAAAGCATTTTTTTTTTTTCCCTCTTTGGTGTTGTGAATTTTCTAACCAAGTGGTATGCATCAAGAGCAATGCATGTTCACAGAAAGCAGAACAGAAGAAAATATGTTCTGAACTCAGGACTCCCTCAAGAAGAGCATCAGGAGAATGGTGATTCTCATCAGTGAGAGTGGGCTGAACAGCCTACAAAAAAAGAAACAAGGCAAAATGGCTGGTGGTTGCTACATGGGAATAGAAACAACAGAGTATTCTGAATAGATTTCTCACTGTATCTTCCTACAAGACTGGCCTGTACCTGGGCTTAGCTACCTTGTCCTAGAGGGGTGAGACCCCTGGGAGCTTCTGCAGACAAGTTTGAACAAACAGTTGGGGCTGTTGCTTACATCTCCAGTCCCTTGTCATTGAGATAAAGGCCATCAAAGCCCAGAAGTGTTTACACAGGGTGATGGTTTTGTCTGTTTCAGACTATGACTTCCACAATTATAATTAATGCCTTTTCACTGCACACCTTTTTGCAGAGTTGCCTATGATACTGGAGGTTTAACAGGCTTCTTGAGGGAGAAATTATGTGGCAGTCCCTTTTCACCTCCTCTCCAATGGTAAAAGCCTGCTCTTTCTCCACCTTTACCCAGTTTCTCATCAGAGGACCCTATAATTAGCACGGAAAGTAATGCTATGCTGCATCATTTAAAAAAAACCCAGAAAAGTTAGAACAGAAAACATTTTAAAGAGATTAAAAACTGTCAGTTACTTCAAAGGAAATGGAAAGATATATATTCTCATTACCTTGCCTTCCTTTCATATTGGTTTCTGTCCTAGGCATTTTTATTGACATCTGCTCAGCCTGTCATGACACAGTCCAGTTAAAGCTCTATATTATCACAGGTATCCTTTTGCTACTGTCCATTTCTACAGGACAAGAGATTCTTCTGATAGCACATTGATGTCCAGTGTTCAGTGTTTTATTTTCCTGACAATTTTATCATGTGTAATTTACCATCAGGGATGTTCAATCTTACAATACCAAAAGTCAGAACACTTGACATTTTTCATACCATGTATAGACTTCTTCAATTTAAACTTGTATTAAAGCATTTGATCTTATTTGGGTGATGTCATTGGTCTGGTTAACTACACAAATCTAATATGGTATTTAATTATTGTTTCTGCCCAGAGAAGTTGTGAAGTCTCCTTCTCTGGAGACATTTAAGACCTGCCTGGACACCTTCCTGTGTGACCTGGTCAAGGTGTTCCTGCTCTGGCAGGGGGATTAGACTAGATGATCTCTTTAGGTCCCTTCCAATCCCTGATATTCTGTGATTCTGTTAATGTCTGTATTAAAAGCTTGTAGCTCAAGAGGGATAAGCAAGTGCCATGAAAGTAACATTTTCCTCATTTCACAGTGTTATAACAGAAGCAGGCAGAATAGGAAAAGAAAAATATATTAGAGTCATTTGTAGAATTGCACTGGATGTTTGTGGGAGAGACAAAAAAACATGTAAAGTATAGTATATTTGGGTACTGTCACAACAAAGCTCATTTGTCCTTTCAGAATTGTCAAAGAGAGTTAGCACATCTGGTGACTTGTACAGTACTTTTAACATCTCCTGACAACCATCTACAGTCAAAATCACAAATGTTATCCCAGTGAATATTTTAGACTATTTAAAGAATTTCCATTCTTCTAAATTTCTTCTGTGACCTGAAGATTGAAACAGTTATTTCAGAAGTTCTAACAGCAGGCAGCATTTCTGCTTCTCTTAACTGGGAAGGATGCTTAGAGTGTGGGGAAATGCACATTTTGAAACTAAGCAGAGGCAAAAGACTATAACGAATCCAAAATAATCACTATGAACTGCTGGGACACTGATTCACAAAAGATGATGACAATTGGTGACTACAGCTCTGGATATTGTTCTTCTCCAGCATGGTTACATTTAAATTCCTGCTCTTTAGCAGGGAGTTTCCAAACTTACACAAACTACCTATGCCCCAAGAGGGTCTTTCCTCACAGCTTCTGAGCAGTAAGTCTCATCTAAAACAGAAAGACACCATGCCTGAGATCACCTTCAAAACCACTGAAACTGGATTTTGCTTGTCTACACAGAAATTAGGACATGTCTGTCCATACCTTCATATTAACAGCAAGGATAATAAACATTTTCTAAAAAAATAAAACCTAAATAACCTAATATATAACCTAAATAAATAAACATTTTCTAAAAAATATAACCTAAATATAATCTTAAGGTTATATTTCATGTATGATAATCATCCAACATATTTTCCATTGAAGATTTTACAGCCTGCTTTTATAAAACAAATTTACTCCACAGAACTTTGCCTTCTACCATTTAAGAAGTTATTTTAAACTTCAACATCCACAATTGTATGCAACATACATGCTCCTGTTACATTAACTACTAGAGTACTGCTCTGTTCACAGGAGCCATATAAGCTACACACATCTCAGTTTCCTTTTTTTGAGGATCACTTTCCCATTTAACCAAAGTAAGTGTATAAATTTACTGCCATCTGTGTTCTAGCCTACAATGATTTTCATCCCCTCAGTCTATCTGCATTTTTTATTTAGACAGGATGACCATGTGCTGAAGTGGATCAAATACTCCCTTACCCATCAAGTATCAAAAATTACCAGATTTCAACTGCTATTGAATTTTATTCATTGTCCACTAATTTCAAATATGTAAGCTATTTATCAAACTTCTCAATGTCTTCAGTTCTCTGCTGCTCAGTTGTTCTGATCTCAGCTTAAAGATACACAAGGGATCTACATGCCTAGTCAAGCCCCAGAGAACCTCATCTTATGGAAAGAATGTTGCAAGCAGTGAAAATAGTTTTCAGTAGTATTTTACTGATTTTTCCATTATAATTTTATGATGCTTACAAATTTACGATTTCATGTGCAAGCTTATTAAGGTTGAAGCCTGTAGGAGTATCTTTTTGTGAGGAACTTTTTTTTTTTTTCCAAGCTTGGAGCCTGTCAGCAAATCCTTGTTTTGAACAGCATTTGAAGAGGCAGCCTAGGGGAGATCATCCCCCCCCCGAAAGGGGCCTCCAGTAGAGATAGGGAGTGACCCTTTATCAGGGAGTGTAGTGATAGGATTAGGGGTAATGACTTAAAACTGGAAGAAGGTAGATTCAGATTAGACATTGAGAAGAAATTTTTTACTAGAAGAGTGGTGAGGCACTGGAGCACATTGCTCAAAGAAATTGTGGATGCCCCAACCCTGCAAGTGTTGAAGACCAGGTTGAATAGAGCTTTGAGCAACTTGGACTAGTGAATGATGTTCCTGCCCAAGGCAAGAGGGCTGGAACTAAATGATCTTTAAGGTCCCTTCCAGCCTAAATCATTCTATTATTCTACAAAACTTCTAGGGGCAACTGTAGGTTGACACAAAAATGCCACTGATGAATTCTTGGATTTCCTTCTCTCAGCCCTGTGAGTTCTGTCCTATATGTCAGCTGTGCACCTTATTTACATTAGGATACAGGAGTTCAGAGTTAAGCTATTTGCATATGACAGTTCCTACTTTTTATAACATATATGTCAGCATGGAAACAAGACTACTCATTTGGCTGTATGCTGTTGAATAACTGAGTTGAAAACCACAAACTGTGTCACCTGGATTTTAAATCATAGAATCATAGAATAGTTTGGGTTGGAAGGGACCTTAAAGATCATCAAGTCCCAACTCCCCTGCCATAGGCAGGGACACCTCCCACTACATCAGGCTGCTCAGTGCCTTGTCCAGCCTGGTCTTGAACACCTCCAGAGAGGGGGCATCCACAACCTCTCTGGGCAACCTCTTCCAGTGCTTCACCACCCTCACTGGAAAGAATTTCTTTCTTATGTCGAGTCTAAATCTACCCCCTTCCAATTTACATCCATTGTTTCTAGTCCTCCCATCCGATATCATATTAAAAAGTCCTTCCCCTGCCTTTTCTGTAGGACCCCCTCAGGTACTGAGAAGTTACTATTTAACTACAGTTAAATATACATGTACCTGCAAATATCCTTGTGTTGCTTGTAGGTAACAAGAAAATTCTAAAGCTCTGTCTCCTGGCACAGATGCTCCTTCATTGCATCCAACCCCTGCCCCTCTCAACTGCAAATAGCTTGTAGCCCACTTGCCTTCATGCTCTTGTTACCCTGTCAGCCACAAGACGAGCGACCTGTTTCCAGACCTTTACAAGTCACAGAGGATCCTCTATTGAACAGAAAACAAACAAACCCAAAAAACAGGGCAAGTTCCTGTGGGTCATTGCAGACACAGCCAATTCTTGGAATGAATGTTTTAAAGAGTCAGAAGTGCAGGTACTCACTGCCTGTTTGCAATTCACTTTCTCCCAGCATAAGCCGAAAAGGAACGCAGTGAGACATGGGAGTGACAGGGTCAGCAAAAAGGGAATTAACAAAAGGAATAAGTGTATGAAATGTAAACTGAAGGGAAGACTCCATTACACTGAGAAGCATGTCGACAAGAAGATCGATTTCCAGACCTCCCAGAAGTTGCTGGAGATACAAGTCAAAGGGCAGGTGGCTGCAATCCAAGTTGTGAAGGATTTTGAAAGGGGGAAAAAACAAAACCCTAATGGTCAAGGGATCTGTGAAATCTGTGAGAGAATCAAATGTCCTGATTGAGAAGGGGGAAAAGAAAAAAATACTGGCACAAGTACAAAACAAAAAAACAAATCATGACAGCTAAAAAAGATAACTTTGCCACTAAAAAAAGCTTATTACCATGTCTTTACATTCCCACTCAAATATTACCCAGTCTTCTACTAAGAAACTTTGGGGTTTTTTGCAATAACCTATTTCTATAGTATTTTCTTACTAACATTTTGTTTACAGCATTTTGCTCCTCTCTTCCACTATGGTTGCTCTTTCCAGGCTGCCATGAGAAAAATAAATACCAATGAATGACATATAACATGATAATTTTTCTATTTTATCACCTTCATTCTATTTATTATAGCCTTCTCCAGCATAGTTCCACTAGGTGTCAAAAAATTCTCATTTTTGTTAATGAAGACTGTAAGTACTGGCTTATATGTTAGGTGCACTGAAGACAACTCTGTATAAACTGAGATATAGGCTCTTAACATTCAGGAGATGACTTGTGAAACATGGGAAGAAAAAGAAGAAGCAACTAAAGAAATGACACAACTCTATCTTGACAACTTCCTGACAGACTTCCTCAGTGACAGACATCATCATTTTCAGAAAAAAATTATGTTCTAATTAGCATTTCACTTTTATTTGGCATTGTCAGAAATTTAAATATGCCCAATATCTGCATAATAATGAAAACCAGCTAATTTCTCTATTACATTTAATTTTCAAGAGGATCACAGAAGGATTTTATTGCCTACTGTGAAAAATATGTGGTAGTGGTGACAGATTGTTGCTTTCCCACCATCTTCTTCATTTACACACATTTTTCCTTCTACTTGCAGTTTGGTGCTGCACATAACTCATATGGAATTCACATCATTACAGTCAGGAAAAGTGCTGTAATAAGGCCAGGTAGCTAGACCTTGTGTGAGATTTCCCCAGTACTGCACCCTCTTCTCCCAAAATAGACAGCTGTCTCCTTCTCCTCACTTCTCATTGTGCCAGACCTTGCACCAGTGCCTGATTTGTGGTAGGAATTAGAGGCAGGAAAAATATTTCAAATGAGTGAAGCTGTCTCGCACACATTTTTCTCCTCCGTAAAAATGTAAGTTTTAACTCTCCATACTTCTGTCTGCTATAATGTCATTTTCTTAATTTCCTCTTTTGCAGTTTTGGAAGACAAAATTGGTAGTAGGAGAGAAAAGAAATATGAGGCCATAACCACCATATCCTTAGTTCACTGCAACTCATATTTCCTTCTCTCCAGGTCCTTCTTAAGACAGCTTGCATTAGCCAAAATCTACTTGAGAGGGACTGCCTTTGGAAATCTTGACTGAAATACAGACTGAGTGCCAGGTGGGATTGTGGGAGGAAAAGATGGGCAAATTGATCAGGAAGAGAATTTACTGTTCTTAGAGATTACTTTGATTTTTAATTTTGAGAAATCAAACTTTTCCCCATTTTTATGTTTTTACTGTTTCCTTCAGCTATACTATATTGGCTGTCTTTAGTTAGATCTCACATTGTGTTGAGCTCCTAATTCTCACTGAACTCCTTTTATGTGGTCATGCTACTGTGAGCACACTGTATTAATCATATCACATAGAAACAGACTAAAACATGCTGAGATTCCCCAAAAATGTGCTTGATTTGGGCAAGCAGAGTGTGCTCAATTCTCTTGCAATGATCTAAAAATCTCTGCAAGTGATTCTAAAGACCAGCCATCACTTAAATATATGAATTGTTCTCTATATGTATTGCAGATATATAGATATAGCTGCTATATAGATAGATAGGAAGTGAATCAAGTCTGGTTAGAAATAATAAGCAAAGACACAGTAATGGTGCAGAATGGTTCATAGCTCCACTGGGAGCTGCCCAGGAATAAGAAGCACTTAATACTGATGTGAACCAGAGACAAAATAATTTTTTTCTATTTAACACTAGTATCCTTCACCTGGATAAGAAGGCAAAAAAGTGCAAATAAAAAAAAGACATCAGAATAACAAATAACTGCAGAGAGTCACTCCGGAACTATTCTGAAACAACAGAATACACTTTAAAGAGCAGTAAAACCAATAAAAATCCAGTCATCTTGAAAAAGGAGAGTCTTCACTGCAATAAAGGCAGTCAATAAAGAAGCTCTCTCATTTAAACATCAAATGCGCATTGTTTTGCAACACCTGTTATTCAGCCATAATAGCTTTCTTAACCTGTCAAAGTGTTTAAGCTGAGGAAAAGAAATGGGCCTCCAGCTGTGCACTTTGGTGGAGGAAGCCTGCACGAAGCGATATTAGTTTAATGAAATGTGTACAGATTGTAATTGTGGTAATAAGAGGGCAATTCCCCAAGGGGCAGTAAGAAGGCAGTGAGTGCAGTCAAGCAGAAAACAGAAGCTGCCGACTGGAGAGAGAGACTGACATCCTACATACAGACACTCACTCTCCAATCTGCTTGCCAACTGCACAGTTTCCACAAGATCTCCTCCCTGGCAAGCCCCAGGACCTCCCCATGCCCCATCCTCATCTATCATCCTGGGGTATTTCCTGGAGAAGAGACCAAAGACATCCCAGCTCTCAGCAATTGAGCCTGCTGGTATCCATAACATGGCATCATAAATACTCATAGATACAGAAGCTTAGGACACACACAAAAATTTGTGCTGGAGTTTTCCACTGCTTTCCCTCTATTAAGGTTGAGACTCTGTAATGCCCAGTAAGCACATGGCATGTTCTCCTGGGAAAATAAATTGTCAGAGTCCAGAAAAAATCATAGAATCATAGAATAGCTCAGGTTGGAAGGGACCTTGAAGATCATCTGGTTCCAACCTCCTTGCAGGGACACCTCCCACTACATCAGGCTGCTCAGTGCCTTGTCCAGCCTGGCCTTAAACACCTCCAGAGAGGGGGCATCCACAACCTCTCTGGGCAACCTCTTCCAGTGCTTCACCACCCTCACTGTAAAGAATTTCTTTCTTATATGTAGCCTAAATCTACCCCCTTCCAGTTTAGGGATAGTACATAGAGAGGAGATGATGAAGGAGTAGCATTAGACAATACATAGAACTTTCTATTCAGTTTCTTAAAAGAGAGATGAATAATTCAGTTTGTTTGCTGCAAGCACCACAAAACTAGCCATACCAGGCATATTACTGAATGAAACCTGCCAGTGTTAAAGCACATCTCAGGGTGAGTCCAAGAGAAACCATCAAAACCAACACTCTTCACACTAAGTACTATCTGCAAGAGCTTCTGAGCTATGAAGTCTTTATCAGCTGAATCTGCTGTAGCAATTTGAGAGAGTTATTCAGGAAATCCATCCATGCAGTAGTTAAGTCAGTCTAATGGGTATCACAGAGAAGCACCAGCTTCTAGGACTACCTTCATAAGGAAACATCTGTCTTGATAGCCTGTGAGTAAATAGCTCAACACTCACTAAGAGCTAAAGCAGATGCTGAAGTGTCTTCTCCATGGATGTGGAGGTATTCAGGAAATACAGACAAAAAAAGGACAGCTCAACCCCTTCTAGAATACAGAAATGAACTGTAACTTCACAAGGCTTAAAAAGGATGGGAGGGCTAAGAGTTTGGTAGAAAGCTCTGGCATTCCAGCTATTCCAACTTTTTCACTATCTCAGCACTAGAAGAAGTGTTTTTGGAATGCTCAGAAGTTGACAGCTGGGAGGAAAGGAGGGCCCGAAGAAGCACCAGTGCAGAGATGGAAGGAGACTGAAGACAGATTACCTCTCTGCTCCTTTTCCCCTGGAACAAGCTGGAACTGCCTGCAGCTGTTTAAGTTACATTAGGAAGTTAGAACCTGAGGGAAGCTGGTGAGCTTTTAATTCATTACTCTAGTTGTAAGGAATAGCTTGCAATGTGACAGCTATTATTAGTTAGGACAGTGTTGAGAACATGATGACAAGGTTCAGCAGACTCAGAGGAATTATAATTGCCCACAGACAAATCTATACCACAGATACAGTTGTCACAGAGTTCTTTTCTAATGCCTTCAGAACTTCTTCAGCTACAACTCTTTGATCCAGGCTAACTTGGGTGAAACAGCTAGCAAAACCTGTAGTGTGAAATGGTCTGGAGAGAAGGGAAGGGTGTAAGACAGTGCTCTACTTCTTCATTCCATGTCCCTTTTCATTAAGGTTGATAGAATTGTTCAGACTTCTCCAGCTGAGGTCTTGGTTATGTTGTGGCACCACCACCTCTCATCAGTCACATCTCCTTCTTAGCCAGGATGTCATGGAGGACAATGTGACTGATGCAACCTGACACACCATGTCACTATGCCAGGTCTGCCAGCTGGGAACTGAGTGGAAGGAGAGGGAGGGAGGAGAGAGAGAGAGAAAGAGAAAGGGAAAAAAATCCAACCAACCAACCAAACAAACAAAAAAAACACCAGAAAAAAATAAAGAAGAAGAAAAAACCTCCAGGCTGGAGGAAATATATTTTTCAGAGTCGCAATGCTTTTTCTTTAAGAANAAAAGCCAAAAACAAAGATCCAGAATGGGGGGGGGGGAGAGGCGGAGGGGGAAGACAACAAACCAGGGACAAATCAGCACAAAATAATCTACTGAAGGTCTGCTAGAGGTTCAGTAGACCTTCCACGGAGAAGAAAGGGACAGAAATGTGGACATGTCTCTGTTGCTGTTCTGAAAACCCACTTTTATCTGCTTTGCTATTGCAAATTTGCTATTGCCCAAGCAAACTGAGCCTTTCCTCAAACAAAATACACTGGTCACTAATGACTACTCTAAGACATGTGTACTAGATGTATTCTCATTTTCTGGAGTGAGAAAGCAGAGAAAAATAGATTTATCTTTCTTTTGAAAAGAAAAATCTAATTATAATGCAAGACTATGCATTACTATGATAATAATTTTAGAAGTCATACATTTCTGCAATAATTAATATTGGCTGTGAGAGAAGAAAGACTCATTTGGGATGCAGCAATGAAGCTGTCCACAACAGCTAGTGACCACTGTCTCTGTAAGCTGTACAAAGTAACAAGATTTACCTTGTCAAAAGTCTCCCATATTGAGATTTGGTGACTAAAGATCCTGCAATCTACTGAAGCTTCAGTTAGTGGAGTCTCAGACAAGGCCACTTCTCCCACTAGTGCATGATTTGCCTCAGTCAGGATTTAACAAATCTGAGCTGGCTATGGTATGTAGAAAAATTCAGCAAAGAAAAGGCACAAACACTTTGGGTTCACATGGCCAAGTTAATTTAGAACCTACTGCTTTTATTTTCTTCTTCATTTTTCTATTTGCTCATAACCCAAATAGCAACAACTGGGCTCTCCATATAAAGAAGTCGCAGCACTGTGCAAGTGCAAAATTGAAAAAATAAATCAAATGGTGGAATATTCACACCAGTTTCCATTCCAGAAAGCTAAGCTACATTTTACACATTGACCCAGATTTTACTAAATTCAGTCCCTGCTTTTGAAAAAGCAGCTTCTTGACACAGAAAATGCTGTCACTGGAATGCCAGAGTAATTTTCTGCAGACACAATGCAGAACATACATTTGCAATTTAACAAGCATTGTGCCTGCCAATAAGCACCAATAGAAAAGTTTTAACTAAGTTATATCAACTTGAAATTCTGGCACATTACACCATGTAGTTTTGTTGCTATTTTCATAGCTAAATGCAAATTTGAATTTGAAAGAAATACCATTTGAGTGCCACTACCCATTCTACTAATTCCTATCCTATCAAGTACCAGGTTTAACAAGGGGAGTTTCGTGATATTCTAATGACTTCATTATAATTTTTTAATTAAATATCAAATTAAGTGGGAAAAAAAGTGCATACCTCTCTCTTTCTAGGTAGTGATGAAACACATCAGTCTGAACTATCCTGATTGAGCAGCCCCATACTGGCAGGCAGGCACTGCTGTCTACTCCAAATTTATCAGTTGGCTTTAAGCAGTTGAGCTGCTGATGCTAATCATTGAGTGAAAGATGTTCTAGAGACATCTGCCTATCAGTAAGTCTCTTCTAGGCCAGCTTTTCTCACCTTAAATATCAGTTTATTTAACTGTAGTCCAAGCAGAAGAGGAAACTTCATGACATGTTAGAAAACAAAAGAAAAATCTGTTGAACACGAAAAAAATTAATCCTGGCTTAGCCTCAGTTTGAACCTGAGGTTTGGGTCTGACCCAAGCTCCTTGCTAATATCAACAAATTCTTTTTATTGCCTTGTTGCTCCTTTGCTTTAACTGATTTTGTTGTTAACACCCCACAGACCGTGATTTGCTGATGACCCAGAGGCAGCCAGGGTGCCCTGGAGAGCCCACTGTTTCGGTTGTGATGCACTTCCCTCATCTTCACAAACAGATTCCTGACAATCTGACATTGCTCAGCCCTCTTCAAAGTCAAGATTCTGGTTACAAATCATGGAAGCTATCCATCTCTCTTTGTAGGAAAATAAAAAGCCTATTTTAATGGCACAAATACAGGCTGGGTGGAGAGTGGCTTGAGTGCAGCTCTGAAGAGAAACACTTAGGGGTGTCAGTTGATGACAAACTCAGCATGAGCCAGCAGTGTGCACTTGCAGCCAAGAAGGCACCAACCAAATCCTGGGCTGCATCAAGAGAGGTCCAGAGAGGTGATTTTGCCCCTCAACTCGGCTCTGGTGAGACCCCACCTGGAGTTACTGTGTCCAGTAATGGAGCCCTCAACATAAGAAGGACATTGAGCTGTTGGAGCGGGTCCAGAGGAGGCCACGAAGATGGTCAAAGGGCTGGAGCAATTGCCCTATGAAGACAGGCTGAAGGAGTTGGGGTTGTTCAGCCTGGAGAAGAGAAGGCTCAGGGTGGACCTCAGAGTAACTTCTCAGTACCTGAGGGGGTCCTACAGAAAGGCAGGGGAAGGAATTTTTAACATAATATCGGATGGGAGGACTAGAAACAATGGATATAAATTGGAGGGGGATAGATTTAGACTAGACATAAGAAAGAAATTCTTTACAGTGAGGGTGGTGAAATACTGGAACAGGTTGCCCAGGGAGGTTGTGGATGCCCCCTCTCTGGAGGTGTTCAAGACCAGGCTGGACAAGGCACTGAGCAGCCTGATGTAGTGGGAGGTGTCCCTGCCTATGGCAGGGGGGTTGAAACTCGATGATCTTTAAGATCCCTTCCAACCCAAACTATTCTCTGATTCTATGGCTGTACTTCCTACCACTGGTCAAGTACTTCAGAGTTTAAACATCTGAATGGCACTTCTGACTTCAGTGTAACCTACATAATATTTTAAATTCACATTTGCTGATTTCTAACCTTTAGTATTTGTGGAAAGGTTGAAGCATTAGTTCCCAAAAGGTATCACATATTAGAAATATTGTAGGGAAAAAAGGTAGGAGAGGGGAAGGTCAGTGCAGATCTAAAACAGGCCAGGCATTAAGGGCCTCCCAAGTTAAAACCACAGCCTTTAGAAGAAATGGAAACAGTCAAGGGATGTACCCTCTATGTGACATCCCATGTGGACCCTTCCCAGTGCATCAGTCAGTCTTGTTATGGAGAACAGGGCAGCCACCCAGCCCTCAGCTCCCTGGGGAGATGTTCACTGCCACTGTCAGAGGCAGTATTATCTGTTGTGATACATAGCAAAAATCACTTACATGCACTGTTACATTCTTATCTCTTGTAGGGGTGACTGTGATGACACGTGGCCATAAATTTCACTCTGAAGATGAACACAACAGAGCTACAAGCACTCATCTGAATTTTTAAATAAGTACCAAATACAATGAACATTTGGCTTCAGCTCTACATACTTGTTATTTTTGATGTCTATTTTTTTCAAATGAATTTATTTATGAAATCAATTGCCAGAAGTCAGTATGGAATTGCAACATTTAAAAATAAATTAAAAAATCATATTTACCAAAATTTACCATGTGGAGAAAACCCACACCCAGTCAGAATGGAATTAATTGAAAACACCTAACATTTACAGTGATTCACTCACAGTAAATGCAAGAAAAAAGGCATTTACAGAGACAAAGGAGAAATCTTTCTCATGTATATGAAATCAAAATATCACCACTTCCCCTGATTCATTATAGGATCCATGAGACATATCAAAAATACATGACAAAGATTAGAGACAGTTTGCTTAAAAGTATATGAAATTCAGATCAGGTTCCAGTGCTCAGATATCAGGTCCATCAATGCCACCTTCTTACTCCTTTATCTTTACTCTTGCTTTTGAAGAAGACTGAAGCCAGCAGCCTGGATATGAAATGCAGCCTCATCATAGCCACCTAGATTTGAGTTTCAGATTCATTTTCCTCTCTTTCTTTTCTACTTATGCCTCTCGTAGTTTTAATTTCCTCCTTTGTAAAAACCTACCTTTTATCTCAAGCTCCTACCCAGTCAGATATTTTCTTTCTATCTTTCTGTGTGTTTTGCACTAGACTGACATGAAAATTAATAACACATTTGCAATAATGTGCAGAAACCTGTATGTGCTACTAAGGCCAGGGGATCCTATTGACACTATTAGTGTTATGCAATTACAAAACTACTGTTCCTGTGCAGCATGGCTGGGGTTTAGCTCAATTTTTAAGAAAATCCACACTGCTCAAGTCCCAATCCAGAACCAAGGTCAAAATAAGAAGCAGTGTCTCAGAGGGAATGCTCATCTGCCCTTTTACCTTCCCTCTCATTAATCCACACTCTTCTTTCATCCCACTATTTCTGTCACTTCCCAGATTTACTTCACTTTTTCCTTCTGGAACTTGACTGTCTTAGTTTTCCCTTCCCTCACGCTCCTACTTTTTTTTTTTCTGTTCTCTCTCTTATTCCAACAAATGCTCCATAGCAGACAGATTCATTCATCTCTAGCACCTTATCTGGTGCAGCATATGTTTCTTTTCTTTGAGGTCAGATTAACTACTCCTTATAAATGGTACAAAGAAGAAATATGTGTTGGCAGCAAGTTCTGCTACTCTTAGCCATCATTTCTGTCCACTGCATTAAGCCAATTTAACATGCTTAAACATGCCTTTTGTCAACAGTAACAAAAGCAAAAAAGCAGCTGGACTCTACTTAATAAATCATTTTCTGGAGGTAGAAATGTACCAAGAAATATGATGCCAAGCAGTTACTCTTACAGAGAAGAAAAATTAGGAGAAATAGTTTAACTAGTTTTCTGAGATTACAAAAGGTGTTTTCTTTACCTATCTCTGTGTATACACATTGAACTAGTTTTAAAACAGATCCAGTTGCAGTCCTGTATGTCCCTTCAGACATGGATTATTTGTCCACTAGATAATTACTTCACTGGTATTTACATTTGAAACATAAGTCCCTACTCTATTAGGCCAGCTCCTGCAACTTTAATGTGTGTTTGCATGTGCATATGAATTAATATAAAAACAATAAAGTGCATAAAGTAGAAGATGCTATTTTAAAACTAGAATAATCACTATTTTAGTGGTTCTGATGGACCAAATCTAAGTGTTGCCCAGAGAGGTTGTGGATGCCCCCTCGACCCCTGGAGGTGTTTAAGGTGTCCCTGCCCATGACAGGGGGTTTGGAACTAGAAGATCTTTAAGGTCCCTTCCAACCCAAGCCATTCTATTATTCTATGATTCTAAATCAAATGAAAATAATAAAACCTAGTTAAGCAGTCATTAATCTTTGCTGGTTAACCTGAAAAGATCAGGAAAAACAGACAGGAAGGACCGAAAGAAAATGTGACTTCCTTCATCTTTTCTAACTATCTTTGTTCCAGTCAGTGTAAGCTACAAAATGTAGCTTACTTACAAGACTAAGATTTTACATCTTTTACACCTTGTGCTGCTAAATATTACAGGAACATATTAGAGCCTATGCAAGCCTAGTTAGGCACTACAGGCTCCTGTAGTTAAATTATTGTTAAATTATTTTTGGTAACTATTTTTTCAAATGAATTTATTTACAAAATCAATTGCCAAAAGTCAGTATGTAATTGCAACATTTAAAAATACATTAAAAATCGTACTCACAAGCTATTGGTTACCAAAATTTACCATGTGGAGAAAACCCACACCCAGTCAGAATGGAATTAATTGAAAACACCTAACATTTACAGTGATTCACTGTATTCAGGACACAAAGAAGGATACTTCACACTGACCCCCCTCTAGAGGGTGCAGGCATAGGTTGGAGTAAGAATGATTGCCTTCCCTTGAGACACAGTCTATCATTGCAAATATGTCATCAAGTCACACCCCCTGTGATTCAGAGACTCCTAACAGAGCTCTGAGAGACATCCACAGAAAACTTAAGATTACTCTAAAGATTGATGGCCTAAAATGGAGGTGCTGGTCTTTTCTCATCAGCTGGATTTCAGCTTTCCACAGAGTGCACCCTACAAGTGCATCACTGACTCCAAAGCAGCTCCAACATCATTTCCAAAACCAGGTTGGAATTGCTATCCTGACCAAACACAGCAATGTATTTCTAAATTTAATATCATTTTCTGCACCAATATAAAAACAGATGGCCACACCTCATTTAATTTAATGCCTCTTGCTTTGATTGTTACCAAAATTTAAGAAAAAGTGGGTTTTGTATGAGATATATTTTTGAATCAATTCATTGGCAGTAGCTTAAAATACTTTTACATATGATAGGCTCTTTGAAGATCGATACAGGCAATTCACAGGTGAAAAACAGCCAGTGTGGACTTAATGAGAATATATGTGCAGTAAAAGCATGCACAGTGTTTCAAAGCTCACAAAAATTATTTCCCTTTTGAGCATTCACCTGTTTCTAAAATATTAGTGGGGGGAAAAAAATAAGACAAATATGCAGACGCCATTCAAAAATAAAAATTTTTCTGAAGACATTCATTAAGATGAGAAAAACAACCTTTTTTTTCCTCAGGCACTCATGTTAGAAACCTGCAAGTCTGACATAGCCCAGATTCGTTAAAAATATTTTGATTTACTGGTTACAGTGAGTGTGGTGAGACACTGGAACAGGTTGCCCAGAGAGGTTGTGGTTATTCCCTCTCTGGAGGTTTTTAAGGCCAGGATGGAAGAGGCACTGAGCAACCTGGTCTAGAGAGAGTTGGTACTAGGTGATCTTTATGGTCCCTTCCAACCCAAGCTATTCTCTGATTCTATTCTATGATTCTAATTCAGTTAGATTCTGCTGTTTTGCCTCAGAGATTAATTTGGCTCTCAGATTTCGAAATTCTTCGGTAGCACAGTTCACTTTGTGCTTCCCATGGCTGTAACAGTTCTCATTTACATTTTTATGTCATTTTGCTACAGCTGAATTTGAATTCCAGGTAAATTCATAACCATCTCTGAAAAGAATATGCAAATTCAAATGGCACAAACGTGGGGTTTTTTTTCAGTCCACACCCTTGATTTTCAAGCTAATGGGTTCATGTAAAACATATCCTTTCACACTGGTAAAACACGTTTTTCACATTGAAACAAAGATTTGTGCATGCCAGACATGCTCCAAAAGTATTGTATGAGTACAAGCCAGAAGAGATGACTGAAAAACCTGTGCTGCTTTCAGCATGGCCACAGCAAATGCTCTTAGGCTCTCTAAAATTTAAACAGCATACAAAGGTACAATTGTGATGTGATATTTAAGCACTGAATACTCTTCTGTCTCCTGAGTGTCACAGCTAACCAACGATGCCACTAAGCCTACAGTACCTATTCAGCAAAATGCAGTAGTGTCACAAACAATTTAAAATATCATTCTTAAAGAGCAATTACTGAGTCATATCTGTTACACTCAGTGGTTATTGTTATCCACAAGGGATTTTTTCTATATGAGGAGGGGAGTTTTTCCTGAAAGAGAGGGAAGCTGGAATTTGGCAATATCAGAGGTGATGGGGGAAACGGGAAACCAGGATGTACAGAGAACACCTTGCATATTGTCAGGTTCTATCTTCACAGTTCTATCAGTGATGTACACAGCACACTCCTAAAAATACCCTTTTAGAAGCATGGAATCTTTTTTCTGACTTGTAGCCACCAGATCTTCTGCAGCAGGGAAAGGAGAGATGGAGGCAAGAGCAGTGCTCTGCCAACCTTCAGAGAGCAAATTGACTCTGGTTGTCTCATCAAACAAAGATCAAGAGTCAGCAGAGGGCCTAGGGAGCAAAAAGCTGACATTGAAAACCTCCTACCAAGATCATCAGTCTGTTCTATTAGTGAGAGAACATGGCCACTACTCAGTTCTGCCCATGAGCAGCAGTTATGGTCAGGACTCTCAGAAGGACCTAGGAACAACAGAAATGAGACCTTCATGCTCCAGTTCTCCTGGGTCCCATCCACCTACACTATAAATGTTCTATTTAAAGCACAGCCTTTTCCAACCATGTAAATCCATACACTGATGTCACTACATTCTACAGTTCCTCCCTCACCCCATATTATACATCTCACCCACGAGGAAAGGTAAAAAATGAAGTTCTACACACAAACCGTGCAGGGAAATCACCCAATACAGCTGTTCAGGAGCCTCAGCTAATTTGGGTGATTATCCAGACTGACAAACACTCAGAGCACGCAACTTTACAATTACATACAAATACAAACACAACAAGAATGGAGTTGCACAGCTCCTAGCTACCCACATTCATGGATCTATTTAACATCACTAAGCTATCATGGGCAGCCTGATCTAGTGGGAGGTGTCCCTGCCGATTGCAGGGGGGTTGGAACTTGATGATCTTTAAGGTCCCTTCCAACTCATACTATTCTATGATTCTATCATATATCAGGGTACCTCCCTCACTTGCACAAGGACAACATAAACAGCTCAAAACATAGGTTCAGGAATGCAGAAACTGCAACTTAATCAGATGCAAAGCCAGAGGATATTTTTCATGTTGTGGCATAAAATCACAAGGACTGGCCAGAGACACATTGAAAAGTTGATTTTGAGAATGATCTAATAAGCAAAGTTCCACCATTTCTGTATTTGTGATGCATTCAGACTCGCTTTTTAAGTTTTGCCTCTCATATCAGTGATGCAACTATGCTAACATGTTTAAATAAAATGCATGCCATGGCATTTATCTGCCTAAATCATAACCAGAAATGTAATTCTAGTATCCCTAAAAACTTACATCCCCAGAAAGTTGCATTCATATTTATTGAAAACTTGTGCTATCTATAGCTATGAAAGAAGTTCACCCAATCAGCCAGAAAAATAAGGTATTAGAGAAAGAGAGGTTTTATGAGGTGGTGGAAGCCTCATCCCTGGAGACATTCAAGGCCAGGCTTGGTGAGGCTCTGAGCAACCTGATCTAGTGCAGGATGTCCCTGCTTATTGCAGGTGGGTTGGACTAGAAGACTTTCAAAAGTCCCTTCCAACTCTGTGATTCTATGATTCTATTTAGACCAACTCCTGCCTGAAAGAACATGCAAAAGCACAACACACATTCACATTCCAACATAAATTTGAGGCATTAAAAAATAAGAAAACTTAGAGCTCACCCCATGGTACTCAACCAAGCCAGCTCCCTCATGGCTGAAACCCTGCTTCCTGGGAGTGCTCAGCTCAGATGACTTCAATTATGTCATCATGACATCAACAAAGTCATCTTCACAGGTGTCCTTAGAAATATATCTGCCCAGGTGATGTAGATCACCACCCCTCCAGTAAAGACTAATAATAGTACCCATCATCACAGACTGGCTTCTACAATTCCAGTTTCCTAAAGTTTTGTTTGTAAAATGAGGTACCTATTTAGGTCTACAAAATTTCAGCTTCTCCTGATTCAAACAAGGAAGCTGAAGGCATGCTCTTACACAATTCTCCTGAGCCATTCATCCTCTGTGATTTGGAAAATTCACCCAAAGTCGGACATAAATAATTCTTCCTCAAAATTGATGTTCCAAAAGGCTTATAATACTTACAAGAAGCTGTTAATTTTTAATTTTGCTTGTAAAGCACAGGTGAGCAGGTGCACTTTAAAGCACAGAATGAAATATTAGAGGCAAAGTATTTCTTATTTATTATCAGAAGGTTAACCAGACTTAAAAGATTTCAGCTCCACATTAGTGGGTATCTCTGTCACTCTCCCTAAAGAGCTGGTAACATTTAGCCAGGCTCTAGGAGTAACCTTTAAGATGCTGCTTACAAAGGCATCACGAGGGATATTTTAGGATACACATGCTGCCAACTTTTTCTTGCTGATGGGGAGAGGAAAGATAGGAGGGAGAACAAAGCACATGCAAAAAGTGCTGCTTTTTATTTGTAGAGTACTATATGAAAAAAAGTTAGTTGGCTTAAATGAAGACATATAGCAGCTAAACATTTTATGTATGTGTCTTAGGTATGTTTCACCAGGCTCTCAGAAAACAATAATAAAAACAAATCAAAGAGCACCATCTTTAGAAATAGGAATGGTCATTAAATGATGCTAGACAAGATATTTTTTCCTGAAGAACCTTCAGCCTAGCAAAAAATGTGGAAGGCTATATAGAGAAGAAGCAACTGTATTTGCAAATAAGATCTAGACAGGGAAAAAACTCCATCAACTTTCACAGAGGATGAACATATAGTTGTTGCTGTATTTTAGTGGTTAGTTAGAACTTACTTTTGCCTAAGTTCACATGAGAAAAGTCTATCCCCCACAAACACATTGAGCATGATGAACATGCCTTACTTTTGAGTAGGGTATGTGAAAGAGAATACGAAGTCAAGCTTTTAACTCTTATCAGCCCACATGGAAGGGGAGGGAGGGAATGCAGGTGCTGGCATACCATTTATTGCCTTAGAATCAACAGGCTATTAACTGATCATGATAGGTAAGACACCTGCTTTCACCAGACTGTATCAAGACAAACTTCAAAACAAAGGCCAATGACATGCAGAAAGTCCAGCTTAACAGAGAATGAGACAGGTTTTGATGCAATAACAGTTCAGGGTTACAAACAGCACAATCTTGAAGACAGTATGAATTATGAGTTGATTAGTCCACCACTGAAGGACCAAAATCAGTCACACATCCAAACTGTTTTAAAACTTTATCTTAGTGAGTCTGGAGCTGTGTCTGAGATGGTACCTCGAATATGTCAGAGCAAAATTTGACTAAGTTCAAAAAAGCCAGTTCACCTGCTGTCTCAGCTGCAAATGCTTGCCTGTTCTTCATGAAGTGTTTGTCCTGTAGAAGTCCATAATGTTTTAATGGCACTGAAAATTGTAGAAAGAGCACTCAAATTTTCAAACCATGCCACAAATTCCAAAATAACAGGTGCTTTTCAGTACTTTGAAACTGCAACAGAGGCCAGATATCGGGGTGCAAGGCAGAAAACAGATGAACAAGTTGGATACACTGTGAAGGAGGCAGATACAGCCCAGTGTTCTAGCAGAACTGATATAGGGACGTGAGATATTCTTTGTCACTCTGATGGTGTTTATGACACTTCCCTAATCCATGGTTAATATCAGAGAGTTAGGGGTAGAGCAATCATCATCACACAAGCATCCATTACAGTTAACATTAAAAAAAGTGATAGGATTCCCTGGACTCTTCTGAAACATTTAAGTCTTTCCATAAATAAAGAAATGAATGAGGGATCAAGTTTAGAACAATTATTTTCCATCATGATTTTCATCCATATTTTTCCATCATTGATTCCCAATGATTTCCATGTATCTCAGCTCTACTGCACTAGTAACCTTCAAACTGTGAGACAGTACCAGCTTCAAACTGTGAGACAAATGACATAACAATCAAGGCATTCACTTGTGCTCTCCCATCATCACTCTATGTAGGACACCAATTGCATTCTCACAGACTTTTAGCAAGAGGGTATAGGAGATTAGATGAAGAAAAAATATTTCCTAGAAGTTCTTTACAAATAGATTTAGATGACATAAAACACATAATGGGAAGAATTTGTACTATACATTACTCCCTAGGCATTCTTTGTTTATACAACTGCACCATCGAACATCATTTGATCTTCCTGTAGTACTTCAAGTACAAATTAAGTTTTGAAATAATCACTGTCTCCTTAAACAATGATTTCTGATACTGATATTTCACATGTTTCTCCTGAACAGTTATCTAAGCCATTTTTCAAAGTCCTCAAAGGTTTGCTGGTGAGCAGGTTTCACTGTTGCTCTTTACAAGCTACAGTCAAGTCTTACAAAACTGGTGGTGCTGGAAGACATTCATCCAGCAAACACACAAGAAAAAAAAATTAAAAACTGTGCAGTGATGTGTTACTGGTGGAAGAGTCAGCTCCTGCTAGGATCTACATGTCATGTTAGCCCTTTCCTTAGGAGTTAGTAACAAGGCAGGTCACTCTGAACATTCCTACTTAGTATCTGTGAGAGGTAATCATCCAAAAAGGCAAGTTAACAAGCACCAGGGAGCAACAGAACTATAACTACAGACACATATAAAGCAGAATCTGGTCAAAAACTTTGGCTGCAGTCCTGCATGGATGAGACATTATTCAATGTTGCAGTTCTTTTAAAGGCAAACACTGAGGAAACATCCCAGATAATCTCATTATATAGAACAAAGTAGTATAGAAAGGCTGTGATTATATATCATCAATGAAAAACTGAATCCTTTGAAAACAAACAGGGACAATGTCTACATACTTTCATTGTACCAGTATCTGAAAATCTCATTGTCATCTGTATTACCCAAGGTAGAAATACCTTGTGTTGATCCTGGAGAGTGACAAATGGTGTTAGAGGGGCCAGTAAAGCACAGTAAACTTCTGTTTGCAGCTCTGTGGGTAGCCCTTCAAAACTGTTTCTTCCTATTTTACTGTATTGGTTGATGGAACTCAAGGCAGTCTGTTAGGATGTGGAGTATGAATTTTAAAAAAGCTACTGAGACAGCATCTGCAGGAAAATGGAGGGATTCACAGGCCTGCACTACCAATTTAAAAAAAATCAACCCCCAAAAAAATCCTGAACAATCCAAAAACCAAGGCAGCCACACGCTTTCCACTTCCACAGGGGGAAAGGAATTGTCTGAGTTCTGAATCTGTTTCTCAAACTCCTTTAATGACAAAGAAAGTCAGTGTAGGCTACCCCGACAGAAAGAAATGAAAACAAAAACAAAGGAAGCAAAATCTTGAAGAGTATAATAGGAAAGAAGTCATGAAAAAAAGAGCATGGAAGAAAAAAATGAATGTTTTCATCAAGGAACACTGCACACTAAAGTGAACAACAAGAGAAGCCAGGGACAGCATGACAGGGCACACAACTGGGTAAGAATAGAAGCAAAGCACACTTGAGGGTAAAGTTTTATGAGAAGTTGCCTTGACAGGGAAACTGATTGAAAGGCATCATGTCAATACAACAGAGGTTAAAGATGTTTGCTCTGAACAGTATGTGGCAAACAGAATGAAATACACAGTATGTAATTGTGTCCAGGGAGAGACATATAATTAGATATATTAAGATAAACATGCAATGAAGATTAGTTATTTGGCATCAATGCACAAATACACTTCTTTTTCTTTAAGGGAGGCAACCAGCATATCCCATTCCACTCTCTAAGGTACTGAAACTCATCAGTATGAAATTTAGCATACAAAGACAGCATTACAGAAGGCAGTGAAAAACAAATATGCCATGTCCTGTGTCCTGGTCTAATTGATCCAATGAACTAAATAAGAAGGAATTCTTATGAATTCCCATTATTCTTTGTTTAATGCTTTATATACATAAATATCACAGTAAAATTGGATATTTTAGATTAGACTATCAGATAGCATAAGTAGCTGAAAATAGTACTTCCCCTCCCCACCCACAGCCTTCAGAAGGAGACAGTTGAGCTGCTTTGCAGACAATCAAGAGCTACATCTGAACCCCATCAGCCTTCCATACTAAAAGTCATCCTTGTAACTCCAAACACACACAGTGCAATGACTGAATGTTATAAAACAGTGACTGCTTTGAAGGTGACAAAGCAAACAGCACTGACTCATCCATCCATTTTCCTTCTCAATATGATTAACTAGCTGTTTGAGTCAAACTTCTTTATCTTCTTTCAAAGGCTTGCAGTGACAAGGATTATCACTACTGAGACACTCCAAAAATTAGTAAGCATTTATTCATGCTCCTAAAACCAAAATTCAACTCTTTCACTCCATCTCCATCCCACACACAGCATTCTGCAAGCATTCTTCTGAACTGGGGCTACACTATGCATTATAGAAATCACATTATGACTTAGAGTTATCAGGTAAGCAAGACACACAGAGATATAATGGCTTTAAAGCATCAAAGTATCAGTAAAGAAAAACTCCCAAATAACTTTTCCTATAAGCAGCTGGCAGGAGTTTCTGTGAAACTAATGACATCTTTGTGTCTCTCTCCAACCAGCTGATTTTGGACAGAGGTGAACTGCCTATTTTTTACACCTGGCAGGGTAGTTCACAGCCTCAGTTACAAAAAAAAAAATTACAACTAGAGGATAGATGTCTTTTTTTGCAGAAAGCTTCTAACTTGGTTTGTGTTTATATTGTAAACACTCAAGCCCCTAAATAAAATGAAAGGGAAAAAAAAATAGAGTATTTATCCAAGAACAGCAGCAATGCATTACCAAGCAATTAGCTTAATAATGAGTTCCCATTTCTCAGTTTGGGAAATTTCCATGAATATTGGTAATATAATTATGATAAGGGTTGAAGCCATGCTACAGCATTCAATTGCTAATGGTCCACAAAACACAGATCTTCTCATGACAGACAGGAGAGGCTCTAATTACATTGGACATTTAAAGAAAAGATTGAATGTTTGCCAGACAACTCTCCATTGATTGCCTTTAAAGAATTGTACTGGAGTGCTGAAGGGAAAATAAAAAAGATTCTTGGCTCCAGGTAATATACTCTCATGCTGTTCTCTTCTTAAACCCTCATGAAGCCCCCTTGAAGACTTCATTACCAAAGGGTATTTGGTAATATGAAATTCTGAGAGCCAGACAAAGGTCTTATTTCCCCCTCCCTCTCTATAAATTTCTTTTTATTTACATTTCTCAGGGCTCAGGTAACATCTTTGAAGTGAGTATGATGGCCTGAGAAGTGTAAAGGGTGAGGGCTATCTAATGAGAAGGGCAAAGCAGGATGAGGAAAAAGCTGTGACCTTCTAAACAGAGACATAAGCTGGAGACTTAAGAGTGACTTTTAGAGACATTTAAGACTCTAATGAGGGACTCCAATGGTAGAATGTAGGCGTTTTACAGAGAAAAAAAGGAGGAGGAAAGGGAAGGCAGACCAGTATCAATTATTGTGAAAAAAACATTATAATGAAATGAATCTGATTAAGGAAAAAGATCAAACCTTTAGTAAATGCAGAAACTCAGCAGCTGAATATCAGGGAGAAACATTTGTCAGAGATGAGCCTAGATTTCATAAGACAAGGAATAAGATTCACACAGAATCACAGAATCACAGAAGACCTGGGTTGGAAGGGACCCCAAGGATCATGTAACTCCAACCCCCCTGCCTAGCAGTCAGTGTCCTGACTGACACTGGTAGCAGAGCTTCCAGGAGGCACCTGTTCAGATATTTAAAGTGCTCAGTGTATCTGTAAGGGTACAGAAACTCAAATCCAAGGATAGTAAAATTCCCTTACTCCATCCACTATAAATACTGTTGAGCCAGCTGAGGGATACTGGCTACCTAAGGGAATGAGATCCCTTCTATTGTCTTTACTGATGACCAAGTCTTTGCACTGCACTGACTGGGTGGTAACATGAAAACGTATCCTAATCCTATCCAGCTTTTCTACAAGGTATTTGTGAAGTCACCTAAAAAAATAAGTCTGGAATGATCTCTTAATTCCCAAGACAAACATACAAGAACTTGCATTTTAAAATGTTCACAATATTACAGTTGGAGACTTTGTTGACCAGTGCCTGTCTGCTGGAAAAAAGTCAAGTATGTGCAGTCTGCTCCCTCTTTCATTGTCCAGGTCTCTGAATCCAGGCCAGGAGCTACTAACAAAACTGAACAAATGTTTCTCTGATTTCATGTTCATCTATTTTGTATGTTAATAAGTATTTTCAAGATATTAATCCCCATCTTTATCTGTGTCCAAAAGCTACATCAAAACCAGAAGCTAATCTCTATCCTATCTTCATGCATTAGCAACAGAGTTTGGCATCTGAAAGAGCTTCTCTAGGTAGTCTATGAACACAAAGGAGTCTCTCCTTAAGTTTCCAGAAAGGCACAATGCATTTCTGCTGCCTTCACACAGAAGTCACATCCCCATCACAATTTTGGAGGGACAGCTTTCACATATTCATATGTAATATTCTCCTTAAGTCTCACTAGTCACAGTTTGCAGTTGCTGAAATTACCTTCTTAGGATAATGAACATCTGAAGAGATAGCAGTTGATTCAGATGCAAGAATAATTTTTTTGAAAATAAAACAAAAAAAACCCCAACCCTGTACTTTTGGTGGTCTAAAAATGTGACTTATTCAACTGATTTATTCAGATTTTGGAAGAGCACTTGAATTCTAGGCAACTGAGCACCTTTCATTTCTGAAAATACCAAAGAATGCAATTTGTGTTTTCCCCTGTAAAGCTCATGCCTATGGTTTCTAGAGCATAACTAAAGCCTCTCCAAAACTGGGATTCATCTTTCTAAATTCAGGGACTTCTTTATAAGTTCAGGCTTTGCTGCTTTCAATCAGTAGCTGCAAGAAACATTCATTTAGAAGAAAGGCTTTTTTTGGAGCAGGGTGGAGGCTAGTATGAGCTCTTGTTTTTAAATTTTTTTTTTTTAAATGCAGGCAGAACATCACATCAAACAGTGGAGAAGCTAAAGCTTCATGAGAGATATCTTAGCTGAAAAGTGTAACTGTAGTGCAAATAAATCTAGATAATTAAAAGGTGGCACACATACCCAAAACATTTCCATGAGAGCATCAAACACGAGAAAATACCCAAGCAAAACAGGCAGAGAGCTTGCACTTAGATTTTTTTTTTCCCTCTCAGTAATATTTGTAAACAGCTCATATAAACTATGAATTATCACAGAACTAACCTTCACATCTAAAACCTATTATTACTTTGCACCACTTCATTTGGTAGAGGAAATTGAGTTTACTTCAGAACTGCCTAACCACTAGTGATAAGCCAAAATATCCATCCCAGATCTTTGACAATACAGATACTGGAGAAGGAACTGAGCTTCTGATTGTAGATGAGAAAAAGGTCAACTACAAAGCAAAATGTTTTTGCCTGTTAAATTGAATGGGAGTCAGCCAATAATTCTAGAACAAACAAATCATTTCAGATCATCCTAAAATAACATTCTTCAAAGTTTTCACTTCCAGAAAAATACAGTAAAATTTGAATTTGCAACCAAACCAGGCAGAGGATTCATTCTACTTAGAATCATAGAATCATAGAATAGTTTGGGTTGGAAGGGACCTTAAAGATCATCAAGTTCCAACCTCCCCTGCCACTACATCAGGCTGCCCAGTGCCTTGTCCAGTCTGGTCTTGAACACCTCCAGAGAGGGGGCATCCACAACCTCTCTGGGCAACCTCTTCCCACCCTCACTGGAAAGAATTTCTTTCGTATGCCAAGTCTAAATCTACCACCTTCCAATTTACATCCATTGTTTCTAGTCCTCCCATCCAATATCATATTAAAAAGACCTTCCCCTGCCTTTCTGTAGGACCCCCTCAGGTACTGAGAAGTTACTCTGAGGTCCCCTCTGAGCCTTCTCTTCTCCAGGCTGAACAACCCCAACTCCTTCAGCCTGTCCTCATAGGGCAGTTGCTCCAGCCCTTTGATCATCTTCGTGGCCTCCTCTGAACCTGCTCCAAAAGCTCAATGTCCTTATGTTAAGGTCTCCAGAACTGCACAATACTCCAGGTGAGGTCTCAGTAGTGCGGCCAGTAGAGGGGCAAAATCACCTCTCTGGACCTGCTGGTCACACTCCTCTTGATGCAACCCAGGATTTGGTCGGCCTTCTCGGCTGTGAGTGCACACTGCTGGCTCATGTTGAGTTTGTCATCAACTGACACCCCCAAGTCTTTCTCTTCAGAGCTGCACTCAAGCCACTCTCCACCCAGCCTGTGTCTGTGCTTGGGATTGCTTCCACCCAGGTGCAGGACCTTGCACTTGGCCTTGTTGAACTTGCTGAGGTTGGCTTGGGCCCACCTCTCAAGCCTGTCAATGTCAAGATAACACTACAGCTTTCACCCAACTGCTTATACATCCAAATGGTCTCTTTCCTCTCAGTCTTTTACAACAAAGACACAAAGCAGAGCTCCAGACAGCTAATGAAAAACTCTCTAGCTTCAGAAGTGCTTGTAGAGCAGCAGAAGCTTTTATACTCTCACACTCTAAGCTCCAAATCTGAATACCCTTCCTCACTGTGATAGCCTCGGGGGATTCAGGTGTGAAAATGAACTAGCTTCACAAGCAGCCTGATGGGGCACATCAGCAAAATTATGCAAGCTGATAGGAGATGCATTACCCTCATAATCACACTTCCCAGTGGATGCATCGATGCCACAGCTCATTGCAGCAGGGACAGTGACAAGTAAATGTTCAGTCCTGGGAGTGGAAAAAGCTTTTGCCACACTGTTTGAAGATGGTCTGTGCCTTCCTTCAGGAACCTATTTTCATGGACTTTCTACATTCTAGGCCCAGGAATAATGAGAATGGAAAACTATGATCAATTTCTATTCCATTCTCTTCTATCAAGGTCTTATATCCTCACTCATCCCTAAAGCACCTGAATGCTGTTTGTGAAGCAGCATGGTTTACATCTGTCAAGTCTTCATGTCCTCATTCCCTCCACAGGTGAAAAAGAGTGGGTTTTTATGTCTTTTATTTTCATTACACACATCCTCAAACTCCTATGTATTATGTTAGGAACAAAAAAGTGAATCCATGCTCTTTTCAGCTACCATAGAGGGTGCTTTGGTTTGTAATATTCCTAATTCCTGTGGTATTATATCTGTAGTTCTAAATCATGCTCAAGAATGTGATCATGTAGCTACTTGTATTGCCTGAGTCACAGTAGCCACCTACAGGTCTATCAGAAAATTCCTACTTTTCTTGTAGTGAAGGGACATGCAATCTTTGCAGTTGTTACCACAGGAAAATATGGAGGGCAAAACAGCAGGGGAGAAATATAACTAGAAAGCATCATGATTTACCTACTACCTTCAACTTTTGGCTACACCCAGCAAAAACAAACTGGCCTGGATTGTGCCACCTCTGGGGCTCCCTCACAGTCATGATCTCTCCAGAAGAGGCAATTCCATCTGGAAGCACCTATGAGGGGCTCCTCCTCCAAATCATGAGAAATCAACAGGCTCTGTCTTTTCTTTTATGCAGTCTGCATTAATTTTCACTTCAAATTTTCCCTGAAATGGAAAAAGAAAACATAGGCTTAGCATTTCAACAGAGCTCTTCTGTCCTTTTTTTTGTCTTCTTAAACTAGAGGCCAAGCATGTGATGGGCACCATGGCTTTGGGTTCTTCATCATGCTGCTTCTTCATTATCTTGCTGATCCCTCCAGTCCCAGACTACAACATTTACAGGCCATTTAATTTCCTAACAGAAACACCGAGTTGTAGCAGCCTCCTAAAATGTGCAATGCATCAAATACAACTTTTTTCTTTTTAAGATGCTGTTGCAGGACTTGATCCTAACACACTTCAATACAAAACAAGGGCAAAATCCAGCCTTTTTCTTTGGGTTTATTATCAACACAAAAAAAGCTGATGAGATTTAAAAACAAAGGCAAGTGAATCTGACCCATTTTTAGATATTAAAATAAAGCACCAGCACCCTCTACCAGGATATTTCACACACTGGCAATGGAGCAGTGATTTATCCTGAGTGGCAAATATGCTTTTAGTAGATAGATATTTAGAAAGTATTGCAATCTTTATAAGTCTCCTTTAATTAAAAGTGATATTTCTGGTTTGAAATAGACACAAATTGCTCCCATCCAGTGTTCTGTTTCACACAGATATTTTTCAGAGACATAGGGCAAATTGTTATGCAACATCACTCAGATAAAGGCCTGCAATATAGAGAAGTGATAATGAAGACAGCAGCTGTTACTAAATTACAAAAACAAGACAGATTTGTTGGCAAACACTGACAATCTGGGAAACTTTTTTGCAAGTTCAACACTTCTGCAAGCATTTCTTGTTTGAGTTCCCTCAATGAAGTGTGATGGTGCCAGTAAAGTTGTTGCACAAGAGACTTGGACAGCCTTTCTAACACAGTCCACTGCTCCTCACACTGATTCCTTTCATAGGGGAGAGGATTAGCATTTGTTATAACGCTCCATATATCTCCTTTTTTATGGAAAGGACTATAATATGCAGAAGAATATCAGAAATATCAGAATATCTAAATGTCCAGTGCCTTCCCTTTCCTAAATAATATACCATGTGGTCAGCAGTAGATCACATTTCCCTATTGTGCCTCACCAGAATCCTCAGGCAGCAGAGGAACTAAACTTCCTCAGTACTGACTGACAGTTTTCACCACCTTCTTGCATCCAAACCATGAAATAATAGCAGCTTCCAATCAGAACAGAATTAGGCTATATCTCAAGAGGAAATCTGAAGGCGAAATATCATTCTTCAAGCTTGTGGCAACTAGTGTAAAGCTACAGGCTTCTTTACAGTGTTGGTAATTTAAACTACTAGACAGATTCGTAAGTTTTCCAATCTCCTCTGGTTTTATCCATTTAATATCTCACAGTGACTTTGTTAAGTCAGGAAATTTCCATATGGAAATGATCAACTGATGTCTCTCCCAGGGCATTATATGAAAGGGCACAGTGTAGCACAACTACACATCCACGAGGATTGCAAATCACTTCAGGCTTTCCATGTGTGTGCAAGTGGGCAACATGGGGTTTGGAAAGTGGTTTTTCTTTTTTCACCCCCAGTTCTTCCCAGTAGGTAGCCAAGAACATCCTTTTCTCCTGAAACAGTCCTCAAGAGCTGCATATCTTTTTCTTTCACTGTTGCCATTATTAAATTGAGATTGCTTAAAAATCTGCTCGCTGTTACGCAAGTTCAAGAACTCTTGCTGAAAATAAATTGCAGTTGCATCTTCAATGGATCATTCAGAACAAGGTTACACCAGGGCTACTAAAAAGACTGGACTCCAAATGGAAGTTCCTCTTAAATTGCTACACCAAGGTTTGGAGATGCTGAAAGGCTCACAGTTCAAATCAGTGTTTTAAATGTTACTGACTGAGAGAGCAATTAAGTGTGCTACCAGTCACTAGGAAGTTTGTGCTCACAGTATGAAAAGTGGGATTACAGCCACTCTGGAAACCAGCAGTAGTTTTCCCCTCACCTAGCACCCAGAGAACTGTCATGGGTAGGCTAAATCCCAAGACTTTTCCCCAAGTATTTATTCTGCAAGTGTGCCTGAAAAACATAGCTGAATGCTGACTCCTGCCAGCAGTGATGGGGTTCTTCAATTAGGAAGGAGGATGAAGGACGGTGGAAACCAGAATTCCTACCTAAGCTCATTTGAAGACACAGTTTCCCATCTGGGATAATTTTCATTAGCATGTCTTTCCCCTCCATTTTTACATTAGAAGAAACTAGAAATGAACAAGGAATTTGTCTAATTATCTTCTGTGAGATCAGCTGAATTCTAATGCTGTTTGATTACAGCCAGTCACAAAAATGTCAAGTGTGTTTCCATTTAGAGTGCTTGCTTAAGCAGAGCTTCCTTGTGGAGTAGACTTGTTTCCATCCACTCTCTTGCTCTTTAAAATAATACATTTGCACAGCACATCATTTCCCTAAATGAGCATGATACATCACTGCTGCAGATTGACTCATGAGGCCCATTAATAAGGGCCAGGCTTCTCAGCAGCTTTTCTCATTGGGAAGGTGTTATCTTACCCTCTAAATCTGTAATGAATATAATGCTCTTAGCCTGTGCCCACCCCTCTGTTCAAGCTCCCTTTGTCAATTTGGTTGGAGGTTTTCATTGCACAGGCTGTGGCATCCTGTTAGAGAATAAATAATGTATTATTTCTTTCCCTAAGTAAGTAGCTATTCATTTCAATTGCAGCTAAGAAATGCTTGAAAGTGAAATGGTTACCCTTGTCACATGGGATTCACCTCTTATAAAACATCTCTGCCCTGAGTTTCAAGCTATTATGTAATTCCTAACATTATACTGCTGCCTGACACACTCTCAGTATTAAACAAGAGACAGTAATATTAAGACAGCCTCTGGTTTTATGCCTGTGGTTTTCCCACATTTGTTTACTTTCCAAAATGAGTAGAGCTGATCAGAAAATTGAACTAGACACTACAAAAAAAAGGATGCAAGCAAAAAACCTGAAGTGTCTGATAAAATACTGCCTATAGAAAAACATTCAGGGCATCATTTTTTCAGTGTTTCCAATTAAAAAACCTGGGGGTACTGATGAAAAGAAAAAAGTTTTTTTTAAATATCTAAAAAGCCCAGTATTTAGTACAGAAACTGTTTTTTGACTAGGTCTAGATGAGTAATATGCTAGATGTTAATAATCTGTCTGAAATTCAGAATTTCAGAAGTTCCTATAGGGATCAAAAGATCATATGGACATTCATTGATTGCTTAAATTGGATTATTAAGTGTAAAACTGCACAGCAAGCTGTTCTGTACTCTCAGATGTCTGAAAACTATTGTAGAGAGAGTATTTTTCATGATGGTACTTCCACTTCCTCTTCTGGTCAAAATCAGGAAGTGCACAGATATTTTCTCATCCTTTCAAGTTTAAAACAGCATTCTGAATTCTCAGACCTTTCCACAGGCTCAAGCTGTGCTCATTCACCACAGGTCCAGACTCTTCAACACCCTCATGCAAACCAATTGTTTTTTAGTGCATGGAGTGTTTGTCAACTGTTGGATATTCACAGCATTATCTCATCCTGCACGTAATAATAGCCCTCCAGGGCATTCACTGTGCAAATAAAAAACTGAAGAGGCATTTGGAAAAAATCACTTCCTTATGAACTTGATTTGTTACAGAGTTGCATCTCAAGCTTAAGCTGAACAGTCTAAGGTTCCTGCTGGGCCATGATGCATTTTTAGAGGTTTTAGCTGATTTAAATACAGCTACTGAGAGGTATTAAAATCAGGAGAGTTTGGAGCTGTTGATTAAGGAGCAAGCTCTTTTAGAATTTAAAAAAAGAAAAAAAATAAAAACCAAAAGAATATAAGCCAAATGTAGCATGAGATCCCCTACGAGTACACATTGCTACAGAGGATTAACAAAGCAGTAGGTTCTCCTTTCTCCATTCATTCCACAGAATCAATTAACACAGAGAATTCAGAATATGAATGCCCAGATATTTTGAAAAAGAGCCCAAAACCCTAAGATTTACCTAGTTAATTGGAAAAGCTCTTTCTAGGTCCAGATAAAATTTTCTAGCCTAACACTCACAATTCCCTGCAGTCTGCTGAAGTTTCAGATCTAGCCTTGTCTGATAGAGTTCAAATTAATAACAATGTTTCAAAGACACTAGAGGTTTGGCCAACTTTGCCAAAGGCCAGTCTAATAAATGGAAGGTGCACTAAGTCAGTCAGATCTGACAACCACATTACTGTGTACACATGCAGACTGTATTGGACTCAGGAGAGGAGTAGAATCATAGAATAGTTTGGGTTGGAAGGGACCTTCAAGATCATCGAGTTCCAACCTCCCTGCCATAGGCAGGGACATCTCCCACTACATCAGGNTCTTATGTCGAGTCTAAATCTATCCCCTTCCAATTTACATCCATTGTTTCCAGTCCTCCCATCCAATATCATATTAAAAATTCCTTCCCCTGCCTTTTTGTAGGACCCCCTCAGGTACTATCAGGTCCCCCCCTTGAGTCTTCTCTTCTCCAGGCTGAACAACCCCAACTCCTTCAGCCTGTCTTCATAGGGCAGTTGCTCCAGCCCTAAATTAGCCAGGTAATTAGATAGACCAGCATTTTGCTGCAAGTTAAAGTATTTAGGGATCAGGCTAAACAGAAGAATGACATTCTGAAGCTTACATGATGACATATATTGCCTATAGCTGAAGGAGAATAAGAGAACAAATGAGAAAATTTGGTATCTCCAATGTAGACAACGTTATCAGATACAAGACCAAGCTACAATTTTGATTCAGCTATGAAATTCTTAAATTTCTAAGGACCAGGGAGGAATTTGCATAGAAAAGAACAGCAATATTTTTCAAAGCAGCAGTAATAGATCCTCATGTGTTGTCAAGCATTGAAAACATAGTTACATTCCCAGAGTATCACCTAAGCTATAAGGTACCAACATATACAGCAACAGCCTTGACTCTCTGTTTACTTCACAAATCATTCTATACACTTTTCCAGTGCAGAAGGTGGCAAATAGGACAAAAATCCCAATTTGACCTTTATCATTATGAGTCCCAGCCATTTTCCATAATGTTTTATGACTATGCATTCACCACAAGCAGAGACCATATTTCCCATCTGCTGGGGCTAAATATGCTGTGATCAGTAGAACCAAGGAGAGATAGAGGGACACTGAGTTTCTGTCCAACTAGATTAAAATTTGGAAAGCTGTGGTACCCAAGGGATGTATTGATTCTGAGGATGTCAGCAACACATCATGCTGCAAAGCCACAGTCACTACCTGAACAGTGGCACCAAACCTGAAACCTGTCTCATTAAATAACTTCCAGTATTAAAAAAGATATTGAGAAAATCATACTGTTTAAAGGACAATTGTTTAGTACTGCAGCTCTATAGAAATGGTGTTTGTTAAACAGCACCTTACTTAGAAAATTCTCTTTTTGCAATTGCAATCAAATCATTTGCCCCAAAATAAATCATGTTTTTACAAAGTCACTCTAATCATTAGAGAGGCTGAAGCACAGGTAACAACTTCTCTCCTGGCTAAATTACTGCTGAGAATTGATCAAGCTCAAAATAAATGCATGGATGGATGGATTCAGAGTTTTTGTTCTCTTATTTCACTTTATCTTAACCTCCTTAGGGACAAGCTCCTACCCTGCTCTTATGATTAAAATACTGAGCCAGACTGTATCTCATGTACCCCAAAGGGGCAACAGGTTTCCTGTAACTTCACCATGCTTCTGGCTGCAAAAGAGCTGGAGAGACCACCATCTTATTAAGGACACCTGCCTGGAAGGAGAAAGCAAGAGCAAGAACCCCCATCATGTGATCAGTTACCCTCCATTTGTAATGCAAAGATCTGTAATAAGAGCCATCTGTCTTGCACAAAGCCTCCCTACACTGAACATTTTTCCTGCAGGTCCCCAAACCGACAACCAACTGAGAATTATCCTGAGGCAGTTTCCAGATGAGAAGAAAAGACTTGGATTAAAGCAGCACTTCCCAGGATGCCAACTGAATGGTTTTAGGAAACCAGCCAAGGAGCTGAAGCCATTACTCACCAAAGACAAAACTCTACCTAGTTGACAATAATTTCCAAGAAAGCAAGGCTGCCCATTCCTCTTCTGCATCAGTCATTCTTTCATTCAGAAGCATGTGGTGATTACAAGCAAACCAGTTTGCTGTTTGAAACTAAATAATATAGTTGGCTTCACCTTTGAGTGATATTTTGAATAATTCACCTTCAAATAACTATTCTGTGTATTACAAGGTAGAAAGTCCTGTTTTTTGCCATTGGAATCAATTTCATATGGGTAAGGTAAAAATAATTTCTATAAACTTTACTGCTCCTGTGACATGTATGTGATGGCTGCTTATAGTAGTTGGCAGTTCCCAGTCTTTAAAAAATTATGAAAAAGTAATTTTTAAAACATACTTTTACATACTGATCACTGGTATGAGTCAAATCTATGTACCCTCCTGACCTGAGGAGCCTGATTAAGGGTGGTGAAACACTTGAGAAGGTTGCCTAGGGAGGCTGTGGATGGCCCCTCGCTGGAGGTGTTCAAGACCAGGCTGGACAAGGCACTGAGCAGCCTGATGTAGTGGGAGGTGTCCCTGCCTATGGCAGGGAGTTTGGAACTAGGTGATCTTTAAGGTCCCTCCCAATCCAAATATTCTATGATTCTATCATGTTCTGCAGTAAGAGGAGGAATCCCTCTGTGACAGTACTCATTAAGTAATCATACTTTCATGTATGTATCCATGTTAGCAAATTTTTACGGTTCCAGAGATTCTACACACCCAAAACAGAATAATGACAAGAAATATTTTGCTTTTTTCATAAGAGATTTTTAAGTGGCCTTACATTCATGAGCATTTTCAATTCTATGTGTTTTCTCCTGAAGTAAATGCAGTATCTTAAAATGGATTAGATCAAGTGAAGAAAAGCAAAGTAGCTTTTTAACTTCAGCTGAATGATCAAAATTTACACTGGGTAAAGATTCCACCCATTAGTCCCATGAAGTTCACTAAAATCTAGTGAGATAATAAGAGGCAGGAGCAAAATTTGATTTAAAAAAGAAGAAGAAGAAAGTATATATAGATCCGATGTCATTTGATTATCATCAATACAGAACACAACCAGTGTTGAGCTTGTTTGCAAATGAAAATTAGATCTGGCAACATCACATAATCACATGGGACATGAAGTACTTTGAATGGAAGCTGGGAAGAAGTAAGGTAGCAAAGCTTATGGGCATGGCTGTGTGGGACCTGGCAGAGATCTGAACCCACCACATAGGGCACATGCACTTGCCATGTGGGTGTTTGCTTTCAGAGGTCCCTTGGGGGAAACACCTTCTGTGGGTAATGTTTTTAAAAGCTCCACTCTGTCGTCTTTTTTCTATTCTTCACAGTAATCAGATTCATCTTCTAGGTGCCCAATTCCAAGTGTCCAAGGTTCATAATGAAATTAACTGGGGTTGTTCAGCCTGGAGAAGGCTCAGGGTGGACCTTATAGTAACTTCTCCGTACCTGAGGGGGTCCTACAGAAAGGCAGAGGAAGGAATTTTTAATATGATATTGGATGGGAGGACTGGAAACAATGGATGTNTGAGCAGCCTGATGTAGTGGGAGGTGTCCCTGCCTATGGCAGGGGGGTTGGAACTCGATGATCTTTAAGGTCCCTTCCAACCCAACTATTCTATGATTCTATGATTCTATAAGTGTGCACACATTTGTGTACATAAGGACCTCCTAAATGGCTTCTGGGGGCAAACATTACTAAGTGGCAGCATAGGTTGGAGCCTGGCAGTGGTCCCAAAAGCAACAGTGCAGCTGCATACAGTTCCTGAAGTGGAAAACTTGTTTTCAGAACAGTGGCATATGTCTCCAAAGAGAAGTGAAGGAGTTATGGCTTTTTAAACCTATTACTACTAACTATTACTAGTTATCCTCTCCAGTAACAAAGATGTCAAGGATTAGGCTCATGCTTTGCTCAGCTGAGATACCTGTAACTGAAGTAAAACTGACTCCCATGCAGGGAGTTCCAAACTAGTAGGGGGAAAAGTCCCACAGAGAGCGAATTTCAAGATGACAACGGAAGCAGACGCTTTTAAAATAAACATGTTTTGCAAGGAAGAAGGTGAATACTTTTGTGCCACTGCATCTTAAGAAGACAGAAAATTACCATGTTTATGTGCCTACGTATTCCTGGAAAGAGACCAAGACCGTAATGGGTAGTAGCTTGTCCAGCTTCTGGTTCTAAGGAAAAAGAAGTCATGGTAGACTGCAAATAAAGGATGCAGAGGGATGGTTAGAGCAGAGGGTCAGCCAAATGATGGCAAAGTAAGTAGAATTCTGATTCAGATCACATGTTGTCAGTAAAAGCATTTCTTCATAGCAGCCAAGAGAAGCTGTGTCAAGGGTGCCCTGATGCCATTACTGCATGAGATACACTCAAACCACAGGCAGGAGGAGCAAGAAGTGGAAGGCTGGCACAGGATATCTTGAGACTGGAATGGGGGAAGAAATAAGTGAGGGACTGAGAACTGCCTGGATGTACTCCATGGCATGAGTTCAATACCAGATAAAAACTGACTTGATGAAATTTTTTCAACATTTTCAAAGGCAATAATTATGGTACAAATGCATGGCCAGGATGACCTATTTTCCTCTTTGGCACTCTGACCAGAAAATACCACTTAAACAAATTCAAAATATTACATGGCCCCAAGCAGTCTTCCATATGTGACAGTTTATGGGCATGTTCTTCAGCACCAGGTGCAATCTGGGCTTCATTCAGTCCTTGCTGTTCATCTGCTACATACCAGGGACCCAATTTTGTTAAGATCAACACAACTCAACTTTATTGTAGGAAGTTGAGTTGTTGCTATTGCACTAATGCATGGTTGGTTGCTAGATTACCACAAGAAAAAAGAACTGATGTAAAAAAATATAAAGCTCCAAGGAAAGTGGAAAAGTCAGATGTCAACAGCTCAACTCATGAGTTTGTATTTCCCATTTTGTCAGCTTGTTAATCCGAGCTGTGGATCAGGATTTATTAGGACTATTGTTGAGAATTTATACTGAACAAAAAAGCCCATCATCTTTACTCCAGGTTTTACAACTCAGCTGTATTTTATGTAGGGAAAAAAACACCATCACTTCTGTATTTTTAGTCTAGTTGTAAATTCTGTAAATAATTATAGAGATCTATGCTTTTATGTCACCTAGGTATCCCCAGAAACTGATACAAGAATCAGCACACAGGGACTCCAAGAGAAGAAATATATAGCCAGTTGCAAATTTTTGCATTTCCCAAGGAAGAGCTAATCACTGACATTCAGTTCCAGGATATTCTGTGATTTTCCACAAAGCATCACTGTTCTATGCTTTATCAAATTCATGTGTTCAGAATACCATAAACTCAAGCAAATATAAAAACAGCGTGACCTTTTATTTCCATGGCACAAATGAAAGTGATTCAGTTTTGTCACAGTCTGCCTCTAAGTTCCCAGATAATTTTATATTGCATTTGTAAGGAAACTAGTCCATAAATCTTTAAATATAGCACTTGAACCAAGTTTCAGGGAAAGAACAGCTGGATATAGTTGTAAAAATATATAATGCAGGAGTGTAAAAATTGAAGCCTTATACTTACCTAGTAAATTTTCTATTTATGTTCTCTTTGTAATTTTTATGATATGTATAATTTTCTTGGGTACAACATTTCTTTCATCTTAACTATAGCTACATATAGAGAACATCAACATCTATGCATATCATAAATCTGAACAGATCTTGATTGATTTCTAGATAAAAAAGACAGCAGTTTTCTTAACCATTTTATATGATGTCAAACTCTTTATGAAAGTCAGGGGCTTATGTTCATGCAGACCTGATGATCATAGAATCATAGAAACTATGGAGTTGGAAGGGACCTTAAAGATCATCGAGTTCCAACCCCCCTGCCATAGGCAGGGACATCTCCCACTACATCAGGCTGCTCAGTGCCTTGTCCAGCCTGGCCTTGAACACCTCCAGAGAGGGGGCATCCACAACCTCTCTGGGCAACCTCTTCCAGTGTTTCACCACCCTCACTCTGACTCACTTATGTCAAGTCTAAATCTACCCCCTTCCAATTTACATCCATTGTTTCTAGTCCTCCCATCCAATATCATGTTAAAAAGTCCTTCCCCTGCCTTTCTGTAGGGCCCCCTCAGGTACTGAGAAGTTACTCTGAGGTCCCCCCTGAGCCTGAACATTTTTTTTCTAGTTTACTGATCCAGAAAAAAAAGCTAGATTTTGAAGGGAGATGTCCTATTACTGTCTGTAATTGCATTAGTGTGAAACAAACACCAAGCCACATTTTCTGCTGAGTCTGACTGCATTATTCTGAGCACAATACACACTTTACTGAGGAAAGAAAAGTGAAAGGACATACACTCTTCCCAGAGTAATAACAAATAACAAAAGCAAAGCAGCATCATCAGTAAGCACCATTCTTACTGAAGTTTAATATCAAGGGATAGGAAAATAACTACAGAGAAAATAAGTAGAGAGCTCAGCATGAGAAAGTAATACTAGCTTCCACCTAAAAACACTAGTGGTTCTGTCTGTTAAATTCTTAATTTAAAAAATTGAAAAATTAATTGATGATTTAATCCTTCAGGAGTTTTCCAGAGCAAAACACATTGTCCTGAATCACAGAACAGTTAGGGCTGGAAGGGATCTTTAAAGGTCATCTACTCCACCCTCCCTTCAATGAACAGAGATATCTTCTAGGGCTCAAAGCCCTGTCCAACCTGACCTTGAATAGTTACAGGGTTAGAGCATCCTGACTTCGCTTCATTTTCAAGACAAGATAATACCAATGAATTTATCCTTCTTTTTGCTTCTGCAAAAAAGTAGTAATTCTACAGTTCTAGAAAGTATTGAGTTTTTCAAAAGAACAATAAGTAGCAAATTACCTTTATGTGGTATTTTAGATCCAGACTATGCATGCGTACATGCATCTTATCTTGAGAAAGGCTGGCATCATCTCATCCACTCATTTCCTTAATGTTTTCACAGCTGAGGGAAGGTTTTAAGTAACAGTGTTCCCTGATTCAGCAAGACTTGTTTCAGAGATTCTTTGGCAAGGAAGGCTTATAGGCAAATGAGGCTGTTTTGACTGAGAAAACAAGAATCTTGAATCTTTTGGAACTGAGTTTGTTTTCTTTCACACCATTATGGAAACCAAAATACAAAATGTTGAGCTGAGGACATGTCACAACAACAGGAAAAACAGAATTATAGAATATGTTGCAAAATTGCCCAGCCTGTTTTCACCTACCTGTATCTTGTTGGGTTGATGATATTCATTATCAAAGAGAAGTCTTTCATACTTGTCAGAATACTTCTTGCTAAGCTCTGCTCTCCAAGAGGAATGTCTCATGATAGCTCAGCTGTAGCTTTTCAAGCCTTCAGTCTCCCAGATCAGCTGGAATCCCTTCTCATACTCAGTTCACAAAAAAAGACTTAGCATAGGATTCTCAGAGTGATTCAGAATCCCAAAAGTAATCAAATATATTAAGTGAATGCTTGTACCTGTGTAATACTTGCTGAAATTTGTTTCTCCAGGCTTCTTAGTGTCATCATTTATCCCTCCTTTCCAAGACATCTTTCCATGGTTTGTTCCTAGTGACTGGGATTTAAACAAGTCATATTAAGGAAGTGAACTACTTCATAAAAATACACTTGATCAAAACCAGAGTACTGGTAACATCTCATGTCTAGTTCTATAAAATTATGGAAAGCAGCTGACAGTTAAATGCATGTATCTAAAATTAATAATCCTTTCACTCTGCTTGAAGCCCAAAGACACCACCTGTTTTACAAAATTTGCTATAGGTCAAGAACCCCAGATCTTTGAGTATAAAGTGTTTTTGCCATTTAAATCAAAGATAATTACTGAGATAAACTGTACAGAACATCTTTTTGTGATTATTTTTGCTTTGATAAAAGAAGAAATAAAACATAATTGATGGTACTTTCCCCTGAAATGACACCAATATAAACTTGCAGCAGATAATTTAGTAAAGGCACACTTGCATGGTTTGCTTAGCTGAGTAGAACAAAAAAAACTCAGGTAAGATGGGTGAAGCATTGAAATGAAGTTTAAAGAGCCAGTGCCACAGACTATGCTGAACATTGACCCTAAACCAGGGAACAAACAGGAAGTATGATTTATTACAGCATTGATATTACAGAGAATAGTATATCAAGGAACAGCAGAGGAAAAATGCTTTTTGATCATCTTGTTCATCCTTTTCTCTCTTGCATCCTTTCAGTAGAAGTAAAACAGTGCCATTGATGTAGAGGTTCCAGGTTTCTGGTAGCACAATGTAAGCTGTAAAACATGCTCTATTTTCTGATTATGTTTGCATGAAAACTCTAGTTGATCAGAGCATCTTTTTCACATCCAGTAGGCTAAAACAGAAGAAAATAAACCCAGAGAAAATAATGAAGGGCAGGTAATTGCTCCAACCAGATCATATGCTTTTTTTAATGGATATGCTGGATGTCCTCTTCAAAAAATGAGGTAATAAACCAGAACAATAAATTATGTAGGCATTAAAGTACATATACACCTATTTTTTTTTCAGTTGTTATTTATGTCTATATGAGGTGGAATAAGTGTAACAGAGGAAAATAACACGAGTCATTACACAAACTTAGATACCTTCATGAACACGCATGCAGAAACATCTGCTTTCCAGTCATGCAGCCTTCCAAAGCTTTAGGACTTCTAAGGTCTGACTGCTGAGAAATTCAGCAGTTCTGGAAGTGATTTTCTTTTTGTTCTTGACAGACCACAAAATTATTCTTACAGAGCACTGATTGAAAGATCCACTCACATCCCTTCTTGCCAACATGAAACATCAACTATTGAGAGATGCAGCATAGCAGGCTAAAATACAATGGTAGTCAATAGTGCTTTCAAAAACCAAGTCATTCTATGTTAGACCAGTATTATTTTCATGTTAAAATCATGAAAAATCTCTTTTGGAAAATCCTTGACAGATATCAAACCATATTGAAATATACTTGCTAGAATTATGTTCAGTCTAATAAATGCATAGTATTCACCAGGTATCTTTTTAAATCTCTACCTGTTCCTGCTTTTCTGAGTGTACTCACATGTACTTTCATCTTCTACTTTTAGGTAATATTTCTCTCAAAGTCCAAATATTTCTGCATAACAGAATTAGTATTATTACTCATGATTAAAGAAGCACAGAACCTAAATAATCCCCATAATATGAGTCATCTCCTATGATTTTTCCTTTTATCTTCCAGAATAAGAGCTACCCAGTTCAAAAAACTCAGGAGTTCTTGTGAACAGAGCTGTCTCCAGCCAGAATCTTCCCTTGGCAAGCAAAAATCTAGCCAGGCTCCAGCACTTCTATGAGCAACATTTATTTAATATATTTTGTCTAGGAAGGCCAAACAATTGTTAAACACATTCCAGGAGCTAGTATTAACCTTAGGAAAAATTATCCCTTAATGAACAATTTTAAAAGTTGCAAACAGCAGACAAAGACCCAAAGAAAATCTAAATGTACTCCCTCTCTTACTTCTCAAGTTTTCCTTTACTCTCCATCCAACCAAGAACCACTCTTTGGATGTTTCTTATCTAGTTTGCTGATTTAAAGTCTTGTCATCACAATCCCTATCCTACAACTCTATCTCCTCTTTCAGTACTCATCTCAATTCCCACAAAAACACCAGTATTCACATTCCCAATTTTTTTTTACTTTTATCACTTAAATGTTTGAAAAGCCACGAAAAACTTGCTAAAGGCTTCACCCCACTACCTTGCTAGAAAAAGGCAGTACAGAATAATTCTTATTAATGAATGCTGAGAATATATTGAAATACATACCCCTTTGATGCCTCTCATTTCTTCATGTGCCAAAACATTGCATCAGTCAATGAGGAAAATACAAAAATTGTATTTTTTTTTTTTATTTCATTTTATTTGTTACCTATGGGCATCTTTAGATGTTCCAATACCTTTGCTGGATACTAATTCTGTTACATCTAACATTTACCTCTTGTTTATTCCAATATATATTTCTTGCAGCATCAAGGTGGGGTTTATGGGTCATGTAGGACTTGTTTACTTCTCTTTCCCTCATAACTTTAATTTTTATCAATATTGGCCTACATGGAATAGGCAGACATAGGACACCACCCATTACTATTCTACTTATTATCAATAGTTACAGCTTAATTTAGTATCCAGCAATACAACCAAAGGGTATCTGCACTAGATAACATACCTATGGGTCACTGATAGTCCTTTGGTAAGAAGTAGTACAATTTCTGCTACCTAAACCAGTTTGAGAACTTCTGAAAGGTGCTGCCTAGGTGGGAAATAATACTTAGAGAAGTGGAAGGACCAATCTGAATAACTACACTAAGACAGGGAGAACTTTCTATGAATTTATGGGGTAGCTGATGGCCTTTCTAGCACATACCTATGGCACAAAGATCTCCTTTCCAGGAAACAAACATCACTGCAGTTACTATTATTAAGCCCTGACAAAAAACCTCTGCTAAATTATCTTTTCACTTTCTTATTTGGTGTGACACTGATGGCTACTGCTTGATTAGATATGTAAATAAAGTGGTGGCCATCACCTTTCTATGATTATGTTGCTCTGAGTTAATGATGAAGTGGGACATGGGGAAGATGTGGGATATGTCAGTGTTAATGAAGATTTATACAGTAGCAACATTTGATCACATCTACTTGGCAAAGTCTTGGCTTTCATTAGTTAAAGACATAAAGCAGTCTGTCTGATTAAAGGGAGAAAAAGCAGTGGGGAGCCCACATAAATTACTACTGCTCAATTAGGTACAGACAGTTTAGCGAGTGTTTATTACCAGCAGAAAGGAAGAATTTTAAATTAGATTAAAAGGTTTGGAAAACAACTCTTACAGTGCATAGTGATTTAGACCCATTGCTGGAATAATACATTGTGAGAAGCTGCATTGATTAAAAGCAAGATGGTAAGTTATCTATATTGCTTCATTGTTTATCAATGAAGCCCCTGCTGCCTTGCTACGATTTACCTCACAAGATCAATAACTGGACTTGGCCAATTTTCTCCTTGCCCTGAAGATTTATATGGATGTAAAGGGCATCTACATCATGGTTGAAAATACCAATGAGATTTATTCAGGATAATCATCATGGAAGTGAAGCTGTATCAATCACCACAAGTGTACCCTGGCCACGCTGCAGCCTTGCTGCAAAGCTGGACTTAAAGAAAATTTGTTTTAATTAGGAAGGGAGTTGATTCCACTGAGGTTCCACAGGCTCATTGTCAGCACTGAAAAGGCATTAAAAAAAAAGTGGAAGTATATAGAGTGCTCAGGCAGTGGTCAGCCAGTATTTCTGACAGCTGATTGAAGCTACTTGGTATACAGTACAAGGCTGTGATTCATGAATCCCAGAGTCTGACAGCACAGAATGGGACTTCCAGCAGTGCTGAGCTAGCTGGAGTCCAGGTCTGCTTTGCTGCAGGATTTTTGGATAGGGGCTGTGAAAGGTAGGGGGTCATTGTCCACGGCTCTGAATGACTGATTGTTTTCCATGTGGGCTGGCATAGAGAAGGAGGGTGAAGAGGAGCAAAGGAAAAGAAAAGGAATGATATTTAAATTCCTTATCCTCCCACTGTGAGCTTCACATCACACAGAGGCCTGCAGCTGCTTCTAATCCCTCTCTCCCAGAATTGTTTATTGTGAAGACTGGAGGAACTGAGATCAACAAATGGAGAAATTAATACAGTAATTCTAATTTTACACATTTAGCTCAATAATGACAGGATTCTACACTGAAGTCTTCCTTTTACCTCCTGGGGAAGTAAGACTCAAGGAATCCCAGCCTTACAATATTGAACTTTGATATCTTTATTTCTTTTCCCTGCAATACTTGCACATGCAGCATTTCTCCTCTTAATGCAGGTCCCCAAAGTCTAAGTTTAAATCAATGCCATCAGGGATGCTGACTCTGTTCTAACTGCCATGAAAGCAGAATTGTGCCCTTCCTTTTTGCACTAATGATCAGTCCTTCAGGCTTCAGCAAAGTCCATGCATACAGGGGTGATGGTGAGGGGGAAGGAGCTACAGAAAAGAACATTTCACAGAAAGGTGAAAACTGAATGTACAGCAGTTATTGTCCTCCATTGTAATAGTTATGTCAATGCCCTGGTGTATGGTACATGTTCTCTTAACACTGGGAAGTGCTATCTCTCCTAAAAAAGCTTCCTTGCATTTACAGACAGTATGGACAGTTCTGTATAAACATTTTGACATGTACAGAAACAACATTTAAAAGCACAGACTGTTGCACAAATGGCACACACAACAATGCTGGTTGCTTTTCATTGAAGCTGCCACAGCAAACAGTTACTTGTATGAACAATCCCATTGTTCTACAGACACATATTCACTGCTTGCTTTGAAATTACACATTTGAGCCCTGAAAGTCTTCATTCTTACTTCACAATGAGCAGACTTCAAGTTGTCTGTATTCAAAGTGTTTTGTTGTATATAGTTAAACTGTGAAGCTTTCCCTGGGGCTTCTCCACATTTCATTAGACATCGCTGCACTCACCATAACTACACTTTGCCAATACAACCAGCAACCATTTTACAACAAAATAAGGCAGATTTAACCCCCTCCTGGCACCCTACATAGTAACAGTTTACCATATTGAATAACTGCTCATGAATAAAACTGATATTCTTTGTAATGTGAACATCCTTTTGGTTCACAACACTGAGCTTTGGTTTCTTTTCCTTATAATTGGAATGGATTTTCATTTAAGGAAACAATTAATGTTTGTTACAAGCAACTTGACTGTGAATGACTCCTACTATTACACTAAATACATTTCATTATGATTTATTGGCTCATAGCAACCTTTTTGTAACATTGTAAACCAACATCCATTTGTGTTTAATTAAACTTATTATAACAACCTTTTGCAACACAAAGGATGGAGGAAAAGAAAAATGGGTAAAATACAAAATTCTACAAGTAACTGTTCAAAATAAAGATAATAAGATAACCATGCAGCAGATTTCCTAGTATAAAACTGTTAGAATTGCTAATAAGACAAAAATATGGAAAGGGATGTAGATATATATGAAGAGGACTCAGAATTTTGGTCTTCACTACAGAATTAAAAAACTTTTTAACAACTTGAAAGCCAGGTCTTGGGACAAAGCATCAGCATCCTGTATTACTCAGATTATTTAATGACTTCTCAGTAGTACAATCTCTTGCATTGTCTTGCCTTGTCTTCCTCCTCAAAAAAAAAGGGAAATTCAGAGGAAAAACTTTCCTTCTTGATACTTCATGACATTTTCTAAAACATCAGTGGTGAAGAACTTTAAACATAGGGGAGAAGGATTTGAATTATTAATCCCAAATAAACCCAGATCCTTCTAAAATTATATCCAAGCAATGCCAAACTAAAAATACCACCTCTGAACACAGGTTTATGTGAAACACTGTGTGACACACAGTATTTTGTTTTAAATTTACCAGCACTGTGGTTTGACATGATTTATGCTAAGTGTTTAATGAGGACATCATCAAAATTATGTGTGAAATGCATGCCCTCAGATCCTTTTCTTTCTAACAAGATTTACTCAGGAAACTTGGCTGAAGATTAAAACTTTAGCCCCCCTGCAAGCCCCTTCCTTTCTACCTCTAATCACGAGGTCAGAGCTAAACTGCAGCCTGTCAGTACTTCTAATGAATATGTTTTACACATGGTAGCTGGTTGCTTGCTCAGCAACAGTCTGTGCTGTCTGGAGGCCAAAGATAAGTATTCAGGGATTACCTTTAAAATGATCCCCCCTAGCTCCTTTGTTAGTAAGAGCAGAAAGCCAGAACAAAAACTGAGCTGTAATCCTTGGTTCTGTGAGCTGGCCAATTTTTAACAATTGAAGGTTCAGGAAAAAAGTCCTTGAAAATGACTAATGAAACTCTACCAAAGTTCTGCAGCTATTGCAAGAACAGGTTGTCTAGTCCAACCTTCTTCCCAACCCCTCCACTCCTGCCTGTTGCCACCATGCAAAGGCCATGTGTTTTTGACCTGTAACTTGCACAGAGCAATGGAGAATCATAGAATCATAG
>VZTY01032234.1:0-137600 GCA_013400935.1 Turnix velox
TTCTGTGATTTTATGTGATTCTGTGGCAGCCGCGCTCCCCCCCACCAATCCGGCCTCGGGTGCCGCTGGCTTGAGCAAGGGCGCCCCCTGCAGGACAGGGAGAGGCCTCCTCCCTGGGCTGTCAAAGTTGTAGCCTCGGGAGAAGAAGAGGAGGAAACCCTCGGTGTTTCGGCTTCTCCAAAATGCATTGACAGCTGCTAAAACGCATTGCCTGCACCGCCCGCCCTAAATCCATGAACTCTCGTAACCCTCTTTGTAGCGGGGAGCAAAGCTGGCCGTGCACTGCGGCAGCGGTGATGCTCATGGATAACTCCCTCTCTGTCTGTATCCCCACTCGGTTATATTTTCAGCTTGCTGATGCCATACATGCAAAGCGTGGATGATTATTTGGTGTTGTACCTGTCAGAAGGAATATGTCACTGTCTTCTGTACATGTTCTCTTGCTGTGGCCAAGCCTGTTCACTGGCACTCAGCCAGCAACAGCTGGGATTCCTAGGTAGTTTTAGTGTGTTAGAGCAGCTGAATGCTAATGCTCCTGGAAATTCCCAGCAGGGTGAATGTTTTCTCACAGCTTTTGCTCATGAGAATCTTTTTTTTACTTATTACTTCATGTAATTCATCTGTATACTGTCATCTTCACAGTTTATATATGGCTGAGTGCAATCCCTCTCAGTTAGGGAGAAATGTGGCTCCTTAATAGCTGAAGTCTCTTCTGCCACTATTAAAACAATGGTGTTTGTTTCTGAGGTCAGAGACCTCCACTCTATAGCTGTCATCTGTTATTTCTGTCATCAGCAAGCGAAAGGTCCCGTGCCTTACTACTCTGGATGGTTCTCTTTAGGAGGTCCATGTACAGTTGGTCATTAATGAAAGAGAGAGGAGCTTTTCTTCAAGCTCCCCACACATGGACCTGAATTTTTTCAGGTCCTTTGCAGGATATCTACCTGGCTTCTGAAAATTATTCCATAGAGGCTATAAATCCATTATCAGTGATCTCTTCATATGAGAACCTTCCTATAGCTTGGAGTCATTGACTCCACATGAGCCCAAAGTCCACATGGGAGTGGATGAAACATGAAACATGAAGCGCTGGTGTAAATCTGCTGTCTCGGTCTGTGCGTCATTTTGCAGAGAAACATTGAACCTCTTGAGCCAGTAATGTCCTCATAGCCACCAGGCAGCAAAACACAGAGCCAGCTGTCCTGGTTTGAGGTAAAATAGGGTAAATTTTCTAGGTTTTAACTTTACTTTTCAGCTAGGCCTCTTCTGTCTGACTAAACTCTGAAATTAACTGCACATTGTTCAGAAACTGTTCACTCCCAGACTGATAAGACCAGGGAATGGTATGCAAGAAGCTCTTATTTTCATTATTCATGATGGAGATCAAGGTCAGAAAATTCGTCATCCACCCTACCGGGGGGCTGCAATCAAAAAAGACACAGAGAAGTCCCACCTGCAAGGAGGAGCAGACAGGGCAGGTGACCCAAAACTGACCAACAGGAGTATTCCATCCCATCTGCCCCATGCTCAGTATAAAAGCTGAGGGATCGAAGGTCTCTGCCCTTTCCTGTTTCTTTGCTCTTTCTTCNATCCGGCATCCAGCTCCTGACTGAACTGGCCCCAGCCTGCCTGGGACTCTCCCTGCGTCTGCTGGAGATGTGATCGTCACCCTGGGAGCTTGATACAGTTTTGTAAACATTGTATACCTTTTTATCTTTTCCTTTTAATTTTATCTATTATTTCATTACCTATTAAAGTAGTTTGGAATTCTTCTAAACTCACAAATCTCCTCATTCTTTCCTCTCCTCTCTTTTGAGAGAGGAGGGGGGGGGCATCTGCCTTTTGGGGGGGCCTTTTGGGCCTAAACCAGGAAGCCAGCACAAGTGAACTCAGGCAGTGTTCAGTAACTCCCCCTCCTAGTTAGGACTGTGGCAGCTGCCCAGAGCCAGGTTGGCTCCAGGACTCTGTCCCTTTTTAGGAGGCTGCTCCTCTATCCCATTCAGCTCTTTACTGGCTGCTCTGCCCTCCTACCAGCCAGAATCTGTCATCTGTCAGGGATTTCTCCCCTGTAAGTGGAGGGGTTGAGCCAGTATTTTGGTTCTGGGGTGGGCAGTGCAGGCTGCAGAACATGTTGCATTTCCACCCAGTTATTTCTCCAGGTGTATTTCTCCTTGTCCAGGAGGTAGACATTGAACCAAAGCTTCCCAGGCCTTTGTTTTCAAGAGGCTTTGCTACCTGAAAAATTAAACAGAAAATAACTGGAAGCTCTGGTACATTAACAGCAATCCTTTTAACTCTGTGGATGATTACAGCTGACCATAAGCAATTCCCTGTGACTTTAATAGGACCTTGCTGCAGTAGGTCAGTTGCTGAATTGTGTGTTCTTTTCTAGCTTAAGTTTTCTTACGAGAGTCATCACGGAAGAGGTAGGAAATACTTTTACTGCCCTCCCCCTGTACAGATAACTGCTTGCTTACATTGTAAAACATCAAGGCTATAACCACTAGCAGAGTCACTGCACCATTTCCCCTCTTGTGTTACCCAAGTAAATATTTCCATAATAGGTAACACAAAAGGTCCCTAGGGAAGAAAAGTATGTATTGTAATGCAGAAAGGTTTCCTTTGCTTTATTTCAGCACTGTTAACACTGTGTCCTTGCTGGGCTCTGATTAATTGACCTGCTTTTATCGTGATTAGCACATTTACCATAAGGCTGGCCAGCTGTCAAGCTAAGTTCAGTCACAGTCGGCAAGTGCAAACTGCCTTTGGGATTTTATGTTTCTAACTGATCATCTCAAGAAGACACAAGGCCCAAATCTCCCAGCCCTGCTTATTCTGAGCAGAAAAAAGCCTCCTTCCTGCACAACTAATAGTACTAGCTTAGAAATAACACAAGTGAAGAGAGAAACTTTGTGGGAAATTACTCATTCCTCTATCATCTGATATCATAAGATATGTGATGGGAGGACTAGAAATAATGGATGTAAATGGGAAGGGGGTGGATTCAGGCTTGACATAAGAAAGAAATTCTTTAGTGTGAGGATAGTGAAGCACTGGAACAGGCTGCCCAGAGAGGTTGTGGAGGCCCCCTCTCTGGAGGTGTTCAAGGCCAGGCTGGACATGGCACTGAGCAGCCTGATTTAGTGGGAGGTGTCCCTGCCTATGGCAGGGGGGTTTGAACTTGATGACCTTTAAGGTCCCTTCCAACCTGAATTATTCTATGATTCTATGAAGCCAGAACAGCAATTACAGCTTGGGTTTAATAATTTTGATTCCTAGAGGATTAAGGAAGTAAGTTGAAACAGCCTAAAACGTATAATATAGTTCCTGTAGCACAAATATTTCTCTGTCCCCAAAAAGTTGGGATACAGGTGGCTGGTTTTTTACAATGGTTGCTTGGTAAATGTTGTTAAGGCCTGAACCCACTGCAATTGGGTCAACTGATGCTCTCTCTGACACTTAGAAAATGGCTGAAAATGTTTTTACTAAGTAAGCCGGAGGGGAGACTTCGTGGATTAAATAAATCAGTGCTGTACCCTACTTGTTACTTTTTCCCCCCTGTACATGCCATCATTATAGTCTTCTAGATTTAGCTGTGTTAATCCCTCAGCATTCTCCAAACGCATTTGCCAGCTGTTACTGGTGGATTTGCAGTGTGCACACAGAAACCTCTGTGAGATGCTTCTGCTCCTCTTTTCTCATGATCAGAGTTAGAGCCTGCCTCTGAGCTTGCATTCCTAGAGGTGGATTTCTTCATTACTTGGTCCTCTTTTAATAAAACTTGTATTTAAATATATTGTGACTTAATAGAGTCTCTTGGTAAAAAAAAAAATCTGAGCTTTCCTCTTGTTCTCTAATTTATATTTAAACAGGAGTATACTATTCACTGGTGTTAATCTTTTGACTGCACGCTGTGGAAGAGGACAAATAAGTGAGTCCTCACAACTTTAGTTATCCACTTGTAGATGAAAGCAAGGAAAGGTGAGTGAGAATGGGGTCTGTTTTTAAACAAGTGTAAAGACAGTATGTAATCATAAGAAACTTCTGCTCCATGGGCTGTAACAATCTCAGTGTCCTGAGTTAAAATAACGTTATTGCCTACTTCTGTCCAACAGCAACATCCTCAGCTTTAGTTTTGCAGAGGAAATGTCCTGATCACTGCTGGTGCTGAGACAGTAAACACAGGGTAAGTCTAAGACTAATAAACCAGAGCAAGCCTGCCTTTATAGAAACAATGTACTAAAGGAGAAGAGGAAAGGTAAAGGTTGCATGGAAAAGCCAACGCACTAATGTTTTTATGATTAATAATCAACAATCTCCCGTTCCGCTCTACCAAATGCTGCTGTAAATAACAATGTACCTTCAACATAATGAATTTCCCCCAGCCCATCTGAAAATCTCTTTATCTAGGTACTTTGGTTTCCCTCCACTTTGGCCGAGGAATGCTGTTTCATCACTGTGAAACCACTTGAGTATTTGAGTTGAACAGGACAAAAGTTAAAAACAAACATCTGAAAGAGCAAATGGGAGGTTAGTTTGAAGAAGACTTCATGCAAGCAGAGAGGCTCAGGCTGGCAAAAGCTACAGGCCCACAAGTTCCTTTGTACAGTCTGGATGACCTTTGTTTTGTTTTGTTTTGTTTTGTTTTTTCAGAAATATGCCTTTTCTTTTATAAAGGCAGACTGTACAAAAGTGTTGAGGCTTTCTCTTTTTTTTTTAGAACTTCATCACATTAATCATAGAGTCATAGGGTTGGAAGGGACCTTCAAAGACTATCTATAGCTTTTTTGTAGCTGAAGACTATGATGGGTGCACTAGTTTCACACACACATTTCATGGCCATGCCACCTCCTGGGCAAAAAGGGAAAGATTTGCAGCATGTTCAGTTCTCAGCAAAAGAAGGAATTAAATCCCACATGCACTGATCATCCCTGGAAGGCTCCAGGGACTCCACTTGGTGCTTCCACTCTCATGCTTGGTGCAAAAGCAATCTTTAGGGATAGAATGGAAATTTTTCCAAGTCAGAGTGACTGAGAGAAGGCAGATTTTTTCACCATCTCTTGCAGCACAGAGCACCAACTACCTGCCACCACCACCATCCTCTTCAAGTGTCCTCTCATGCAGGTAGGTTCTTCACACCCCACTCTCAGTTCTTCACACCCTGCTCCCCTCTGTTCTCTTCACACCTACCTGGGAAGAGATTTTTCTCTTCATCATATTGCATTTTTTCCCCAATAGAAACAGTGTTAAATTTGATTTATACTGTATCAGTTACAAATTTTTTCATTCTAAGAGTTTTGCAAAGCTTAGACATAAAAATCTGGCTATAAGTGTCAAAATGTCTTATGGCCTTGCAAGCCACTGGTGGTGGAGAGAGCTGCTGAAGCTTCCCCTCAATTAAGGGAAGAGCTAACACAAATGTCAAAGGAGAATTAATTTCTTGCCCTCTGATGCCAGAGAAGAAGGATGGAAGCACCATAAAACTGTGTGCCATAACGGAGCTCCTCAGGAGAGCATCTGCCATCTCACTGCAGGTAAGGAGGGGGTTGAGCCCAATGTTAGGAGGTTGGGTGTCAAGAAGGGCTGTCTGTTAGGTCCATCAGGATCCACCTCATTCTGTCCTTTTCCTGTCAAACAAGAAGACTCAGTGGGGGAATTCACACTGTCCCATGAGTTGCTGGCAGAGGCTTGTTCCTGCTTTCTTACAGATTTTCCTTTCAAAAAAGGAGTGGAAGATAAATCAGGTTTTCCATTTTGGGCAGCTGGAGGATGTCTTTTGAAGGAAAAAATCCTATATTTGCATGCAGCAATGGTTTTGCCCTTGCTAGGATGAAATAAAATTTCCCTTGGACTTGGGGGGGGAATGGTCACTGAACAGGAAAAGATCCTATTGGTATGGCTGTGCTGAATACCCAGAGGTATCTATCTGGCAGCTCCAAACACTTCAACAGTTTTGAGCTGGCATAGGGGGGAAAAAAGAAAATAGGGGCTGACAGGAATATATTTGGGACAAACAGTGTCCAGGCAGTGTGCTATGACTTAGTCATGATGTCAAACCCCTATTCCTGTGTTTCACTGAACATACAACTAGCTCATCCTATGCTGGATACTAGACATTGCTTTCTCCACCCAGAAGTGAGGTAAAAGGCATCAGAGACCCACCAGTGCAGGAAGTTGTGAGATGGTTGTGACTTTGCAAACAGCTTCAAAGAGAGTAGCTGTTAAAAGCTATTTCTCCACCTGTGAGTAATCCCAGTCTACCACAGCCTAAAGTGGCTTCTACTGGCATTACTTTATGTCCCTCCTTTGTGTCCCTACCTCTGCCTGCTGAGATGTGACCTCTTTGTCGCTGCACATAGACTCTTTTTCCAGATGCGAGTTTAAGAGATGCTGCCTGTATTTCCTGGAAAACTGCACTAGAAGAGGTGAAGCTCTTTCCTCTCCTGTTGGAGAAAGACACCCATTTCTGCCAGTCACTACATCCTAGATCAGGGCAGCAAGGTATGAGGGACACCAGGGGGAAGGCCAGCAGCAGAGAAGCTGATTTTTGTGGGGAAGGGGAGCAAGGAAATGCTGAGGCATCCACAGACATGGAGTCCTTAATGAGTTAAGAGAGCAGTTTATTGACTGCCAGAGAGCTGTTTGTCCTTCGTGGCAGGACACACCTAGTTCAGGCTGATGGTGCAATGAGATAAAAACTTCCTGAGGGCTGGGCTTTAGATGCAGTCCCTCTCTTGGAGGAGGATCACCCTGACCAGCTGGTTTTTGAGTTGACAGAGTGCAGGAGTAGAAGGATGCTGAAGCACAGTATTTGATGAAAAGACAGGATAAGGGAAGGAACAATTCAGTCTCCAAAATATCGTGTAACAAGTAACTTTACTTTTTCTTACTAGAAAGACTACTCTAGAAGGACTTTCCACCCATGAGGCAAGATGAACAAGGCATACTAACGAGAAGAGAAAGGCAGAATGGAGAGTCTTAGCTAAAGGAGAGAGGCCTGCTCAGCTGAATTGTGCAGTGGGTAGTAGTGTTTTCTATGCACATAAAATAAAATTAGAAACTTATTTCATGAGCAAAGGCCAAATTTTCATCAGCAGTAAAATAGAATGCAGATGAAATACCTTTTCATCCATATGTGATTAACAGCCCAGATACATTTTGTGGGAATGACCAAAACCAGTGCACACTCAATGAGAGGCACAGAGCAATACATTGAAATGTGTTGCTAGTATCTGCCCAGGTACAGAAAAGTTTCCATTTTTAAATCCATTTTTAAATACCAATAGGTGTATATTAGAACAAGAGTAGAGGTAGAAGAAACTACTTTTTAAGCCTGGGAACAGTCAAGAACTGCAGCTGTTTGCCCAGAGGGGTTTCCATCCTCAGAGAATTTTAAGACCTGACTGCTTAAAGCCATATGCAACTTCTTCTGACCTTGGATGAGATGTCCTTTAAACTGAAATTGTTGTGTGTGATTCAGTATATGAATATTTTAAAACTACCTTGAACTTCCAGCTAAATTTCTGTGTGATCTATTTGTGTCCTTGAGTCATTTTGCTTCTCAAGCTTGTTCTTTGCCAAAAATAACTTTTATTCTGCAATGGATTGATTAACTGAGAACAGTAACATTTGCTCTCAACTGTGTTAAGCAGAATAAACCATGGCCTTCTAATTTCCTTATGTGAAACAGAGCCATTATTCCTTTCTTGATCCTCCTGCACCTGTTCTGACTGAACTTCATCCATCCTGCATGTAGGTGATCACAGCACTGCAGTGCTGCACAGATCCAAGGTCAACAGTGAAATACTGCTATCCTGCACAAGGCCTGCTTGAGACTGAAAACATTCAGCAACACAATGCAGCCATAGATTTAAATTTTTTTTCACAACTGCACCCTGCACTTACTAATCCTGTGACTGTTTGTCATTTCCTGAGCTTGCTTTCTATATATAAAAGTACACAAATGCAGACATATGCAAAGTAATTGTGCCATAGAAATGATTAATGATGACAAATCCCACCACTAAAAAGGATTTGCTGATATTTTCCCTAAATGACTTTCACACTACAGATTTTTTTCCCTCAGAAGCTAAATGTTCAAGACCCAGGTGTTCTTCAAACCTTTGCTACACAGTAATCTTGTCCTCTTCTAAATTACATGCATTGATCTTTTTTGGTGAGTCATTTTTTTACAGCACACTAATTTTCCATGAAAATTAAAGTGTTTTTTTGTAGATCTCAATTTTTATTTTTTTTAGGGTTCTGCAAAACGACCCTGAAATATCCTTTAAATCCCAGAGATCACAAGTACCTAAAAGGCATGAGTCAGAATCTTGGAATTGTATTGATCACAGAAAGTCTCATTCCCCTTGTATTACAAGTGCTGTTGAGGTTCCCTGATTCTAGTCTGGTGATGTGGAATTGTGATCCTTCTGGGAAAGTGGGCTTTATGTAAGCAGTAATTAAGATAAAAAAATTCACAGTGGTAGGTACAGTGCATTTCCCCAGTCATAATTTATCTTCTGTTTCTCCACAAATTCTTCCTCTGGGAAATCATTTAAGGCTAATCTGGAAGTGAATTTTTATAGATGTTCAAATGAGATTGCCAGTCATAGTGTTAACTTTCCACACAGGAGATGAGATAAACTGTCTTTTCTGAGAGAGCATTTTGTTGTTCATGGCTTAAGCACTGCATTCACATTAATTGTTTCAAGAGCAGTAAATTATTGGTAGACAATTTGAGCTTGTGAGAGAAGGCAGAGTGCTGGGCCCCATGCAGAGTTCACTGGTAGATGTTTATGAATATATAAGGAGCTTTCAGCTCTAATGCTTAAATTATTTCTATCTCCCTTCCATGTGTAGCTGCAGACATGTCCTGTGTCTGGTCATGGCAGGAGAGTTTCCAGCAAAGGGAAGGCATGCACTGATTCCAGCACCATCCACGTGATCTCCAAGAGGGAATTTTCCAGACACAGCAGTCGAGTTACTGCACAAAAATAATTCTAAAATTTCTCAGCCATCCTTTACAAATTTAATTTGAATCATAAAAGTGTTTAACCATGTACTGGGTGCAAGTGGGATCTGCAGGAGTGGCATTTGCAAGTAGAGGCTGGGGTTGCCCCCTGTTGGACACAGCTGGTCCGAAGCAGAAATTCTCCTGCAAGCCCGGAGGGATTTGGGTGAAGCTGGTAGTCCCCTGTAGCCCTTAGAGAAACTATGATGTAGCAAATATCTTCTGAGCCCATAGAGAGATCCATGCTCATGCAGATATGCACACTGCAGCCCCTGGAAGACCCCCCAACCCCAGCAGCACATACACTGTAGGAACTGTGGCCTGTAGAGAGTCCAGGATGGAGCAGATTTATCCTGAAGGACTGCATCCTCAGGAAAGGGCCCAGGCTGGAGCAGGGAAAAATGAAAGGAGGCAGGAGGAGTAGAAAGGAGCTGTTGTGGACTGATCACAGCCCCCGTTCCCCAGCCCCTGCAGGGCTCAGGGGGAGGAGGTCAAGGAATCTGGTGCAAAAGAGCAAAGAGCCTGGGTAGAAGGGATTGCTAAGCAAGGGGAAAGAAGGTGGTTTAGATTTTATTTTAACTGGCAACAAATTTAGTTATTTTTCCCTATGTTGTCTCTTTTTTGCTCATGACAATAACTAGTAGTTGATGCCCTTGTCTCTGTCTCAACCCACAAGCTTGTTCACCTTATTTTCTCCTTTTGACCTGTTGAGGAGCAGAAGAGAAAAGCTGAGTGGAGAGCTGACAGCCACACTAAACCAACTATTACAAACTGGTTTAAGTAACCTGGAGCTCTCAGAGTAATCTCAGCCCTACTTTTTCAACTTCATCTTCAATAACCTGAATTATTAACTTGAAATTACTCCCATTTGACTACATGATATTAGAATTTTTGCCATGAGACAAAAACAGAGAGGCAAACTTCACAGCAGTGATTCATTATCATGATAAATATTGTCTCACTTTTAGTGTGATGATTTGTTACCTGTCAAAATTAGGACTCTGCATTATTTCAGTTTCCAAAAAAATTTTTATAATTTCTTCTTTTTTTAAAAAAAAAAAGAGGAATGCCAATATGCTATAGTTGGAATGGTACTAGGAATTCAAAGGCTGTGCTTGGAAGATAAGGTCATTTCTGCACAAAGCCATGGCTCCTGCATGCTGCACATCTTAGAAAGTGCAAGAATCTTCCTGTGCCTGTGTCATACCTGTATCTGACATCTTTCACATCCATATGGGAGAAGTAAGAGTTGGCATCTTCCCTTATGTTTTGTGGAATGCTCAATTGACTTGACTTCTTCTTTAAAGCAGAGGACAATACACCATTTACTTACTTCCATACACTGAAAAGAGCTACAAACAACAACAAAATAAAGAAACAAGAATACTTCACCTGTGTCACAATTGTTTTTCTTTTTGGAAGAAAGCTGTTCAGTATAATCCTCATGAAAATGGAAAAAACGACAGTAATGGATTAAAGCCAAAGTTTAAGAAAATACATTCAAATATATTTTTTTACTTAAAAATTAGATTCTTCATAATTCAAAGACCTAAGAGTTAAACCATATTATAACACCTCAGGTACAAACTCGCACAAGATCTAATAAACCAGAATATATAAAAAACAAGAGACTCTCTTTTTCCCAGAAAAATGTATTTGTGTTTTAGCTGATCATACAAAAAAGCATTAGATTTTTTAAAAAATTGTATATATTTTTCAAGTGTTAATGGTTTCACCATTCATTATAACTACATTCCAAAGTCCTGTAACACCAGGGCACATTATCCTTATCTGTCCAGCACAGTGAGCATAATCTTTACACTGAGGTCACTCTCATCACCACTTCCCCAGAGCCAGTATCTTCTGAGGAATCTTCCTGAGGTCTCATGCGGTTGAACAGATGTAACAATACATAGCCACACTGGAGTCTTGGTGAGGTTAACTGTGTCGGATGAACTAAACTTCTGTTTCTAAATGCAGTCAGTGGTAACCACAGTGTCCTTCCTGCTGAGGGCTCTCCACGATTGCTCTCTTCTATGTCTGTGGCTTTATCATAATTTAACACATCCCAGTGTAGATTCACAGCCCTCCAGCGTTTAAACACTCGATAAACAGATGCACCTTCATGTACTATTAGTCCTGAAATAAAGGAAAAAAAAAAGTGGTTTGTACAAAATGCCACTTTGAGAGCAAATACAGATTTAACATTGTAATGAATCAGACAATTGCCAGAGCCTAGAACATTATTTGTAACTCTGATAATTCAAATAAATTGCACATATTCAATTAACGGGTTATTAATTTGCTTAAGATTGTGAGGCTGGAACATGTCGAGGAATAAAATTGTTCTGACTGAAGCTCAAGGTAGCCAATACTGTGATAATCTGAGCATGCCTAATTAAGTGCTTAGGTTTAAGCAAACCAATACAGAAGAACCTTACTGGCAGATTTCTGAACTGCCAGTTTATGCTAGTGTTATCCTTGCTCATGGTATGAACTATTTACTGAGATTTTTACTGGTGCAAGTGATCTTTAAATGAGTTGAGTCTTCTGTGATGAATAGGATGGTGCTAAAATTGTTTAAGAGTGTTTTGTAAAATTCGGTACAGACGCAAGCAATACAACCATTTCACATACTTAGTTCAACTTGGGAGAACAGAAGACTTATGAAAATCCAAAACATTATGCTGTAAGTGCAATGACTTTCCTGTATTGCTTCATCAGAGCAAGAAGATATTAAATGTTAATATTAACTATGATGAGCCTGGTGTGGATGACAGGCTTTTTTCTGTCTCTTCAAAAATTCAGTAGACAAAAGATGAGAAGCATTTTTCTGTTGAGACCCAGGAAATCTGTTGGAAGGTAGTTCAAAGAAAATACAGAATATCTGGAGACCTCAACAGAGCAATCTACTTATCAAATTCTACACACTTAATATTTATGCACGCAAGCAATTTATTTACTCAAACTCTTTGTTTTCTGTATTGTATATGTGCATTTACACACACATTCTTTATGTGTAGGTATTTCAAATGTGGATTTACTGGAGAGATGTGTGGGGCTTCAGCCTTCTTATTAACTCTTTCCTCTGTTTCTCAACCAGTCTGGCAACTGACATGGTTCTGAGAAATGTCCCATTTTTCCTCTGACTCCTTGTATTGGGAGGAGAGCAATCTGCCTAGCCAAAGCCATTTATAAATATTTTTTCCACTGTGGCCACATCTACAATGTGATCTGTGGCATCACAGGCTATAATCCTTTGTTGTATTGATGTTGTATATCACTTGTTCACAGTCATTTATGCATCTGAGGTCTCTTAGTGTGGTTAACTGGTACCAGAAAGGAGACATCCAAAGAAAGATGACAAGTAGAAAGGATGATAAAAACATTTATATGAACAGCAAACCCCAGGTTCAAGTGCAATGATCTGCAGAGGACAATGCCTACTGTAACACATTCTTAAAGATCATTCTACTGAAATATGGAGAAACAAGATTGCTTTGGGAAGGACGTGACAGTAAACACAGTGCCTCTTTAAACTTTCAAGTTGCCTAGAATGCATTGAAATATTTGACAGAGTAAAACTAATACTATATAAACTTACATTTTTATTATTTAACATTTAATTATTTTGTATAAGCATGGAATTTTAGTGAAAAGCTTTCTTGATAACAAGATGCATATCTTCTCAGACATGTCCCAAAAATTCATAAGCTATGTTAACATGTAAGCACATGTTCAAGACTGGCTGTATTGTCTTAATATGAATGAGCTTGATCAAGAACAAAATCTACAAAACAAATAAGGCATGGTTTTATTGCTGTGATCAAACTTGTCTCTCCTTCCTTTTTTTTCTGTAGGATTTTGTAAAGCATGATAAGGGATATGAGTGTAATCTCCTCTCTACTTGTTTCTGAATCACAATTTTTTTTGGCCCAGTTGCCTTCAGGACTGTGATGAAGCAAAATTGAGAGAATCCTTTTACTGCAAAGACTTTCAATACCTGCACTTCACTGGAACCTGAACAGCATAAGCAAGCAGTTGAGAAGGGATCATTTAGATACACAAAGTACATTTAAACAGCCAAATGTATCTTTTCAATATTATGACAGAAAAAGTCATGTAACTTTTTTTTTTAACATTTTTTCCTCTTTTTTGAGCTTTCAGGATTTACTGAAATTACATTTTCAAAGTTTTTTCAACAATGGCAAAGAAGAGACCTTTTCTTTAAGATGGAAGCTGCTATTCACAGAAGCTCCAATAGAGCTAACAAACAAAGGATCAAATATTGCAAGGTTTGAAATAAAATTGTCAGATTTGGAGAGAAGGAATACTTCCACAATTCCTCCCCTAAAAAAGCTTTATTTCCCATCTGACAAAACTACAGGTTGAAAAATACCTATGTAGAATAGGTAAAATATTTCCAATAGAACTTCTGTCTCTTTCAAAGGCATTTTCCACTGAATGTGCAGGAGAGAAGCTCTTAATATTAGCAGTTTCAAGACCACAAACAAAGGGAAATTTAGATAAAGTTTAAATGCTAGAGATTTTCTAGTTCCAGAGAAATTTGATGCTCAAAATACAAGCAGTTAATCCCTAAAGCAAAGATGTAAGAAAATAGAATCTCCTTTTTATTAAAAGTTACACAGCAATGAATGAGGACATGAGAGTGAAAATGAAGAGAAATCCATGACTAATACTAACTTGATCCAAATACCATAATTTTAACAACACAGAGGACACAGTTGCACAGTCCTAGGGTATAAAAAGTACAACTTGCTCACCCAGATGATCCCAAGAGGAAGACTTAGAATTCTCTACGGTTAGCTATTAATTGGACAGAACACCAGAACAGCTATAAAGAACAAAGTTTTGGGGTGACAGATGTGGCAAAATGCCTTAAGAAGACTTTACCTTGAGGATTTATTTCTAAGATGTAGGGTTTGTCAGGGGATAAACAACAGTATTATAGAGAGATTATAATTTTCTTTTATGAACAAGTACTTTGAGATTCATTCACTCTATCCAAAGGATTTCTTACCCTGAGTTGTAAGACCACTTGAAAGTTTTCATTATGAATGTCTTTACAGGCAAGGGAATTGCTTTAGGTTCCAAAGTCATCTTATTTATCACACTAATCTTACTCATAATCATTTTGGAATGTCCCACCCAGAAACATAACAAACATTTTGCAGGGAATAAAAAATTACTTTTCAGAAGGAGACTCTGACACCAGAAGAAATGCCATTTCTTAGTACTACTCTAGGGCCCACATATATTAAAAAATGCAATGAATTGCTCAAATCATTGAAACAAAATAGGTCCACTCTAAAAATACCTCTCTCAATATAACTCTACCAAGCTATTTATAATTAATGTGAAAATAAGACTTTCTGAGTAGAGAAATATTAAGCACTGCTAGGTCTGTTTATTACAAGAAACTTCAGCCTATATATATCTAAAACTAAGGAGCTGCACAAATGTCATGAGACATCAAATTTCTAGGTAGGGGAGAAAGAGGCTTTCAAAGGACTGGCTATTCACACCTCACCTTGGCTCCCATCTTTTACTCCCTTGCTGTTGTTCTAATGGTATCACTCATTTTCCTGGTGCAATCTTACAACTGCTTTTCACACTCTACAAGGACTGCTCTGTTGCTCTGGGTTTGCAAGGGAGCTGCTATTACTTGTTAAAGATTTTGTTCATGTTAGAACCATTTATGGCTAGTAGTTAGGACAACTAGTGTTTCAGTGAAAATACCTAAGAGCCTATGACTTTACTGTTACGAAAGCTAATTACTAGGTCCACAAAGTAGTATGGCAAAGGTTTAGTGTACCATCCTTCAGTAGTTAAATAAGGGGTTTATATTATTTATTCCTTTCATATGAGCTTGTGAATTTACTCTCTTTGGTAATCCCTGTGTGGATGGCCTGACCACTACCACTGGCATAGCTCTGCATTTCACAGGCAGTAGTTCTACTTGATTAAAAAGTTGAATGTTTGCCTTAAGGAAATGTCTACCACCAAGAAGAAGCAAAAGAACAGCTTTATTCCCAGTTCAGATGTAGAACTGTACAAACTAGGGACATGTACAGTTGAAACAAACACTGAAAAGGGGAAATTATTCTTTTGGGAAGAATCCTTGGAAAATATATAGTAGAACAAGAAGAACAATGGACACCACTAAAATAAGTATACTGGAATAAACAGAACTCACTGTATTGGCAATGTGTAATTTTTGTTACCTTTTTTTTGTGAAAAGCAAAATGAGACAAAATACAAGTTTTATGTAATACAAAGGGTGGGTGGTATGCTATGAATGGTATATAAACAAATAATTTAGAAAACAAATAGACGCAAGTTCTCAAGGATGTTGCATTTGTCAGTACCTTTAGGCACACTATTTTGCTTTTAGAAAAATACTGATACTTGCATGTCACAAATAACCAAACATATTAATATTATTTGGTCATGCTACCAGTAACTCAGGAACTTGTCTTGAAATATGTGCTGCACATGTAAATTTGTATATCTGTATGTATTTTTCACTGAAATAAAGAAAGATTCCAGTGGAAGTATAGGTATTCAGTCCCTGTAAATCCTATTTAGAACTAAGATGAGAACTATGGATGACTAAGCACAAATAAGAAAGGGGGAGGGGAGATACTAAGTAGAACTGTGATTGATTGTAAGCTTTACAAGCTTTACAATAGAAGAGATTATATATAACACACATACGATAGGCAAAGGTAAAATAACATGTTAATGCTTTTGGGAAGTCATCAGCATAATGAACAATGTTGGGGCTTTTAAATCATTTATGAGTAATAATGACATCCATCTATCAAAGAACTTAATTGAAATAGTTTTTAAAGCTATTTAAAATCCCTCACTTTATGAAGAAAAAGAAAAAATGATAAAATTGAATAAAGTTAAATGCATCAGTACATATTTTCAGACATCTTGTAAGCCCACAGAATTCAGATTACTTGAAATAATAGCTTGAAATAACAGGCAGAATAAGTGGGCTGAATGAATGTGGATCATTAGGATTCTATGTATTTTTCTATATTTCCAGATTGTTTACTAAACTGCTAAGTTATATCTACACTTAACTTTGTAATTGCAAAACAGTATCCAAATGTTTAACTACCATCAGTTTCACATAAAGATTTCCTCATATGATTTGTAATAGGACTATAAAATGTTAGTTCTGTATCTTCTAATTCAGAGGAAGCTTGAGCCTGGCTGGCTTGAAAGACAGCCATGCAACTGGATTTATCAATCAATTGAAGACTTGCCTTACCACTAGTACTTCTGATCACCTACAGATGTTCTTGATACATAGTGTTGTGCCCAAAAAGGTGGCATTCAGGAATCAGCATGTAAGAAGACTTGCAGATAAGCAGGTTGTTTTCATTTAGAAGCTAAGCACTAGCCCACCTGGACTTTATTCATTTTTATGTCTGAGAAGATCTGGGTTCACAGAAGAAAGCCTGTGTTTTAAAATATTCCAGAATGGGCTTCTCTTAGAAAAAACACCAAAATGCTGATCTAGATAAAATTGAAATAATCTTACAGTAACAGGATTATTTCAATAATACATGATATGGCTTTATGGTTTGGATATTAGGAATCACTCTTTTTCTTTGTACATTATTGAACAGAATTCCTTACTGTCATGAATTACCATACATGAGACAAGGATAACTGCAACATTTATCACTGAGCAATCTTAAGAAAAACCCCATCGGATAGCATTTGACTTATGAATTTTCTTGGAATTGCAATTAAGAACAGGATGTAATGTTTACTGCAATTATTAAATTTTATCTGGAAATAATCATAGCTATGCTAACAATCCATTTGGGGTTTCATCAAACCTTAATGTTTCATCAAACATTAAAGGTATTTCTGCTTAGGGTTTCTGCGTCCAGCATATTTTCATCAATTTCAAAACTGTCACAATAGCTCTGCAGTAGATTGCTTTTTTTTTGGGTAAGACTTCAGCTGGATTTAAATTACTTGAAACTTTGTAACAGAATGGTAAGTTATTATAGTTAGCCCTGTTAGAGTGTTTCATAACTGTTTATATGATGTACACAGAACTCATGCCTGTATTCTTCTATGCGCACAGTAACCTATATAAGTCTGTGCAACTCAAATTCAGATGCACAGTCCTCAAGGACTTCTGTGCTTTGTGACTGTAAAATCTAATGCAAGGTGGCATCAGGAGAAGACTTGACAGCATGTAATTTTCAAATTATTTTCACCAGTTTAACTACCTGGACTTTGCCAGCAGTCTATTTTTTCAAGAAATCCAGTGATCTTCTCAACATTAAGATCTTGGGGAGACACTCCGGTGAATCTGAGAGTACAGTTTCTTCAATTCTTTTCTCTTTGCAGTATTTGGAACACTGTAAAAAGCAGTATTTGCCAAAGGTACCAGCTGGAAATAAATCTGCAAAGAACTGGATTGATTGATTGATTGATTGATTGATTAGAGTGACCAATTAGATGAATAGATATAGCCACAGTCTTAAACCACAGTCTGTGCTGTTTAAAGATTTTGAGCTTACCTATGCACACTAGATCCATAAAACCATACATTCCATAGCAGATTTGAAAAAGGATGTCCTTTCTTTGCCATACTGCATAAGGGCTGAAGGCTGACCATAGAAGCCAAGTCACACTTGCTACTAAGAACAGAGATCCTAGGATTACAGCAACCATCTGCACTTTCTCAACCAGTGTTATAGTAATGCTTTGCCACTAAAAGAGAAACAAAGTTGTATAAGATAAAAATGTTATTTTTTGTGATTGCACATCCAAATTCACTTTTTTCCTGAAATCAGAAATGATTTTAATATTTATACATATCTTCATAAATCTTTACTAATATCCTTGATACTGGCATTTTATATAAACTTTTTCACCTATTTCACTTTTCCTTAAAATGAAAGTAATAGTTGCTTCCCCCACCCCTCCAGCATCAGTACCATCACCACCTAGCTGTGAACTTCAGAAGAGTTAATACTTTTATTTTTGGTTCAAATATATATGCAAAAAAGAGACTTAGTAGTACAAATGGAACTTAAGTCTTTCATATTTGTAGTTTAATGAGGAGAATAAATAAATACTGGGAAAACAATTCTCCTTGACAATCTGAAAGTCACAACTTTCCTTTCCATGCTGCCTCCCTCAAGTCTGAAGCCATTCTCCAATTGCCTACTGCTCATCAAGGAAGTTCTGGGCTATTTCTAGGCATACAAAGGAAGTAGGTCAACCAGTCTTAACATTACCAAGAGACATCTGCAGCCTGGAATGGAAGCAACCTGAAGACTCAAGAGGAGCACTGAATATAGATGACATGAACATTTCATTTCAGTGCACTGCAATTAACTTCCAGGGAAGGCTGTATCCTCTATATGTGGAGTGATTCAGATTTACGGTAGGGCAAGATTTAAATATAAAAGACTATACTTCCTTAATTCTTACAACACAAGAATATTAGTAAAATATTGTTAAAACAAAGTCACAAAAGCAAAACACGGCACAAGAACAAAAGCATTCTAGATTACTCTTGATGCATATGGTCTTTTTTGGCCATCATTAGCTTGGCAGAGTCCTCAGTCTAGCCCCATCACCTATTCCAGGACATGTAGACTGCTACCTTTCTTGTTCCTAATTTTGGACATACCCGTCCCTTACGTGGTTGCAAATGCTAATACACTTAGAAATAGCTACTGAACAAAGGGCTCTATTGCCAAATGGGAAGAGAGGTAATATTTTTTCCTTTTTGCCATTACATAATGAAAGCTTTCTTAACACCAGCAGTTGGATATCCAGTATGTGATTATAGGATGCTAGAATAATTCAGGTGGCAAGGGGCCGTGGGAGGTCTCCAGTGCAATTTCATGCTCAAAACAGAACCAATGATAAGATCAGACCAGCTTTTATTCAGTAACACTTTGAAAATATCCAAGTAGGAAGGCTGTTCAGCCTCTCCAGACATCCTTTTCCATTTTTTACTGTCTTCAGGTTGAAAAATGTTTTTCTTAAATAATGTTTTTATTGTATCTAGGCTGATCCTCTTTTGTTCCAACCTATGCTCTTTTCTACCCATCAAGTACCACTATGAAGAGACTGAGTGAGCATGAGGTCCTCTGGCCTTTTCTTCACAATTTTTTCCATTAACTTTTCTATGCTTGCCTGCATAATTTGCACATCTGGTGCTGCATGCCTTCTTGCAGCCTTTTGAATACTACAAAAAGATAGCTGCATGACAATTTGTAAAACGTCTATCTTGAAATACTATCCTTTTATAATGAACTTATAAAACTCACATGAGTTAATCAATTGAACTTAAAGGTTTGAAATGGGGCCATTCATATTAAATAGTACTTTTTTATGGTAAAGAAACTATGGATAATAATTTCTTTTGTTACCTTTTTTTTTAATAATGTCAAGGAAAGTCATTAAAAAGTAATGCATGAAAGAATGGTGTGAGCATCTCATGACTCAGCTGTTACTTTGTATAGAGGATTTAAATGTCAGGATTGAAATTCACAGAAGTAATGTTAGACTCTAAAGAGATATGCTCAACCAAATTATTTTTCATTTCTCAGCTGAAGTCACATAGTGCAACTTTTCAGAAAACTATCAAAAATACTATTGTTTATATATTTCTTTCTATTTACTTTTATTATCTGTGTAATAAATTTGTCTGGAATACCTGAAATCAAAATACATTAGCATGAAGTTAAGCTTTAACTGTCACGAAATATTAAGCTCTCAAATTTATGGAAGAAGCTGGAAATAAACTGAAAAAAAAAAGAGGTCATAGCACCAAAATAAACACCAGCTCTTTCACAGTGCAATTCTAGCAATGCAGGAGTTCCTAGCCCTGAAGAGTAGGAAAGGTAGTCAAAATATCTGGGGTATGTAAGGTGGTACGTAGTCTAGACAGAAAGCCTATCCCATATTCCAGCGTTGTCCAAGAATCAATTTCTATTCCTACCTCCCACTCCCAAGCAGAGTAACAACTGCTATCATCTTTCTCCATCTTATGAGGGCTTTTGTTGGCTCACTCAAACATGTAATTCCTAAAAGCATTTGACCTTGAAAAGTCCTAAGAAACAGAAATACGATCCTCACCTCTTGATTCTACAATCTTCTTAAGAATATATTCTAGCTATTTTGCTATTCTCCTTGTCTGTCTTCTGACAGACAAGCGTGCAAGCAATTTGATCTCTCAATCTCAATAAATTCAGTAATTCCAAAGATTCAGCATATTAGGATGCTGTCGTCCAGGAAAGAGGGTGAACCCAGCTACAGAGAAACGCTCAAGTATTCCACAGGTTGTAGTTCTTAACTACCTTGAGATTCAAAAAACCTTCCTCAAGACAAAGGTCAGCAACAACCACTCAATTTAAATATTTGAGGAAATTTACATCCGTATTAGGATAATCTTTTAAGTTACTAGATGGTATCATACAATGGACAGAAGAGAGAGGACTGGGTGTGTAATGTGGAAGATATTTGAGAAGGCCAGAAAGTTTTAGGTGACACTGCTAACTTGCTTCCTAGTGCTAGGCTGTCTGCCTTAAGAAATCAATACTGTATGAGTTACAGGGTGGGATGGACTTGGATTAACATTAATGTGTGATTGGTTTGGGGATTTTGATTTCTGTGAATGTCTCTTATTCAAGGAAATAGTAAAAAGTCTGTGGATGTTCCAAATAGCTAACTTACCTCAGCTGACATTTCCTCCTCTTTCCCCCCTGCAATCAGTTTGGTTTAGAGCCATCTGAAATTACCTCTTGAAAAATTAATGTCTTCATTTCTAACCCTTAAATTTTACTGAGTTTGGGTACAAGATATAAAAAGCAAACAAATCTTAATGAGATGGGCATATTTTTCACATAATGAAGAAAGTATTCTCCAGCTACAGTGCTATTCATATGTAAATTAGAAAGTATCTTTTTGATCTTTCAGTGTAAGCTTCTGTAAAATACATGACAATAAATAGTAAATATGACAAGAAAGTTTACACTTTTCCTTATATGCTAGAAATTGAAAGAAAAAATTGAATATTTTGTATCTAGATAACTATAAAAATACTCTGAGCAATTTTTCAAAGACAGAGTCATTAAAAAATTTCTGTTTCTATGAAACAGGATTTAATTTCATACTCCTTCACACTGTATCTGTAGTGTTATGTATCATGATGTTCCTACTGCCCACAGAAAGAGCAAGCTTTAATATATAATAATGATGATGAAATCTTCCTTTGAAAATGGTGCCCTCATAAACAAAATATAATACATGATTCTGATTTTAATGTAACCCTGCCTGTCTCTTGAAAACTTCTTACACTTTTACTTCTACTGGCACCTCATTATGTTTGGCTTTTTTAATCTTTTATTTAACGCTGGTCTTCCTTTAATGAAACACTTGGGATTCTAGTACATTAATGGTATTTCATAATTCTAATGCTGACTACAGAAACATTTTACCTCTTTTCTTCTAAGGGCTTTGTCAAGCATAAATATCACATGATTTTTTTTTCCTTAGGTTGCGACTTGCAGAAATTGAAAGAAACACATTGCTTTGATAGACTCATAGTTTAAGAGTGCAGTATATACAGCTATATGCATGTTCTTACTAACATTAAGATGGATATAAAGTTCAGAGACCTGACATCTTTGAGATAAATCAATATTAGCTTGGCATCTCTTTTTTAATTGGTGCTTTGCAAAACCCCATTGATTATTGTGAAATACATAGCAGAATAGTGATGTTAAAAGTACTCACTGACACTATGCTTGTACTCAGAATATATTATAGCAAGAATGTCTGAACTTAAACTACAGGTTTTCAGGTTTTCCTACATCTTTAACAAGCAACATAGGAAATTTCTCTATGGCTCCTCAAATATGTACCTGTTTCAACAGTTACACTATAATTCACAAAAATCCCTTAAACCAAAGAGCTGTTGGGAATTACCCATCTCTGTTCTCTCAGAAGTACAGCTTATTATGGAGCTTCAGAAAGTTTAGTTGGGATGCTCCAATTGCTCTGATTGCTAGAATCAGAAAGCTTGGACAAGAAAAATTTCTTTCCTACTGTCATTCACTATAGATAGCAGGATTTGCAATCTACGTACATAGGAATAAAATTCCTAGAGAAGCAAAATTTACACAATAATTTACGTCCAACAACATTTTTTAGATGCTTGTTCCTTACTTTTAATTGTTGTTGAGTTTTCTAGTGGGTTTTGCAGGAAGAATGCATTGAGTATATGATTCAATACAGAGCAAAACTGAGAACTTTTTGACCAGCCTGGATAAAAAAGGTGTTGTTTTGAGAATACACATACACACAAACATTTTAGATGTAATTTTTGGCGTCAAGCTTCTATTATTAAGCCTTTTTAGGAAAAAAAAATAAATCAATGTCACAAAAATTGCAGCTCACCATTAACCTTACCTGTTTTGATCAATTATTATCACACAGAGTGCCTGTAGTCATAATGCCCATTTTTTTTTCATTTATTAGAAAGCTCACGAAGACAGTCTGTCTTGTATGTAACTTCTCAGTCTGCTTGGAAGGCTGTACCAATATTCTGAAAGGATAACATTTATTGTGGATATGTCATCCATCCCTGCACCACACAAGTAATTTAGTTGATAGCTCCTGGAAGTGTTAGTTCGCTGCATGAATACAACTGAGTATAACACCTATACCTCCAGATTTCTGACAGATTTCTTAACATCCTGAACAATGTACAAAATCCACGTTAAGTTACATTCACCTTCTGAAATCTATCTAGTAAGCAGAATGATTTAACATTCTATTCTCTAAATGATGTTAGAATAAAGATCTGAGACCAGAAGCAGAGCTGTGATGAAAACAAATTTTACCAATGTACCAATTTTACCTAATAATTCAGATAAAAAATTATCAGTAATTATCTTTTGCTGTCACTCCAAAAAAGAGGTAGGACTGCAGGAGTGACTATTTAGTTTAACAGCATATTGAGATGAACATTGTTTACAATGAGAGGTATTCAGAGTTTCTCAAAACATCAACTGCTGTAGATTAAAGTAAATTTATTAATCCTGTGTATTTCAATCCTTCTGTTAGTAAAATGAAGATTACAATTTTATCTGGGCTCAAAAGAAAGTCTGTCCCTTCACTAATGAGCATACTTGAACCAGGAACCACTTTACACTAATTTTACACACATTTTCAACACCTCAGAGAAAGCATACCAACAACAGAACTATGAAACCTGCTAAATTTTCTATTTGCATCATTTTTTCCCAATTCCAAATTGCTGCTTTTAATTAAGAATTGTCTGTCAATCAACCAGGATCAAATTCTACCCAAAACAGTCATCACAGAATAGTCACAGTGTGCTGTAGAAAAGTAACTATGAGAAATATTCAAGGTTAAAGTGCATTTTTCTCTAGTCAGCTTTTAACGCATTAACTTTAACCAATTAAGTTTAGCATAATTGCTTAGTTTGTCAGTATTTTGAATATTCAATGAATATGGGAATTTGGTGAAAGATTGTGAAACAAAATTACCACTCTATGAGAATAAACAGTAATCCTACTTTACAGTAGTAACTCTTCAATTTCTGTTGCAGCTTTATTAGAAATACCAAGTTTCATTGCATCTTGGCTGCACTCTTGATAGAATTACTGAAAATTAAATATGAATGAATGGAGGAAATTAAAGCCTGTTGCATTCTCTGTAACTTAAAGATGGTCTCTAAAATTAAAAACTAAGCTCAAGCACAGGCTTGTATCTGTAATAGATAGATCCAAATTACTGGAATGATTTTGAGAAAGAAAACCTTTAATTCTGATTACTCTGAGGAAGTAAGTTTCAGCAAAATTAGAAACTAACTGCGTGAAGGAGGAATTAACGATTTTCATGCCATGTAGTCAGACAAACATGTTTTGCATATACTACTGTGCACTTCTCTTTGGATGCAAACAGATGTTAACAAAAAGGATTCAGAAGCTACTTTTTCCTTCTCTTCTGGGAAAGAGACTGTTTGCAAATTTTAACTAAAGCTGTTCAACAAAATTTAAAATTTCAATGCATGAACAAAAATGCTAAATGTGAAGGTAAAATAGTATGACTTACTATGATGCTAATGCACTCACCAAAGATATGCAAAAATCTGCTGAGCATGTAGGGTCAGACCAAGTCTCTTTCACAAAAATGCCCTGGCCATTGGTCAGGATATAGAGGAATTATCTGTTCCTGGTTGTTTCTGTTGATGTCTTTTGGTATAACTCACTGAAAGTATTCAAGTATTAAATCCAGTTTGTTTACTGAAACTCACACAAAAGTGCTAACTAGACTGTCTGAATATTTAAACAGTTTTTTTACAACACAGACATGAAGAAATGCAGGGGATTCATCTGAGAATATTCTACACCCTAATGGTTAATGCATTCTCTTGTGGGAGACCTTGACCCAAACCCTCTTTTCATCTGAGTTAAATCAAGGTTTTAAACTTTGATTTCTAAAATATTATTTTAGCAACTGAGATAATATACATAATATTTGGGATATCCAGTAGTGGATCTCCTTCCAAGTAATTTAATGGAACACTTCCAGTTCCCATACAATACATAGATGTTCAATGAAACAAAGAGAAAGCAAATTGCATTGACTCCTCTGTTCACATCACCTCCATTAGAGAGGAAGATGATTTTAATATGGTACAAACAGTCAGGAACTATTTCTGACACTGGCCTATTTCAGTGGCTTCTGGATGCTGAAACAGAAGCCGCTGAAAGACTTTTCCTGGAAAAGAGCCATATAAATGACATGAAGGTGGAAAAAATGCCATGTAATTGAAATTTTAAAATACCCAGTTCACTGAAAGAGGACAACTGAAAAAAGACTCTGGTAAAGCATTTAAGTGCTGTAGAAGCGATAGAAAATACTCAGTTTTAATGTGTCTTTCCAATCCAGGCACAACACAAAACGTTAGCTAGGTGATAGAGCCAAAGAATGTAGATACACAAACAAATTCAACTACACAGTTAAGAAACTAAAGCACCAATTACCAAAGCTTTTTTAAAATTACACAGTATTTATCATTTTCCCCTATCTGCTTTTAGGCAATCGAGAAATCCAAAGACATGAAATCATGTAGTGCATCACCATCTGTTGTCACTAGATTCCTGTGCATCCAGAAGCAACATTATTCACAGCAGAGAATCAGGGACTTCACCATAGTTCAGGCCCAAAACAACCCTCCAGCCCTGGTAGAGAGGATCTGAAGATGTTTCTTCACTGTCTAGTCTTCTTTCTATTGGTATATGGCATTGATGTGTTTCAGCAGCTAACAGTACAATCTCACCTGACTACAAATATCAGCCTCTGGCATTTTTGGCCACTCAATCACAGAATGGGATCAGAATTTTCAGGCAAAAATCTGGAAGAAGCACAACATGATGGGAGAGGCATCTCTAATTTCATTTGCTTCTTTGAATGATATTAAACAAAGGAAATGAAAAGGGCAATGAAAAAACTAAAGAAACATACCCTGAATTCAGAGGTAAGACTGTTGCTTTAATCCCTAAGCAAGATTATGGATGATATCAAGTATATTAACTAATTATTAACTACTAGCATGTAGTCATGAAGACAGTCTTGGGTTCTGGCTTGCACAAGATCTGGTAGAGTCTACTGTAAAGGTCAATTAGAATGCATTTTATTAGATTAGCAAATCAATTATATTGATTCTCTAATCAATTACAACAGTAATAAATTTTCACTTGAAGACATTTTAGTCATAATTACAAAATTTTAGACTGTACAAATGAACATGATAAATCACATACTGCTTTAAAATTCAGCCTAATGGAACAATAACCTTATGATAATATGTAACACATAAGCCAGTTATGTATAATATATATAACTAAAAATTTATGGCAATTTAGATGCTAACTGTTGTCAAATATGCTAGCTCTATCTAAAAAAAATGAAATAGTTGCCTTTATCATGTGCACTACACCATAAACACTGTATTTCCCTCTGACCACATCACAAATATGTCCGAAATTCCCTAGTGTAACTACATTATATTGTACAACATAATTGATACTTTCAAACAATGAAAGTACCCATCTTTCTCACTTTCATATGGTGTATCACCGTTCAAAGCACTACAAGAAGCACTGGCTGTAATAGTGAATCAGAATAGTCTTAGTTTAAGGGGACCTTTGAGATCACAGAGTCCAACCATCAGCCTAACTCCAATAAGAACCATCCCCAAACTCTATGTCTACCCATCTTTTAAATTCCTCCAGGGGTATTGTCTCAACCACTTCCCTGGGCAGCCTGTTCCAAAGCTTGATAATCCATTCAGTATAAAAGTTTTTTCCTAATATCCAATCTAACCCCTATCCAGCACAACTTGAGGTCATCTCCTCCCATCCTGCCTCCTTTGAGGTAGTTGTAGAGAGCTCATTCTTGTCATTGTGTTTGGAAATCTACAGACTATAAAATGCTGTTGGCTTAATCGTGCTTGTATGACTTACACATAGCCATCTCTTGCAGTACAAACACAGGCATGAAAAAATATTCTCACATAGAATGATACTCTTTTGACCACTCTGGGATGTACAGAAACAGGCAAGTAGGTCTTTCATGGTCCTGGTTTTGCCATGGTAGTAAGAGTGAGAAACTTAATCCTTGCAAAGACAAATCCTAATGAAGAAAGTGGGGGAGGTTTCTCCATCTCAGATGGAATTCTCACACACTCATTAGACTCTGAGAAACAAAGACTGTAAGCAGAGGAAACACACAGCATTAAAGACACGTGACTGGAAACAGAAATAACAGCATGTCTCAGCATTGTGAAATGATTTTTGTAAGATCTCACAGCTCAAAGCATGTGGAGATAACCGGTTCAGGCATACAGTAAGGCGAGTACCTTAGAATATTCTCTAGGTAGTTTTGCCCAGCAGACCTGATTGACTGTCAGCAACTTACCCAGCAACCAACCCTGAAGTAGCAAAAATCGGCTCAGCCAGCACGTTAATCAAGTGCTTCGTGCTTCTTTGCACTCACAACACCCTGCAGAGAGGCTGAATGCCACAATCAGGCTAAATAGTAAGATCATGGCCTTTCGGCACATTCAGAAATTTTCAGAAAGTGTCCAAGACCAGGCTGAACAGGAGCTTGAGCAACATATTCTAGTGGAAGGTGTCCCTGTTATTGTCAGGGGCACTGGAACCAGACGTTCCTTAAGGTCCCTTCCAACCCAAACTATTCTACGATTCTGTGAAACTATAATTCCCCTTAACTGAAAAGAATCAGGTCTTGATTACCAGAAGGAAAGAAAATTAAGAAGACAGTGTAACTTCTGTTGAAGTAGGTCTTCATTCCAAGAATCTTCCTGACTTCCATCACACTACTGGAAAAGGACTAGACAGCATATTCATCAAACAGAGTAGAGAAATAGTAACACTGTCACAACCAAGAGTTGCATCCCTAGGGATCCATATATCAGAGACATCTAAGTACTGAACCATTGTTAACCTAGACAATTCATCAGCTAAGTTAGGAAAGGATGAAAAAGCTGAGAGTGACACTAGCACAAAGACATGGTTTCTTATATGCTTCAGATTCAGATTCTTATATGATTCAGGATCAGAGGATATAGCACTGTGGAAATGCTAAGCGACGTTCAAGTAAACAGACTTAAAGCCTAAACCCCTGAACCCAAACAATGAAGAAAGACACATATTGGAGGTTAACATGAGGACCTGATGCATGTGAATTGTACAAAGAAGAACAAGATTCACTTTCATCATGTGAAAAACACAAACATATACCAGAGTCACTGTGAACTACTTTCCCTTCTGAAAGGGTATAGACTGGAAGATGGAAGTCCTTAGATCTTGAGTACAAAACTGATAGTCCCTCTTCTTATACCAAGTAGTGGATAATACAAAGCTGTTTCTCTTAAGCTTGACAGATACAAGAAGGCATCACTAATTAACTGAATTATTATTTGGTGCATCCAGAAAGCAATGAGATGACAGGGAATACTCTGTAAATGCTGCTTGAGGAGGAAGCGATTCTACTTACTAAGCCTCAGCAGGTTTTAAAGTCATCATTGTACATTTAAACACTGTCTTTTTGGAAGATGAAATGAAATGAATGGAGCTTCTAATGATCCTTGTGGTCCCTGAAGGAGGAGATTATGTAGAGAACAGTGCTGTAAGTGCAGAAGGTGGCTCTAGTGTAAAACCTCTGTATTCTATTTCCGTTATTTTGATGTGAGCCAGTGAGCTCAAACAAGCTGTCATGCCAGTTCCTTTTAATAAATTATGTCACATTGCTATCCTCCAATGAAACAGCAGTCCTGAAATGGAGATGCAGGATACAGTCATTCAAGGAGGAACACATTGTGCTGGGAGTAACCACAGGTAATAGTAGACTGTAAATTGCAGATTGCTCAGATGATAGCAATGAAAGATACATAAAGCATTCCATCATGAAGTAGACTCTGTCTGCCTGCTCTTGCCTGATGAGCAGAGTGCTTTCTCAGCATGAAAGAAAAGGTATACAGAAGTTTGCTCTTAGTTTTCTCCAGATACAGTTTCCTGGATGCCAATTTTATGGAATTCAATTTTTTCAAGACCCTTGTAGCACTTGGAATCATCTCCATGACTTTCTCAAACTGCCAAGGAATTTTTTTTTCAATTTTATCTATTGTTTGGGTATAAAAATGAGCCTTATCTCAGGAAATGGCCTCCATCAGATAATATAGTTTGTGTAGGTATCAATTTAGTATATTCCTGTACTAGTAATATGCACTGTACAGTAATAAGTCACTTGCAGAAAAATATATCAAAAATATAGGGGTAAAATAATAAGAAAGGAAATAGCATATGGCTAAACCCAGAATACTCATTCTCCATTGGCTTCACTGAAATGTAAACAAAAGTAGCAAAGTAGCAGGAAAAAAAATGCAGAAATAAACAGAACAAAAATGAAAGCTCTATAAATTTAAACAGAACACAAAGAACACTATGGCGAAGGAGTTACACAGGCAAAATTCACAATGCAATTAGAGTGTTCTCAGACAAGTACTTCAAAAGAAGAGAGGTGAAATTATTCTTTCACTGTTGCACTACTGGCATGAAAGGAGGCAGAGCCTGTCCTTTGCATACTGCTGAAGCATCAGGAAAGAGCTGATCACAAAGCATCCAATTTGAGTCTACACATAGGACAAAACCAAAAAAAGAAGTGTAGGTGCAATAGGTTGAAAAGCTGCCTCCCCAGCTGAACAACTTAAGGAAGAAAAAAGTTAGCATGGCTGCCAGTCAGGCATGTGAAGCACTGAAGACTTCAATGCAAACTGAACAACACTCATGACCAAGAGATATTAAAAGAAGTTTCAAAGTTAGTTCAATAAAGTCATCTTTCTTTGATAAATTTCAGTTAAGGAAAAAAACTACCATGGCATTTTGCAATTGAAATGGCATGACTGGTAGAGAAGCAATATTTGTTGTCCAGGCAGTCTACGTACATTGCCAAATAAGCACAAGCTAAGGATTCTAGGCATGAGGTATAAAAGCAGTACACTATGATTTATTAACAAGAAATAGGAGCCTGAAACAATTAGTACTAGGTTGCAATGCTCTTCACTGATAATTGAAGAACTGTGCTGATAAGAATTAGAATCTAAACAATCAGGATTTATGACATAAGATAATGACTTGTCATTAAAAAACAATCTTTCACTGCTAAAAAATTCTCACCATTTTCAGGCAAGAAGATCAAGATATTGGGAAAATATCCAATAAAGCAGCCAACAATATGACAAAACACAGCAGCTAAAAGGTGCCTGAATGCAGGCTTAATACTTGCACTATTTACTAAGCATTCAAAATCACAGTAACAATGTATACATAGCAACTCCAATTCCCATTCACATTGCCCTTAATTTTTTGATGTATTTTTCTAGTGGAATCTGCTGCAAATAACTAATTTATACTTATAATTCCAGTAATAACTTTTGTGCAAGATATTTTGTCTGAAAAAAAACCTGGCACCTTATGTCATGTTAGTAATTTTGCCACATGAAAATCTTAAGACTCAAATGAACCAGTTTCTTTTTCTGAAGTAGTTAACTGTCTAATTAATATGCCAAGACAATGACACACTTTAGATTTTTAATTTTTATCTATATAAATATTACCACTAGATCAGAACGACACCTGTAATTAAAACTTTATTTCCAAGTACAGTTCAGTTTACATTCTGCTGTTGTTTCATGTCATTCCAGCAGTAAAACTGCCCTGAGTACAATATGCACATTTCACAAATGAAACATGAAAACAATTGCTTTTTCAGTATGCTACAAGAAATAAGAATAACATATAAGGGGCACACACCTACATACCTTTAATGCTATTCTTTTTTAAAAAGAGGCACCATTTTATTTCACGTAGACACTTTATTATATCAGCATACACTTTAGAAGTCCAACAGAACTACCTAAGTGAACACAAGAGAAGTAATTTAAAACCACGATCCGTGTTAGTATAAAAATCATTCTCCATGCTAAAATAATTTCTTTGCCTAACCTATTCTTAAATGATAATCCACTATCTTAAATAGACAGATGTGAGCACCAGAGTGACTTGTCTAGCTCCCTGCATGTAGCTGATTCTCTGAAAAGAATAACCGACTTGCTGAGTTCTATCAGTTGAGATGCCAGCTTTGACCAAATGTTACATCTAGCAAAGCATGAACACTGAGAAAGATCTCAGATGGCACTCTGCAGCAAACTTCACATTACAACTTCCGTAGCAAAATCCTAAATATTAACTGCATCTTCTAGATCACCTCTTTGGTCTTCATCTATTCCAACCCATTAATAAAATTTTTGCCATACAATGTTAAAATACTCACCAGACTAGGAATATCCAAGTTTCTGAACTGAATCATGCACTTGAAATATTTGGTTTCCAATTTTTGGCACCTCTGACATAAATCTCCCACCTTCTTCACTTCCAGTTCTTCCACAGGACTCTCTAAACCAAAATCCATTTCCTTCCCCCCTTTAAAGCACTTGTTCTGTGCACTTAATATCTGTCCACTTTGATCCATCAATTTAAATTCTTAACTGTCTTTATAATCTTCCATGTTCCCTGGTGATGGATTCAGTTCCCATCTTGATGGCCTCACTTATCTGTTGCATGAATATCATCTCTCCTCATTGGACTTAGAAATATGGCTGATTCAGTGTTCATAGTTAACAGCCATTCATCAATTTGATTAGCTTTTCACCTAAGTCTATATCTGGTCTTTTGTTATTAGTTCTTCTTTATCCCTACCAAACTGTCACTGTGATATCACTGTCATAGAATCAGTTGCTTTGTTCACATATTATTCTTCATTATTATCATGACTTTCAGACCATATGAACACTGATGATTCTTCTGTCCCCTGCTGCCTCTTACTTGTGATTAGTTACAATTCTCTCCACTCTTCTAAAAGTTTCTACAATTTTGTTCCTCCTTTCCTCTGTAATATCCATTTGGCACTCCTTCAGCCCTGCATGCAAAAAGCCACTTATTTTGCTCCCAGGATGCTGGTAGTGCACCAGTGGTCTGCCCGCTTGCTTCTTCACAAATCTATTCTCTCTCCCAAATGGCTAACCAAAGGCATTTCTCAAGTTTAACTGACTTCTGTTTCACACCTTTTTGCAGCCTTTTACTTTCTGACTCTCTACTCCTCTTATCTCTGAGTCCCTCTGTGCATTGTCATAAAATAGAAAAGATAATATGCCATGAAATTCACTATTCTTTTAGTATTTTTTCTCTATTGCTTTCTATATTTGCAATTCTATCCTTCCAATCAGGGGTAAAATTTTTACTGTCCTCTCTTCTATATCATCTCTATTTTGCATCAGTGGCATAATTTTGTCCTTCCTCCTAATTTACTCACTCCAATTCTCTTTTTCAGTCTCCCATTCAGAAACTTCTCTCTACAGATATCTCTCAAAAAGTACACAAAATATATTTTGACTTTTTCACCACAGAAAAAACATCAACTTTGGCACCACCAGCATCTCCTGCTATCCTTCTCCTTCTAAACTCATTAGGCAAGCTACATGGAACTGATTGCAATCTCTGGCTTCCCTTCAGGCACAACACTGAAATGACTCAGAGTGTTACAAATCAAAAGGTCTATCTAGTAACTTCTTCGCTAAAAGTGTCCAAAAAGTAGGTGTTGTAGGAAACAAGAGTGTGAGAACTACAACAACCTTATCCATGCTGATGACTGACAGATCCGCTTTTCTGCTTCAGACTTCTCTCTCTCTTCAAAACTAAAATATTTATCTGTATGCGTTTCTACAACCTTTTCTATTGATCCTACCATATATTTAAGTTCATCAGAATTTTTAGGATTCTCATGTCCCAGCTTTCCTCAAGCAGCATGGATTCACCCTCCAATCCACCAATTTGTTCCAAAACCCAGATCAAGTTGAATTACATTATAATCATCCAGGTTAGAAGGGACCCTTCAGATCATCAAGTCCAACAATCAGCCCAACTCCAAGAAGCCTTGTACCTGGACAGGGACCCTTGGCCCTCAGATTAGGAGTCTGATACTCTCCCAAATGAGCTACATAGCCAAGTAACCCAGTAATTATCTTAAATATCTCCTTGGATCTTCCTGTCCTGTTCACAATATTTCTAAAAACTGTGGGTGTTCTTGATGTAGCATATCTAAGACTATTTGTATATAAAAATATATTTTCATCACTTGCATCTTGTCTCAGTTATTGCAACACAGCTTTTAAGCTCATGACAAATGAGGTTTTCTCAGTGACCGTAAGAGTGCTTCAAATACAATTTTTTTAGCCCATTACCTTGACCACCTCTCTTCCCCATCACATCAAATAATAAAGACTTGATTTTTAAAGTTCTTCCATGTTTTTACTGATACACTAATTACCTTTTAGTAACTACTCAGACATTGACTCTCATCTCTGTTCAGTTCACGATACCTATCTCAGCCAAGTATTCTATTTTTATGCAAACAGCCCTTCCACACTTCCTTCACATTCAAAGGGAGCCTGTAAAGTTTCATTATTTATAAGAGGCATCTTAAAACTGAGAAGCCAAAACTCAGTCACTATGTTAACACACACAAATAACAGAAAGGACTGCCCCAGTCTTGGACAATTCACAGAGACGTTTGAATAGGAGAAAATGGATAAGTCTATATGTTACCAAAGCCCACTGAGACCATGGGCCACATTCCACCACCAGTACAACTGTAATCTCTTCTTCTGTATTAGGAAATCAGACATAAAACTTAAGAATTTATATTTTTAAATAACTGGCTATTGATTTTCCCCATGTCAGAAAAGGTTCTGAATTGCTATGCATTAAGCTTTTAAATCAACACACCAATCTACTGCATCACTTTTGAAATAAGTCCAGTTTGCCTAAAGTAACAGAATGTAATGTTTTAATAAACAGATGCACAGGGTATATTAAACATAAAACTTCATTTAATGAGAAATTATAGTACCAGTCTAGAAAGGTTGCTCTTTAATTATATTTATCACTCAATTTTACAGAAATTACAGCTTTTATCACCAGAATGTGTTTTATCAAACTCTGCATGACTATATTCCCTTTTAACATTATTTCCCAGTCTTACAAGTGAACTGACATTCTCCAATACACACTCATATTTAACTGCAAGTCTAGTAATCTAATTTTCTAACAGTTTAAATATCACCTACTTAAATATCACCAATAACAAATAAAGCACTCTGTTTACATTTCCTTCAGGAAGAAAATATGTGCAAATTATGAAGCTTAATAAACCAATTTTTAAAAAAATTCCTCAATATAATTTGGGGTTTTTTTTCCTATTTATTAACATAAACTTACCTATTAATAATTGGATCAAGTTTCACACGGCTGTAAGAAACATGTCCAGCAAGGTGAACATGTACTGTCATTAAGGGACTACTGAAAGGTTAAATGTCTTTCTAATATGATCCTGAGAAAGACATTGAAAAAAATACAAATTTGCATTTCCCTGTGAAACACCCTATCAAACATCAACAATTAGTTTGTGTGCTCACCTTCCCCTACTAGTGCATGGGTTAATTTGGAAGTTTTTGTGTTTTAAAATCTATTCTTATATTAAAAGTCTGCACATCTCTAGAATTGGGTTCTTAAAAGTGAATTGCTGATATAAACAAAGGGACACTGTAAAAATTACTATTGGAACAGCCACCATAGGAAATTTTGTTCCTGCACTGTATTGCCTCCAAAGAGGCCTTCCCTGTGGGATTACTATTCCTGCCATGAAGCAACAGAAACCATACAACATGCTAGATATTAAATGGAATTTTCACTTCTATTCAAGTATTTTGGAAGAAAACACAGTCAAATCTCCTTAACTCTGGAAAAAAAACTTAAACCAAGACAGCTATTAAAAATGTGCAATGCTATTACAGTCAAGAGTATGAGAGAGGAGTGAGGCCATCAAGACTAATAGCCTTGAAAAAATAAACAACTGCAGTTTTGAGAGTTTCTCTTAGATTCTGTAACTACAAAAGGAATGAATATTCAGCGTAGAAGAATGAGAAAGGTATCACTGAGCTCCTCTAAAATAGATACATGACCTTTTGAGTGTCAAGCATTAGGAATGTATGTCTAACTTCTTATTTTAGTATGCAACTCCATGAAATCTTTTTGCAGGCTGTTTTGTCAAGAATAAGAAAGGACAGATTTAAATAATTTACATTAAAAAACAAAGATGAGGTTAAGAATGCATCAAGGAGTTTTTTAGAAAAACATGAATCTAGTTCTGTCCCTCCTTTCAAAATACACCATACCTCATGAAGAGAATGGCACTTAATGTTTGGCTCTTCAGTTTCTTCCTGCTTGACTTGCAGCTTGGCTAAACACGTGTCTACTATCACTTACTGACACTTTTAACTTGTTTTTCACAGAATTAGAATAGCTATTCTTCAAACTATGGCTTGATTCAGTTGTCCTCACACAGTTGTCTAAAGAAATTTCTGAAGCCCTTCAACACCCCATCTGGCCTCCAGCTGCAATTCCAGTCTCTTGTAAGTTATGTCATATCTGCTACCCCATGTAGATACTCTCTGAGTACTTTGGGACATCTCAAATAGTACTAGATGCCTTTCTGCAGGCCACCATATTATGCCTTGCTGTCAAACAACTGTTTTCAGAGACTATTAAGGCAAACTGATGGTAATTATATAACCTCTACTAGGAAAAAAATGAGACTGCTGTAGACATACGGGAACTATAAGATTTCTAAAAGGTTAAAAAAAGCAAACAGGATCAAACAGAACCCCACGCCGAACCAACAGGTAAAGTCCATACAGAAAATGAACTTCCTATCTTAATTTACTGGAGTGTTTTACAAATCCATGAGTTTTTCACATCATAAAGGTTCTAAGCTTCTATCCAAGAAAGCTTATAAAAAGAATTTCCTTTTTGGATTCATAATGAAAAAAAATTGAAGTCATAAATGGCTCTGAAAGTACTTGCCCCTAAACTGAACAACTCTAGCAAATACTCCAGATATCCTACATCCAAGGAATGCTTATCATACTCACACAACTATTACTACCATCCAAGTATGTCTTTTTCTATAAAACTTCAATCAAGTTTGGAAACAGAAAAGGGACCATCGTGCTTTGGCCTTTGAGAGCTCCATCTTCTCTGAGCTCATAGGATCAAAACTAAAAAAAGATACAATTATCTTACTTAATGTGTTCTTCAGATGTATGAAATACAATTTCTAGGATGAAATTTTAAGCCTCTGATATGCAAAGTAGTATTAAGGCTTCCCTAACAGATCTGCTAAAGCTTCAGCTTTCCCCTCTCCCTATTAAATTCCAGCTGCATGTTGTGATGCTGTTAGAAGGAGCTGGGAAAAGTTTAATTGCATATTTCACCTTCCAAAACAGCCATTGGTGGACAAAACTTAAAACACCGACTCTACACTGTGCCAAGACTGAAAAGTCATCTCCTTTTACATTTTTACAGACAACATGGGCAACAGAAGTTTTCTTTGCTTATCTTCTCCAGACACCATGCTTGAAGAATGAATGAGATCAACCTTTGACCGAGTCTTTAACATAAACTACAAAAACTAGTTTAAAGTTTAAAAAGCTAACTAGAGAGATTCAAGCTCTGTCATGTCTCAGTATGACTTACTAATTACAGAATTTAAGTGTCTCTGAAGACCATTTCTATGGCAAGCCAAAAACTAGAAGAACATAATAGAATCAAATGACCACATGTTTTAATCTGTAACTGTACTTGAAAACTAACTAGAAGTAGGTGCAAATACTAACTGGTTAAACAAATTAGATCTTCCATTGTATTTTCCAAAAACTGTGAAGGAAATATAAATACCATTTTGTTCTTAAACTTGACTGGAAAGACATACATTACCTGGCACGGAGTCTTCATTTTAATTGCTATGACATGGTATCTGTAACAGCAGAGTTCACAGGTCCATGACCCTCTTTCACTTATCCACTTTAACAGGCAAAGTTGATGTGTGTATCGTACAGATCCATCGCAGCGGCAAGGATTTAACAATTCACCCTGGAAAGGGAACGCAGAAGCATTAATTTTAAAAGAATCATTTATGCAGGGTTATACTCATTACCACAATATTTTCAAGTCCGTAAGAATGAACTGATCTCAGTTTCAGTAAGTGAAAAATCACATATTGTGAAAGATTATCATGCATCAAACAACACTAGCATTAGCCCTTTCAACCATCTCAGAAGGTACCAAGAGTGGTTAGATGCATTCTCCAACAGCTATTTCCAGTCATTTCTAGGAAAGAAATTGGTGACGTCACAGCAAACTGTGCTCTTGGAGCAGGGCCCTGTGTTGTGCAGCGCTGCCAGCTCTCAGGCAGGACCTCCAATACAGTAACTGAAAACTTCTCCCAGTAGTTCATGTATTTCTATATTATCTGTTATTATTTTCTCTTCTTTCCTTGAAAAGGTCTCCTCTAGCTAAGCTACAAGACAAGCTATGAAACGTTAGTAATGGATTCGTTACTGATACTATGCCCAGTAGCGTAACGACAGAAAAGATCACCGGAGGTGTTCTCAACATTACCTGTAAGCTAACGCTGTCGTTATTAAGCCTAACAGCAAACCGAGACATTCGCGTTGTTCCAAGACCCCGGCGCATAGCCTGCGAGCCTGACGAGGAGACAAGCACAGGACGCGCTAGTCAGCCGTCGCAAACCTCTGCCTTGAGCTACAGCTCCCTGCCGGCTAGGAATTGCCCCAAGCGTTTCTAACAACCGCCCAGCACAGCGGCCCAGCCTCGCTGACGCCCCCTTCGCCGCCGCCAGCGAGAGAAGGCCGAGCACCCCCGGGGCAGCTGCAGCAACGCTCGGCCCCTTCTCCCCCGCGGCGGCTGCAGGGCCGGACACACTGTGCCGTGAGCTGTCCATGGTGCTGATCGCTCCCCGCCCCAGCCCGCCCGGCCGCCGCCTCCGTAAGAGCAGCCGGTCTGCCCGCCCCGCTCTCCTCACCTGCTCGGGCCCCTGGAAGCAAATCTTGCAGATAGGGCCGGCCCCGCCGGGGTGGCTGCCGCTGCCGCTCTCGCTGCTGCACATCGAGCGGGTCTCCGGCTTGTCGCCGCCGGCGGCCCCTGCCCCCGACCCGCCCCCCCGGCCCTCCCCGGTGCTAGGGCCGCCGCTCTCTCCCTCCTCCAGCGCGTTCCCCCTCGCCTCCCCAGCTGCGGCTGGTAGCTCCGGCGGAGCGGAGGAGTCTCGCTGCGGTGTCCCGGCGGGGAGGACGACGCTCCCCAGGGCGCAGCTCATGCCCGCGCCGGTCCCGGGGCACACGCTCACCCGGGGCGGAGATGGCCCGAAGGGAGGGATGGCGGCGGGACGCGCGGGTAGCAGAGAGAGCGGCGAGGGCGCCGCTTCTCGCTGCCGGCGGCCGGGGGGGGAGGGGACCCAGCGCAGCTGCTGCTGGCACCGGCGCGCTCCGGCCGCCGCTNCACCGTCGCGCTCCGCCCGCCGCTGTGTGCTCCTAAGCTGGCAGGAGAAGGGGGACGTGTGTGCGTGGGTCTGGCGGGGCGGGGCAGGGCGGGGCAGGGCCGCCATACGGCGGATGAGCTCCCGCCGCCAACGGCTGCCCTTAAGGAGAGCACGAGTCCCAGGAGCGTTACTCGGTGGCTTGTTGGAGGCAAGAGAGCGAAGAGTCCGTTACCGCAACGGCCGCGGACCGCCAGCAAACGTCCCGTCCCCCGCGGATTCCCAGACGGGAGAGCCGGCCCCTAACGGCTCCCTCCAACTGCCCCCTAACGGCTGCGCCCCCCGGCCCTGCGCCGCCGCTGGGGCACCTCCCTCTCTGACGAGGATGGCCTGCGGTCGGACGCTGCCCTTCGCGTCAAGACCATCCCCGGCTGCGAGCAGTGGCAGGAGGTTTTCCTCCGGTTGTCCGGGCACAAAGTCCCGTCCCGCTGCCGGTACCTCCCCTCTCCCACCGCAGGGCCTCCCCTCAGGCCTGGCGCACTAGCGGAGAGTCGGGCCTCATTACCGTTTTTTTTTTAACTTTCTTGGGTTTTCCTGTTGCAAATGATAGCACCTGTGAAAGCTCAACAAGAACAAGCGTTCAACAGTTGTGCTTCGAGTGTGAAACGTTAGTCCTCCTAGTCTTCTGCAGCCGACTTTTTCTTCTCAAGTCCATTACATCACTTCATTTTCCAAATTTAACCTGCTAAAAGCATCATGATCAAGTATCTTCTAAAAACAAACCCAGATTCTTTCAAGTTGAGCTGGGGCTGCCAAAGGGAAGCATGTGTGAATCTCAGCACTGAGTATAACACCCGTGCACGTTGCATCTCATGAAAGCGACAGCAACTGCCTGTGCAGGGAAAAGAGAGAAGGGGGAAGAAAAACCCCCATAAAAAAACAATTATGAAGCCATATGTTCTTCCATAGCCACATTTAGATTTGAAATGTGATGAAATCACCCATCAGCTTCACAGGCTGTTCACCCTCGCAAGGTGAGGATGTACCTGGATAAGCTCACCAGTTCCCTCCAGTGCTGTGTTTTGGTAGCAATGGCTTTCTTGGTATGGATGTTTTATGAGACAGAATGAGCACAGAGAACTAAAGAAGCATTCCTCACCCCCTGATCAAGCTCTTGGCAGACTAGACTCCAAACACCTGGTGTGACCTTTTGTCTTGACTGGAGAGCAGTTCAGCTGATGTACTGTCTGCAGGAATGCAGCCGCCTCATTGCATTCAAGCTAATTGGGGGGAAGGCACAATTAAAGTACTTTCCATTCTCCTACAGCCCGTGTCTATTATGGAGGCCATGCCATAGGTATGTTATGAACAGCACTGTGATTTACAGCATTGCTCTAAGAAACGTGCCTGCTCAGAGGCTGTCCTATGATAGCAGAATATGAATTATGTATAATTATGCTCTTTTTCATCATTCACTGGTTCACATTGTTATGAAAATCTTTGTTCCGATGGTTCCGCATTAGCTAAGCCAATGCTGGCCATTTTGTTTGCCACTAGAACCTCCAATTCTAAAATTACTTTTCTTCCCAGAGTGATTGTTAAGTAGGTAAGTAATATGGCTTTGTAAGACAAAAAAATGTCACTGAGACTGTGACATTTTGATGAACTACAGTGACTGTGGTGTTAAAAAAAAATCTTCTACCTATGTTTTTTTCAAAGTGACGTAATACCTGAAGGGGGTGCCACAGAAATTAAGCAGAACTGGAGATGGAGTTAATAAAATTGTAAGGAAAGAAGGGGCAGTTGCAAACAATGACAAAAAAATAGGAAATGTCAGAATGAGTCCAATGTACTGGGTAAAAGAGAAGTAAAGCGGAACCAGAAGGAAAAGCCAGTGGATCTAAAGCAGTGAAGTGAAAAATGAATGCTAGAAAGTTTCTCATCTACATCTAAGGGCTTGCCATTTGCTATGGAGATTTATGCCATTTTTCTTGCTCATTCTTTTGTTTGTCATCAAGAATTCAATAAATAATATGTCTTCTGGAAAGGACATAAAGAAAAGATAAAAATGTCAACACAGAAATGGAATGACTCCTTAATGTCAGGAAAAGAATGAAAGATGTGACTACAGAGAATAATAGAGTGTGTTAAGAAGGTCATTCTTTCTACTTAATCTTGCCCAAAATAAACATGCAATGGGACTCATAAAAGTCCATCATATTCAGATTCAAATTGCAAGAATGTTTCTTTCCCAGCACCATTTGCACTCCAAATTTGTGGGTATTTCATAGACATGTGTTCTTTAATACATCACCTGCTTGCATATCTACCAACAGTTGCTGACGCAGTAGCTAAAATAAAATTGCAAAGGCTATCTATTGCTGTGTTTCAGAGTGCATTAGCATTGTTCAGCATGCTGGGGGTAGGAATAGATGGTGACAAATGAGCAGGAAGGGTGGGGAGCATTATGTGACAGTCCCCAACAGCAGTAGCATTCAACCTTCTGCTGAGCAAGGGAGGGAGACAAGAGCCAACATGAAAGATCAATACAGAAAGAAGAAAAATTCAAAGCAGTAAAGTCTGTTTCATAACAGCAGAAGTGTGGGTGGTTGGGAGAAAGAAGAAAAGCTGAAAACAGGAAAAACTAATTTGTGATTAAGACAGTAAACTGGAGCTCTAGAAATGTATGTTCAAGCAAAGCTATGCTTTGCTCTCCTTGAGCAACCTTGAGCAAGGCACCTCCAGCGAGCTGAACCCAGACATCCGGTTACCTAAAGAGAGGCTGAAAGCATGGATGCCTGACTGCCTCCAGTGGACTGTGGACATCACTTATGTCACCTCCTTTGAGGACAATGGAGCACTCAACTAGATGCTGGATGCACTAGACTCCCAGATGCAGGCACATCTCCCTTGGTCTGTCTCGGTCTTGTTTTCTACTTAAGACTGCAACAATAATGTTTGCTTTCTCTTCTCTTATTCGCACCTCATCCATCAGAATTTGCAATGTTTTACTGGCAGATTTGGGCCATGTTTGTACAGTCTTGATCACGGATGATGTATTTAGGCATTATAACAAGACAAATAACAAGGAACAGCAATACAGATAAAAATAAGACCGAGGTAATAAGACTGTGGGACAGTGAAATGAAATGCATTTTCAGCAGGCAATGGAAAAGGCAGGAGAAGTACACCCCCCAGGGGAATGGAATTTGTCTTTCCTCTATTTTCCTCTCATTTCTACTCCAAGCACATTCTTTTTCCCACTGTGCCAGCTCAGCACTGCACAATTCTTTCCTCCAAATAAACTAATGGAAATTAAAGCTCAGTTTTTAACCTGAGGATGATCAGCTGTAGGTGGAACATTCCAGAAATAAAAAAAAGAAGGTGGTATGTGAACAGAAGGGAAATGTTTGGGGAATGGACATAAAAGATTGAGTTTTTAAAAATTATTACTCATAAGGGTAAATAATATCTGTAAAATTTTATGTACAGAAGAAGTAGCAGAGGAATAATGCACGCAGATAACAACCAACATGGGGGATATTGTAAGAATGGAAGCTCTGCGTTACTGCACATTTGGTAACCAACTTCTGCTCTTCCTTTTTTCAAAAAGTTTCCATAATGCATCAGACTGTACCATAAATTACAGTGATGAGTCTGTTACATCTTGATGCTTCCTGTATCTCTGAAGAAAACAGGATGGTATAGTTTTAAAATATTAATAAAAGAGCTGAGAGAGTAATTGCTATTATATAACATTCAAAGAAAATACTAATGAGATAGTAGAAAGTGGATTCTACTTAAATAATAATACAGATGAATTGTTATTTTATTTACCAAACAGCATGGGTATGTCCCTTTCAGAATAAAACTGATGGAGATCACCTGTAAACAAAACCAAGGCATTTTGGCTTCAGTTTTATTTGAAATGTGCTTTACATGTTTAATGCAACATAAAATGGGCTTCTGAGTAATATCCCCATCTGTTAGATTTCCATGTTCAACTTTATTATGCTAAAAGACCTGCTCAGGTTGTTAATGGCCTTGCTAGTGACTATTATTTGCTGGTTCACTGAATGTGCCCAATTTTTATTATGAACACATACTGCAGTGGCAACTTTTACAGTTATGTCAACCCATTAATATCTCATGCAGACAGAAACCAATTGTCTAATGAAAAATCTTTATTTTCACATTGTTGTCTTGCTTGCTCCAGCCCAACCCAGTGCTGCTCAACACCAATGCATTGCTACATAGCAAATCCTCCAGTCTCAGCAGCTACTGGCATTTCATCCTCAAGCCTTCATAGAATTTCTCATCTGTGTCGGGACCCTGATTGTGTTCCCTCTTGGGGCTTAGAGCTAGCTCAGGGACAGGGCAGCTGCAGGCTGCAGGCTATCCCTCCTTCCATGACTGGGGATGGCAGGGGAGCCACAATTAGGGGTCAATCCCTACTCATGGGAATTGCTCTGAAGATGAGCCTTTGCCTCTGAGCCCTGGCTTGAGCTACAGCTCCGACCATGTTGTAGGCCATGCCTAACCATGTCCACAGCAGTATGGGCCCACCCATGTGACCATACCCCATCCTGGCCTCATCCACGTCCCCAGGGAGGTGTTCAATGCCTGTGCTCCTGGCTGCTCTGTTTGCCAGGTCCTGTCATCACTCAGCCAGGAGCCTCCAGCATGACTATCATGGGAACCCATAGTACCAACAATTCCTTGTAGCAACTGTTCTTCCATATTGTCCAAGAAATGGCGATTAGCATCCTTTTCCTTTTACAGGAGAGTTATGAAAACATGGAATCATAGGAAGGTTTGGGTTGGAGAGGACCATAAAGATCATCTAGTTCCAACTCTCCTGTCATGGGCATCCATTTATTATTTCAATGTGCTTTCAGATGCTTTCACAGACAATATAAAAGTTTCAAATGTTTATTTTAATACAGTTTTTCTTTTTGGAATATTATCATCATTACTGCTTTATTTATGAATTCCTAATTCCTGGTTTATGTGCCAGTATGCAATTTCAAATCAGAGTTGCTAATCAATTTTTTAAAGATTTGAAACTACATTCTCCACTGAGAGATACAGCTTCCTGTGAAATTCAGTGAAATACAGTCTTATTTTTGATCTTTAAGTGTTTGAGAGGGTTTTTTTTTTAGATTTCTCCTTGTACCAGTTGTTGAGGGGGCAAAAAAAAAGGTTTAGCAGGGCTTTTACAATGAGGTAATCTGTTTGCAAATAAATTTAGTTCCTTGGTTTATTTTTGAAACAGATCAGCTGTCACAGAGTCTAGAGTGAGGCATCACTGAGTTCAGTTTATTGAAACAGAAATGACAGAATGTCAATTAGCTTTTCCATTACAAAAGCTACTGTGCAAAGCCAAAGTGAATTTGTTTTAGAATCAGCTGTACAGATCTGAATCTATCTGTTTATAAATTAAAGAAAAATAAACCTCTTTTTTTTTTTTTAACTAGTATTTTTCTTTGATTTCTTTGTCTATCAGGAATGACTGTGCAGTACAGGAAGTACAGGAAGTCTTAAACTCTAGAAGGTAGTGGTGAGACATCAAATATAATGCAACATCTTCCCAAATGGTTTTGGCCCATTCTGGACTCCTCCATTGTGTGTCTAACTACTTAAAAGATTGCAAACTGTCCAATGTGTGTAGCAAGGCAAATTAAATTACTGGAACATCTTCTGGGGATATCACCATGGTCTGAACCCTGGTGTGGTCAGCACTTCAGTACTCACAAAGCAGGAGAGAGACCTTCCCCTAAGAAGCTGCAAGCAAAAAGGAAATACAACAATAAGTATGTGATGCTCGGAACTGGAGCTCATCAGACTTACCTCATGTTATCAAAACTCACATGAGATACCTGTTAAATGGGAATGGATTGGTTTTTGGATAAACAAAACTAGAAAGAATAGCAAAATATGTATTTTGCTGAAGCATTTTATTGCTGTTTATATGGTGAAATGCATCCAGATTTGGGATGTTCATTCCAGGCTGAGGAAGACTTGGTCTGATCGTTTCTCAGATCAAATGCAGTTCTTAACTGTATTTATCTCCAACTTCTCATTCTGGAACTAAAACCTATTGAACTAAAAATTATTTGAACTAAAGGCCAGATCTTCCACCCTTGGTGCAGCAGCAGCTGTAAACCTCTCTATGTGGTCTAAGCTACAGAAGATGTTGCAGCTGTGATGAATCAGTGTTAACTTACAGTTACCTAATCTTGTAAGTGCTTTCTGAGAAACCATGGCAAAAACACAAGATGCTGTATTTGCCTCTGGTTAAACTGAGGATTTTACAGCTCTCCCAGAAGTAACCTGTGGATGTTATCAGTTATTTGTTGTAGAAATGCTGAAAAAAGAGCTCCTGCAGGTAGGAAACTTTGCTTCCTAAGGGTTTCCAAAACATTAATGTGAACTGATAGAAGAGCTGGAGATACAATTTATAATTTCAAGGTTGCAGATTGAGTGTTCCTTGTTGTGAAATGACCTCTTATTCTTGTTATCTTGCCACCAGCCATCTCAAAAAGAAGACAAAAAAAACCCCTACCTCATGAGATTTCCTATGCATATTGAGAGCCAAAATTCTTCTCTTTTTGGTAAATTTGTAGGAAAATATATAATAGTCACCACAGGACAGGTCTTACAGTTCTTACAAAATTCCATTTGGCAACTCTATTTGCCAGTTAAATAATCTAGTTTCAGAAAGACAAATAAACCAGAAGTGACAGCTTTTATACTTCTTAAAGGAGAAACAGTAAATACTACATTCTGGCTGATCCAACAGTCCTGACACATGATTACCTTATCAAACTAAGGTGGTAAATAAATCTGTAATGTTAGGTTTTTTATAGAATCATAGAATAGTTTGGGTTGGAAGGGACCTTAAAGATCATCCAACCCCCCTGCCATAGGACACCTCCCACTAGATCAGGCCGCTCAGTGCCATGTCCAGCCTGGTCTTGAGCACCTCCAGAGAGGGGGCATCCACAACCTCTCTGGGCAACCTGTTCCAGTGCTTCACCACCCTCACTGTAAAGAATTTTTTTCTTATGTCAAGTCTAAATCTACGCCCTTCCAATTTACTTCTGTTGTTTCTGGTCCTCCCATCCGATATCATATTAAATAGTCCTTCCCCTGCCTTTCTGTAGGACCCCCTCAGGTACTGATAAGTTACTATAAGGTCCCCCCAAGCCTTCTCTTCTCCAGGCTGAACAACCCCAACTCCTTCAGCCTGTCTTCATAGGGCAGTTGCTCCAGCCCTTTGACCATCTTCGTGGCCCTCCTCTGGACCCGCTCCAATAGCTCAATGTCCTTCTTATGTTGAGGGCTCCAGAACTGGACACAATTCGCCAGGTGGTGGCCTTCCAGTGCTGAGTAAAGGGGCAAAATCACCTCTCTGGACCTGCTGGTCACACTCCTCTTGATGCAACCCANGCACTTGGCATTGTTAGACGTCATGAGGTGGGCATGGGCCCACCTCTCAAGCCTATCAAGGTCCCTCTGGATGGCATCCATTCCTTCAGGTGAATCTTTGTTTTCTTTCTCCAGAGACACTTGCAGAAAATGTGAGGTAATGCAGGAGCATGTAATCAGCTGTGGGAAAGGAAAAGGTTGGTTTAGATGGAAGCTCATATGTGTTTAATAAAGATCTATGGCCTGAAATCCACAGTCCTCGAGGTAAGCGTTGAAGAGAGGTTTTTGCAGAGAAGGGAAGGAGAGTACTTGGGAAGGATTATTTGTTTATGACGCTCTCCAAGCAGAGCAGGACTGGGCAGTGACAAAAAAAGCAACTGTGGATGTGCCTACAGTGCAATTGCACCTTTAGCTGACAAGTAGCAAGAGATACTGTTGCTTATTGAACTTCCTTCACACATGCACTCACTTTCAACACACCAAGTGCACAATAAGTAGAGCACAAATCCGTTCAGTAGCTGTTTCCTTCACTGAGCACTTTTTGCTTCCACAACAGGGAGGCATGCTAGGGAAAAGCATTCTCACTAGCAGGTGTAGCATCACACCGAGGGCCTGCAATGCTGCTGAGGTTGCTGCAAAGAGAAACTGGGCAAAATATGCCTAAGAGCTGCAGAACTGCGCATTGTCCAACCTGAACTGAATAGAATCCCTACTCCAGAGATGAAAGCATGTGTTAACTACATACATGACCCTTCTAAAGAACAACTGCAGAAAAAAATAGACTGCAGGTTAGTCCTGCAACAAGTTTGAACATCCCCCACCTCATATAACTGCAAAAGGAAACATGCTAGCTCGATACTGTCAGGGCAGTGGGACTAGAGTGTCTTCAGATACAACACTGGACACTTCAGCAAAAATTTGAGGGTGTTCTCATCTGAAATGAGTGTCCTTTGGATACAAGCTGTCATTGGATTAATCTGTGACATTCAGACAAAGCTTGCAGATATGCCATAGGACCTATAAGAGACCTGTGCGCTTCTGGGGCAGCATCTGGAGATCTGCAGATCAAGCAGAATACCCAAGGGCATTCAAAATGACACCAAATACCTATATGTTTGCAGGTAATTAAAACATTAATCAAGCTTTTCCAGAGAAATGGTAGTGGGGCAAAGTTATACAGCATTTCATAGGATCTCAATATCTTACCATTTCTTGAATGTTTTGAGAATGAAGGCAACACTCCCACCTCTGTTTTGGCACAGCTCCTTTTCTCTCTCTGTCATTTGCAGTAGTGATGGTAGAGAAAGAGATATGTGGGCAATGCTAAACTGGATGAACAGACCCTGGATACAGCTTTAAAATGTTCCTAGATTAAGCCTATTGCTAATAATGAAGCATCAATTAGTGAACTCCAGCCTTGCTCTCCTGGTATCAAACACTTCTCTCTGGAACAATTGCTTGAAACAACAAGCAATTATGTTCTTCTGTATATTTGATTACTAATTTCTTACCAGAACAATAAAGACCCAAGTAATTTCTCTTCCAGTTGTCATATTATACTTTTGTTTCTGCTGCCAAATCGTGGTTGGCTCCTGCTTTGCATATCTGATGTGCAGCTGTGGTAGGAAGCCACAAATAGCAGCACACCATCTTTAAGAGCTGCGCTGCCAAGGGTAAAAGGACCCTGCAGGGCAGTGATGCTGAAGGAGTCATCCTAACTGCTGGGAAAGCAGCAAGTCACGCTGCAATGAGAAAGGTGCAGAATTGACTGGAGAAGTCCCTGACCCTCCTATCTCTTTTTAGCCAAGTGCTTGACTCATAGCACTGCTTGAAAGATAAGTCCAGGTGTATAATTAAAATCTGAAGAAAGGTCTTTGAATATGTTGCCTTAGATTTCAGCTCTATATCTATTTTCTTCTCACAGATGCTCTTCCTATGGCATTGGCTCTTTCAAAATTGGCCTGTCCTTATTTCCTTGCAGTAAGCATTCACATTTCTCTCTTGATGATATTGCAATGAATCATTCAGAGAGTGGAGTGAATTGGATTATTTGGTCCAGAGTAAATAGTCATACCCAGTGATTTTCATCTGTTTATGTATGGGTCATGTTCACCTGGATCACAGGGAAAATAAGCTTTAACATCTTCAATGGAAAAAATATATTCCCTTAGGATGTATATTAAATTTGCGATGACTGTCAGTTATAACAGCTGATACAGATATAAGAAGTTGCCCATTAACCTTAATTAGCACTTTGAATAGGTAGATTTTGGAAACAGAGTTCAGTGGTACAATTAACTAATCCTGCTGTATATTTATGTACTTTATCTTCTGATGCCGATATACACTCACAAAAGAAAGTGAATATGTTCTCATCCAATTTCATGCCATTATTGACTTTTATCAAATTTGGTATTGCATTCTGAATAAACAGGAAACTGAAGCAGAGAAATCTTGAAGGATTCCAGGGCAAGTACATGAACAGAATCCAGAACTGCAAATATTCATAGGAACGTGGGTTCAATCAAACCAGAAAAGATCAAGATTCTAAATATTGAAATTCCCAGCTCTGGCAATGGTATTTAATTCTATTTGAAAGAAAGTTTGCATGCCATGTTTTCACACTTGGTCAAGCCTGTCTAGGCAAAAATGTATATTAAAATGGTAGTCGTGTGGGTGATCTGCTTGTGCCCTAAAGCATCAGACTTACTTTCCTAAGTCATTCTAAAATGAGATTGCTGCTCTTATTGTTCTGAACCACACTTCTTTAATCTCATCTTTGATACTTTGAAGCAAAGCCAGTTCAAAAAAATGAGAATCCTTTATCTAAGTTTTTCCACATGATTTCCTGCTATTTATTTATTTTTCATCAATAAGTCGGTTTCATTTATAGGGCATGAAAATTTCCAGTGATAAAGGGTTTAATTACTGTAGTTTTTCTCGAGGGATTTTGATTATAGTCTATATTACTACTATTGCAGTAACTAATCTGCATCACCAATACTTCATTAACTAATAACTAATAGAGGTAATGTTCTAGGTCAATAGCCTGCAACTGGAGTGTAGGGAAATCTGCAGTGTTTATGTACTGTAGTTATCTACTATTTACATAAACTAGTGAGTATTTGCACATAGACACTGGCATTAATTTCAAGTGGCAGTTCTTTTCACTCTGCTTGAGTTTATTGTATTCGCTCCTACATTTAAAAACAAATCAGGTCTGGAAGCAGCACATTGGTCAAATAATTCATTCAAGCAGAGGAATTTCTCAAGGTGTCCATCTGGAGAGAAAGGTGTTCAAATTGATGGATTACAGGTGGTTGTCCCTTTAGGTACTTTTACACACAGTCTTTTTTGAAGACTACTTCATCTGTCTGTTCAAGGGAAAGTAAATCACAAATCGCACTTTGACTTCAATACTTCTTTCAAATTTTTGACAGGGACACTGTCACTGACAAGTGTCTGACCATTCAAGGCTAATGATGAAGACTTCTTTCTCCAGCTATAGGAGGCACTGTGCTCACAGGCTGTTATCCTGCTAGGGGCTTTTAACCACCGCTGGAGAAGTAGCACAGCAAGGGGCAGGCAATCCAGGTGACTCCTAGAGTTCATTGAGGATAACTTCTTAAGCCAGGTGATAGACAGCCCCACCAGAGGGGGTGTGATTCTGGACCTGTTGGTCACCAGTGCAAATAAGCTCATTAAGTGATGCTAAAATTGGAGGCAGTCTGGGCTGGAATGATCACACACTGGAAATTATTCACAGTTGTGAGATATAGGGTTCAGGGTAAAAGTAAAGTCAGGATCCTGAAATTTAGGAAAGTTAAGTTCCAGCTGTGCAAGGAAACTGTCCTCAGGAACAAAGAAACAAACCAGATCTGGTAGATCTCTAAGGGTGCTTTCCACAGAGTGCAAGACCCCTCCATCCCCAGGTGTGAGAAATCAGGGAAGGAAGGCAAGAAGTCAGTATGACCAAGTCAGTATGACCAAGTCAGTCAAACTAAAAGGCAAGAAGGAATTGCATTAACAGTGGAAAGCTGCAACAGGTATCCTGGGGAGAGTGTTGAGACCTGTCTGGTCGAATAAGGATGGGGTTAAGAAGGCCAAGGCACAGCTGAATTTGGCAAGGGACACAAAGAAAAATAAGCACTTCTACCAGTGTGTCAGCCAGAAGATAGTCAAAGAAAGCAAGGCAAATCAATAACAATGGAAGAAGGCTGAGTTACTCAGCAACTTTTTAATCTCAGTTCCACTTGAGGAACCTGAACATAGAGAATTCTGTGGGACCTGACAAGATGCATCCCAGAGTCCTGACAGAACTGGCTGGTGCAGTTGCTGCACTCCATAATATTTCAAAAGTCATGGCAGACAGATGAAAAAGGGAAATATTGCTGCTTTTTTTTTTTTTTTTTTAAAACAAAAAAAGAGTAGAAAGGAGGACTGTAGGAATTGCCAAGCTGTTTGCCTCACCTCTATGTCTGGGAAGATTACAGAACAGATCCTTATAGAAGCTATGCATACAATCCATGATTCTCAGAAAATTATGCTATTTTCTAAACTGTAGAGTTCAACATAGTCAGGCTGTGTTTCCTTTCCTGAGAAAACCTTAAAGCCAAATGTCTGCACAGACCTGTTCAGCTATCAGGACAGTGACTTCGCTGAATATAAGAGTTGTCTCTTATATCTAACATGCCCATATTGCTCAGTCAAAACACTTCTCACAGTCTCTTGCTTGTTCCTTCACAATTGATTATTAAACAAAACAAATGTTGTATAAACTGTAAATCATGGCCATACTGATATAACTACTGATGTCTCTTGCTTTTGCATTTTACACATCAGAAATAGATGTAAAAAAGTACAAGAAACTGAATGGAAATTTCAAAATAGAATTTCTATACCCATTAGGTTTTTGTGTTTGTATGTTTTGATGTCTTCTGAGGAAGAACTCCTACCATTTCTTAATTTGTACATTTATTTTGCAATCCACCATTCCAACCATTCTACATAGTGGTGCATCCAGAAACCGATTCTGAGATGAGAGGTGGAAAGCTGCCAGAGAATGTTGCTGAATAGAAAAAGAATGAGGTTATGAATGTAAAGGATGGGAGTTATGTTGGCTATGGAGAGAGAGTGGGATATTCTTCACACTTAGTAACAATGATTCTAAACGAGTCCTGACACTGAGATGCCTCACAAGTAAGCTTCAATGATGATCCCTGTGGAAGCATGAGATACTTGTTACTACAAGCCTCTTTGCAAATGTCCAGCTGACACTAATAAACTTTGCAGCTCACTGTTCCCCATGCTCCTGCTCAGCTGCTATGTCTGCAGCTTGGTCAGAGTTTGGAACTATCTGTAGTTCTGTAGGAGAGACAACTCCACCAGCAGCTGGTGGGAAGTTCCCACCAGATTGTAGTGAGAACTCATTTCCCATTCCATAGCAGGAGAAACACGTATGAAGTTAAAATACACCACTGTTTTTCCTTGCCTCCTGTGTTTTACAGGTTGCATTTTGTTATGTAAAAAACACAACTCTTTGCAGTCAGCTGATCTGCCTGCCTTGTTCTCTTTCTTTCCTTCCAGAAAAGGCACATAGAACTATGATTGCCTTCCACCAACAAAAGAGCAAATAAGTTGTAAAAGAGATCATTTTCTGGCATGATGTGTATTCAAGCAACATAATATATGAGATTTTGTTTACATAGACATTAGTATTCTCATTGTCTGAGAAGTTCAGAAATGCAGCAGAGAATAAGATATCAATAATATGATTTCCCCATACAAAACACATACAATTGCAGGGGATTATTCATTAAAGTTGTTGTATGTGGCAGAGAAATAAGAGCATATGGCATTACAAATTTCCTTTGCCCCCCAGATCCTAGTGCAGTATTATTTATATGAGTACTTCCTAGTCGTACAAATCAGTCTGTCAAGTTGCAGAACTTTCACCATATGGAAAGAGTCACAACTTTACAGATGTTACAGAGAGCACAGATGGCAACTCACACAAAAATTATTCCATGCTATAGAAACACCACTACCTTGCCCTTAACCTTCAAAATAGGCACTCCATTATTACTGAGCAGCTACTAAGAGAGTGATTAAATTTTCTCTGCATCTTACACTGCTATAAGATTTTGAATGCAGTGATAGCAGAAAATAGGAACCCAATGCAACATTTTACCTCACAGCTTTTATCCTATGAAATAGCCACAGTACTTATATTCTGGTGCAACAAGGTGAGACAGTAAACAACACAGTTTATCCATTCGTGTACCTGACTCATCTCTTCGTCATCTTGGTGGCATTCTCTTTACCAGTGATTCATGTGAGAAATAAAGAACCTGCCCCTGTCTTGGAAGTATATTCTCAATCCCATTCAAGGTTGTGTATTTCCTGGCATGTTCTCAGCAGAGTTTGAAAACTCTATTCTCTTAGTGGCAGCTGTTATTCTCACTCTGGTGTGACCCAGTCTGTGAGTAAACAAACCTCACTGTACCTCTACAGAACTCCACCATCATCAGCTAGATGATTGACTTAGTACTGCTAATTAGCTTGGTAGGCTGAGTGGTCAGAGCCAAAGCAGGTGCACCACCTTTATGCTACATACCAATGTGCACATTGGTATATCAAATAGGCTGGTAAAATTTCAGCACTGTTAGAAATTACCTTTCACAACTGATGAAAAATGGGTTACATTTCAGATAATGGGAAGAGTAAACATGTGACAGGAATGAAATAAAGGAAGAAAATGCAGCCAGTCAATGAAGTTTCTGTTTCTGGAAACACAGGTACTGGAACAAATAATTAGACAGACTTCTTGAAGGATGACAAGGAAAGAGTGAAAAACAATGTCATTTTTTTTGTGAGAATAGATTGTATCAGAATAATCCACTTTCATTCTATGATGGGTAACAGACTCTGCAAAGGAAAAGTAATTGCTGCCTTATTTCTTTACTTCAGAATGACTTTTGATGCTGCTGCTTATGACATTATCCTTAGCAAACCAGAAAACATGCTATTGAACAAGCTAGAAAAGGATAGATACAACTCACATTGGAAAAGGCTACTGAGGGGCACAGTGAACGAGTTCCCCAAGAATCAATTGATATTCTGCATCAAGATACTGCAAAATAGTTTGTTGGGAATTTTTTGCTCATAAAGGTAAAGATACCAAATGCCTCTCAAGCCAATGCCATTCTCATTAACAGAGCTTTTAAGTGACAAACTAGGAAAAAAGTATATTTTGAAAAAACACAGCTAGGAATCTGAATATCATAACCTCTCTTAACACTCAGTTTAACTGGTTGTTTTGGTAATCTGTGTAAATACATCTCAAATCCTCTCAGAGGTTCTTACTCCAACCAGAAGAAAAAAAGTGAATTTAAGCAAATCCATAGGCTCTGTCTATGTCTCTGTTGAAGTTTCCCAGTTTCTGTTAGCTGTTTAAGGCCTGTTTCTCAGACTGGAAGTTACATCTAGAGCTGAAAGCTTCTAACACATTCATAAGTTTTCTAACCTGCTTGTAGTTATGACCTGACAACATGCAGAGCTGTTGCAACCTACAGGGCAGTAATGCATGCAAAACATATTTATTTACTTTTGTTTTATTTAAAACCTGCTGCCCAATACTTTCACTGAAGTAATTTAAGCCTTAACATACAGAGTGAGAAATAGAGGCATGACTTATCTTAGGCAGGAATTACTCCTATGTTACCCAGACTGGTAAGAAGAAAATGTCCTTTGTCTTGTGTTTGTTCAACCTTTCAAGAGAGGTTAGTGCACACCTGATGGCAAATGTAATAGTATCAACTAAAATTGCCCCTAATTGTCTCAACCTCATTCTTTTAGATTCTTATTGTTTTATCTCACAAATGGAGGCCTCTCCCCATCTCACCTGACTCATTCCTGCAGGATTTTGCAGATGATGAAGTTTAAGAATGGATGAGATTTTCATGGAAAAGAAATCCCTTGAGGAAAACTAAATGCACAGACATTGATATTGCTTTAGGATTTCCTGATTCTCAAATGGTTAATAAATTAATATTGATTATTACCATATAAGCTTATAACTTTCACAAAATATCTGCATTTGATCTCAGCAGAGAGGCTACTGGACTAGATGGACCTTCCTCCCACGCACACCCAGCTCAAGCAGGGCCACCCAACTGCCTAGAATTGTTTTCAGATGGCTTTTGAATATCTCCCAAGAATGCAGACTCCACAGCCTTCCTGGTCCACCTGTGTTCAGTCTCTGTTGTGGAGAAAAAATGTTTCCTGATGTTCAGAGGCAATGTCCTCTCTTTCAATTCAGTCCTGTCACTAGACATCAACGAAGATAAAGACTGTCTCCATTCTCTTTGCTCCTTCCCTTCAGGTACTTACATGTATTAGTATAATCCTCACCCACCTCAAGCTTTCTCTTCTTCAGGATGAACAGTCCCATCTCTCTCAGCTTTTCCTGAGAGAAGACATGGTCTGGTCCCTTCATTATATTTGTGGCCCTTCATTGGATTCTCTCCAGAATGCAGGATTTTACACTTTTCTTTGTGGAACCTCATGATGTTTCTCTCAGCCCATTTCTACAGACTGTCCAGGTCCCTCTGAATTGGAGACATTTCTTCCATTTTGTGTCATCAGCATACTGGCTGAGGGTACAGTCTTGAGAGACTCCTGGGTACCCCTCAGCTAATCCAGAGAAGATAAATGAAGATGAGACATATCAGACTCCTTTAAATTGTGATCCCCAGCTTACATGCAGTTTTGCTGCTGCTTTGATCAGCAGTTATCCATCCCCATACTACAGTTCAGCAGATCCTAACCATGTAACCATGAGTGGAGAAAGAAATTGGGTCTTTTTTTACATATTCTTCTTTTTCATAAAGTTCCTACAAAACGAATAAAAAGACTTTTTGTAAAAAAAAAGTATGGCCAGGAACTGTGCAAATCTGCTCTCTGAGGCATACAAGAGTAGTTTCTAAAAGCTTGAAAGACAATATTAGGGCCTCTGCTAAATCTGTGCAATTTCAGTATGTATAAGATTACAAAAATAACTGCAGTGATAATGAAAATCAGTAAACCATGTTATTATCACTAGGCATTTACTATACCTAGCTTAATTCAGTCTAGGAGTAGCACATACACTTCTGCTAAGCCCAGCTATAGGGGTAGATACCGAATGTTTTTTTCTCAGAGCAATGCTTTCAAGAGGGGCTGTGTGTTCCAGAAATGAAAATTGCTATTAGTTCAAGCTCAGTAATTCTCTGCTACCTGGCTTTAAAATACTACAATTTACTGAGGAAATAAAAGCATATATGGCTTCTTCAGCTTTTCTTGCAACTTTTCTTCATCCAAAGGGAGAACCACAGTCATCACAATCAATTTACCAACATCCCCAGACATGGCATCATCCTGCCAGGAAATGAATAATTTCACATGAATTATGACTGATCCCATAGTTCAGATAATAAAATCTCAAGTACTTTAAGGCAGCCACTCCAACAGCAATATGAAAAAGAGGAAAGTGACATGATGAATAACTCTATGTAAATGCAAATCTGATGGAGCTGGTCACTGATAGCCATCCAAAAATGTAGCTTTTTTGTAGTTAGCAAATGTAACGACAGTATTAGCTATAAACCTTTCATCTTACAAAGTAAAGTGAAATACCACCACAGTGAACTAGTTGCTTTAAGAGGTAAAACTAAAGTAACCTAAATTATAAGTTATCATTAATTTTCTCAGCTCAAACCATGATTTTTATTACAATATTGAGATGATGAGTGCAGCACAGAGAGGAAATGATATGTCTGGTTTTATTTGTAAAATAAATGCTTTCCAAAACTGTGTGGGAATCCTGGAAATGAATGGTTTTGATTTTCCCTTGAGAAGGGGACTGAAGCATTTTTGTCAATAGACACCCTTTTCAGACAGAAACATAATTTACTCTGGCCTGATGAGTGTTTTCAGAGCCATGCACCCTGGTAGCAATAGTCTTATATTAAATCCACACTTGAGGAGCTATAAATGATGAATTTCAAATTTCTCTAACCCCTGACATTGCTTTCAGATTTTGTGCAAACTAAAGCAAAAGCTGCTTGTTGAAGAAAGTCGAAAAAAAGGCAGTCTGTTGATAAAGTCTGTTGGTAAGGGTCTGAGCCTTGAGATCATATAATATTAAATGTCTGTCTACATATATATATGCATTGTATCAATTTATAGGTAGCAGAATGGCCTTCCCTTACTATAGGAATGTGGCTGGATCTCAAGTGGCTTCTACATAGAGGTTTTATTTTCCTCTTTAGGCTTTTTTCTTTTCCTAGAGTTTTACCATTTTCTTCTGATTTATTTGACCCAGCACTTGGGCAGAGAACACATAATCCTTAAAATCATATCAACAAACAGTAACAAAATGTTGATAGGTTTCAGATTGCCAATTAAGTCTAAATTAAAAAAAACACCAAAACATATACTATTCACTATTTAATATGGTTTATTTAAGAGAAGATTTAAAATAAATATGACAAAATCATTGCAGCAGGATCAAGGAGAGAACTATATGGTTTGTTTCAGTTTTGAGGAAATTAGACTCAGCAGGAGAGGAAGAAAATTCATCAGGCATGAGAACAGATGTAGCACTAAAATATGGACAATAAAATAAATTCTCAATTAGAAAAAAAGAAATCTTAAGTATGTGGGGAGATGCTTCTTTGGAGTTTAGGGCAAGGAGGTTGTAGATCTGTGAAAATTGGTCTTCAATTGCACATTAGAAAGTCTTTCAAAACAATATCCCTTGAACCTGAAATAAGCAGAATGGATGTTTCACTTCAAATTATGGGCATCAGGCTTTTTGCAGTACTCATTCCAGCTATGACACTGCCTCACAAATCCAGCCACAAACCCATGGTGTTCCTATTCATTTTAGCAATAACATCACAGAATCTGGCTCCTCACTAGGGTGTCAGAAATAACCTGGAAGTAGTGTTGGAAGATGCAGTGTTTAGCTGTATTACACCATATTATGTAAAGGTTCTGTGAAGAGAATAAATGTTTCCTATAGCATTGCAGGCAATGAGCAAGGGAAGTTCAGAACCAGGCAAATTTTCAAATGGTGCACTTCCCTATCCAATAGAAGTCTTTCCTATGCCAAATAAGGAGAATGTTGCAAGGAAGAAGACATCACAAAAGTAACAAAGGGAAACAGTTCCTGTATGATGAGATGGTCCCAAGAAGCGCCAAATATAGGAAACTTTCAGAATAAAGGGCTACAAAGACACCTAGTGGACTGAAGAACCACTCTTATGAGGAAAGGCTGAGACACCTGGGACTGTTTAGCCTGGAGAAGCCTGAGAGTGGAGGTCATCAGTGCTCATAAATATGTAAAGGATGGGTGTTGAGAAGATGGGAACAGACTCTTCTCAGCAGTGCCCAGGAATAGCACAATGAGCAACAGACACAAGCTGAAATACAGCATTTTCCATTTGTAGCCCATGGATAGTAAAAAAAAAAGGATTTCTTGTCATTGAAATCACTCTAAAGCACTCTCATTCATAGATGTTTGAGGCACTCCTTAAAAGCAAGATGTAGATAAATGCTGGGTTCAACTAGTGGAATTTGACATTGTGGGAACAAACATCACAACTGTAAGAACAAGCACAGAGCTGCTGCATCGTCATTCAAGCAATAATACACTTTACAACATGATTGCTCATTCACTCTCCTCAGCCTGCGTAGAGACAGAAATGAAACAGCATCAGGGCAACACTTACTCAATAGTTGGCTTTTGTTTTGTGGTTTTCTCTCCACATTTTAGCAGTATGCAGCTGTTTCTGTTATTTCCTGATCTGAGTCCTCTCTGTGTGTAGAGATGTCACTAATGGCTAATTGTATCTGTGAAATTTTAGCAGGGAATGCTTTTCAGCCTGAAATACACTGTATATCCTGCATTTATTCTTAATCAGAAAGCCCAGAATCTAAGGAAGTGTGCTGATACATCTTTTTTTTTTTGTCTGGCTCTTTACCAAGAAAAAAAAAGAAAAGGTTGGCAAAATCTCAGTCTTTATTAGACTGAGATTTTAACTCCTTCAGAGCTTTGGACTAGGGAAAGATGAATCAGTTTGTCCTTCATGCTCTAGTTATGATGAAATCTGGAAACCCTCTGAGGCTGGAATTTTTAAAGCAGTATTATTTCTGATTTCAAATGCAAGCAGGAATTTGAAAATACAGCTATCACCAACCTACTCAAAACTGAAAGACTGTATCCTAAGTTTTTATAATCTGCCAGCAAGATTTCCTGATTATGAGAACTTCACTTGCAATGCTGAAATTGATCCAATTCTCTACATCCCTTGTGGCTTACACATCCCTACAGAGATATACTTGAACTGCAGAAATCTGTTTATCTTCACTATCAAGTCAGGCCTCTGAAAAGGTGCTCAATGACTCCAAAAATCAAAAAGCTACTCAATCTTTCACTGGAGTGATGTTATTATATACCAGCTTGGATTGAACTGCAGAGAAAAGCAGTTAATATTGGGGTTTGGACTGTTTATAGAATGACACACAGTTAGTGAGAAATTAGTAAAGTGTATATGTGCACACTTCTATCTGTCCACACTGTTTCTTGAAGCTTGTTAGTTGTTTTTATCTGAGCACAAGTTGACAAGATTATGATCAACACGTTACCATGTTCTGACATCAGTACCAACAGATCAAGTTAGAACCTTCCCTGTCTGGATGGATTTAAGTAGCCCTCAAAATGTGTCTTTTAAACCACTAATTTTTTTAATTGTTTTTTTGCAATGAAATCTAACAAAAAACCTGCTATTTAGAATGGCAAGAGGTGGTGGGAAACATTTTACATGTATTTGCTTTTTGAAATGGAGAAGTTGGTATCTGATGGGTAATGTGAATGACAGAGCTGCTGCTTCTTTCTGCAATATTTTTTAAAGAAGCTCAAATAAGCATCAGAAGAATAGAAACAAGCCTGTGAGAACAATCATGCCATCAGATTTTAATTTTTGACTCTGACAATATGCATGGCAATTCTTAGCTCTGAAACTTTGTGGTCAGCTGGTGTGCTAAGGGGGTGCTGTTTTTCCACAGGCACTCAACAGGCAATGGCTTGTGCACTGTGTCAGGTGGGACCATACAGAAACTGTAAAGAAACCTTTTCAGTACTAGTGGCAGTTGACATGGGCAATTACATTATAGTCATAGTCATGTAGGTTGGAAGGGACCTTTCAGATCATCAAGTCCAACCATCAGCCCAACTCTTGCAAGCTTCATACCTGGACAGGGACTTGAACCCTTGACCCTCAGATTAGGAATCTGGTGCTCTCCCAACTGAGCTACACACCCAGGTCTATGTGCCATCGTTACCTAATAAATTACTTTTAAAACAAGTGAGAAAGGTAGCTGGGTATACACAAAAATGTATCCCACATCCTGCAATGCTACTTGTATAAACAGCTGCATTTATTGTGCCCTTTAGTGCTGATCCAGAAATGAAAATTGATTGGGAAGCAACTGGTGACTGAGAAGGGAGCAGCTGGAGCACAGAGTCTTACAGTGGCAGCAACTGGGACACTGACTTGGCTGAGAAAATTAAGAAAGAGAATTAAGACCCAGGCTGCCTCGAGAAGATGCCACATCACTTAATCTCAGGTCTTCCAACATTTAGGAAAAAAAATGGAAGCTGCAGCTACTTCTACTCAGTGCAACAGAAGATCTGAGCCACTGCCTTTTGATTATCTAATGGTGTTATTTCCACTGGATGATCTGCCATGCTTCACATCAAATATACATGGTGATGCAATGCCATGAGTTTGTCTTAAGGCACAGATTTGGGAGGAGGAAGCATATAGACAGTGGATGTGTCTGCACACAGTACAAATCCTTATCCTCATAGCTGCTCCTAAAATGAAGACACAACCCTAGATAATCTATGCTTTGGTTCCTAATCTTATCAGTGTTTATGGGAATTGCCGTGTAGAGTTTCACCTGGTGTCCCTTGCCAAAGGATCAGTCTAATGTTCTGCCCTTATGTTGCATCAATAGTCCGAATAGTTTCCTCTTTATAGATTTGGGCAATATGAGACTGCATTTTCAGATATTCCTGGCAGGAATCCAGACCAAGATTCACAAATACATTGATTCAGAGAAGGAAATGAAGAAGATGGGGAGGATCAGGGGGAAGTACAGACCTAATAGTCTGTGTCAGATGGATTGAATCAGTCTCCTATTACCTGCACTGGAAGGATGATATCCATCAAAAATGTTTGAGAAATGTCTCTGAATCACTGAGCTCTGTTTCTAAGTAACCAGGGAGCTTATGTGTCTGTGATTCTTATTGACCTTTTAAAATTCTTCTTTAGAAATACACTTATGATAGGGTCTACTACCCACCATATTGGCACCTGTCAAAATGAAGCTAGCTGGAGTGTTGAAGCAGTCTCCCTTCTTCTCATCCCATCATCTTCAAGCATCAGTTTAATTTCCTAATATTTTGCATGCTTTAATCTACTCAGTGAATCCTCTTTGAGACCCGAATCCAGCTGTATCTGCTCAGAAACAGATGAGCTTATCAGGTTTTCTGATTCTTTTAGATAAAAGTCTTTTTTGCAGATTACATAAATTCATTGGAATTCTTACAGAACTGCTAGAAAAATGAGTCGGGGGCAATTGCAAGCACAAATACAGTCTGGGTGGAGAATGGACTGAGAACAGCCTTGAGGAATAGGACTTGAGGGAGTTGGTGGATGAGAAGCTCAACACGAACTGACAGTATTCAGTCACAGCCCAGAAGGGCAACAGCATTTTGGGGGACATCAAAAAAAGAGTGGTCAGCAGATCAAGAGAGGTTATTCTGCCCCTTTACTCTGCTCTCGTGAGAGCCCACCTGGAATACTGCATCTAGCTCTGGTGTCCTCAGCACAAGGACAAGGACCTGTTGGAGATGGTCCAGAGGAGGGCACAAGGATGATTTGAGGGCTGAAGCAACTATCCTGTGAGGACAGGCTGAGAGAATTCGGTCTATTTCTCATAGATAAGACAAGGCTGTGAGGAGACCTCATAGTAGCCTACCAGTACCTGAAAGGAACCTACAGAAAAAGCTCTTAGGTAGTATAGTGACAGGATGACAGGCAATGGTTTTAAACTAAAGTGAATATTAGGAAGAAATTCTCCACTATCAGAGTGGTGAGAAAGGAAAATGGGAAAAGGTTGCCCGGAAAGATTGTGGATGCTCCATCCATGGAGTTGTTCAATGGGGCTTGGATAACAAAAAGGCTTGCCAGAGTTAGGTGGATGATTAGACTTAATGATCTGAAAGGTCCCTTCCAATCTCGGTGGTTGTTACTATTTATTATTATTAACCTAGTTGAGTGGGAGGTGTCTGTGCCCAAAGCAGGGAGGGTTGGAACTAGACCGTCTTTAATGTCCTTTTGAACACAAACTGTTCTATGATTCTACAATTCAATGAAACTTTCCAGTTGTTCTTCTGCCCAACTCTGAGATCATTGTACTTGGTGAAGGACACTGAGCAAATGGAAATGCCTGATTATTCTCTTGAGAACCAGAGTGACTTCTGTGTTCATGGCTCTGGGGTTTTCTTTCCCTTCATAAAAGAGGAGACATCATTTCATGAAGTGGTATTGTTGGTGCTTGTCTCTGTGCAGGATAACACCAAATTTCACCATAACTCACCATAACTTCATCAGATGAAGAAATTAATTCTCTCAGTTTTCCACTGTGTCTCACATCCAGCTCTTCAAAATTGAAAAAAAGAGCAGAATTTGGTGTTTATGTACTTAGAAAGAAGTGAGTGCACTGCCAAGCCACTTGATGACTTTGTATTAATGTGGTAGGACAAAAAAAAGAAAAATCATGACAGCTGTTGCTAAGTGGTATGTGGAAAATCAGACCTTTAAGATATGCTTGTGAAGTGCCACTGAGCTGTCTGTAATACATACCACATGGTGCCTGACATGGTGCCACAGTTTTGAAGAATCTTCTGAAAACTTAAGGTGACATTTATTTTTTTTTCCTAATTCCTTCTCTTGAAAGGGTTTTCTACCATCTTAATGCATGTTAATGATAAGGGAGTAATGTAATGTTATCAAACACTTGATGTATTTTATATTTATACCAAAGGGTAAATTTCATGCCAGACGTTTTCTTTCTCCACAGGTATTTGCTCCCCTACATCTATTTTGAGGTTGCCTAACTGAAAAAAAAGGTATCTTGCAGATGAATACATGGGTGTTTCTCCTCTGGCTAGTTGCTGTTGCCATCAGAGCTGCACATCCACCTTCTGCTAGAAACTGAACTGTTTCCACCTTCAGGAAATTGAACTATCATCAGACTTAATATTGTGGCTCTTTATCCATGCTGTGGCTCCAGGAAGGAAAGAAACCAGGATAGGAAGGAAAGGGTGGGACAATGATAAACAGAAATACTTAGATGAGCTCAAAGCAGAGGGTTTAAGGCCAGGCTGGACAAGGCACTGAGCAACCAGATCTAGTGGGAGGTGTCCCTGCCTATGGCAGGGGGATTGGAACTCTATGATCTTTAAGGTCCCTTCCAACCCGAACTATTCTATGATTCTTTCAGAAAATACATTACAGTATCCTCTCTTTAGTCATAAAATAGCATGAATGCTGTTGTTACATGTATCTACAGCCAGCTGGCATTAGCAGAATGGGAAGGGTTGCTTCAATTCTGTATCAATTCCACAGTGTTCCAGAAGCCACTGGGAAAGTTTGTATGCTGGGAAGGAACCAAAAATGGTGTGTGGGAGGGGTGGTAAAAAGGAACTAGAAAATTTGAATTTGATTAAAAAGTGTTCCTTTCATTTCTTTTCCTCTGACCTTTTGTTATTGATTTTCATGACTGCAAATATGTATTTTCTGATACTGCTGGAAGTGAGTGTCCTATTTGTCAATGCAAAGAAACTTTCTCCCTTTATGACGATGGCAGAGAGTAGCCTCTCAGCAAAGGTGGGCTAATTTATCCCTTATGTAACAAGCTTAGCTTAAGACATTTGAAACCTATCTCTGAAATGGAAGAAAATTTATTACTTCACCAAAACAGCCACATTATCAGTGACAGGCCCATCCTCTTAAGGCATCTGAAAATGTTCTCAGGGTGAACAAGCACTCTGAGGTTATCAGTATTGCCTTCAACTACCATTACTACCCCATGTGGAAATGCTTGCTGGACTGTTTTCTTACCCACAGCCATCTGTCACAATGGCACCCAGGCAGCTCAGAAATCCTTGTACATGTTTCATTGATGTACACGTGACAACATAATAAAAAAATTAAGCTGACATGAGCAGGCTGTCAGAATCCTGCAAGGACATCTCTCCTATTGGAAGTCTCAAGGAAAAGGCTGCCAAGTGCCTGCCTTATTTCCCTATGAGGCATTTTGGTACCATGGTGATGAATGCACAGAGAGAATCAAACATTGCTTTTATTTCAGATGAGAAATCAGAACTCCTTTCAAGCAAGGAACAAAAGGACCATACCATTTAAAGACTTTAAAAAGACAAGAACATCTTTTCTTTGCATAGACTGACTGTGAAACCCATTTTCTATTATTTCCTGTTTTCATTGCCACGATAACTATCATAAAATCAATAGTTGCATTTTCAAAAAATTAATTCCTGGAAAGACTGCTTTGCAATGGCACCACATTGAGAGCATTTAATGAAAGAACCATCAAAAGGCTCTTTGTATGTACTGTGTCAGTGAAATGCAGCCTACTCTGGGGTAGACCACATGTGCTGCTAAGCAGTGCACATTAGGAACACTGAGCAGTGGAGAGAAGCATCATCACATGTCTATCTGAACAGATGTTCTCCTTTGAGGTAAGGCAGAACCAAGTTTCTGTTCAGTAACTTCAATTTTCAGTTAAACCTCTTCAAACTAACTCAAAATCCTGAAATTAGCAGCATATTTTTCAGATATTGCTCACTTCAAGACAGATAGGACCTGATTGTTTATAACTTATGCCAAGAAATGGTACACAGAGAGGCTCCTGCTTACACTTATTGCTATACCAGCTAAAGCCAGCTAACTTAGTTATTTATCCTTTCAAGGATCAGAAGTGGAAAGGTGCAGAGGTGTCCCTCCTGCAGGGAGGAACAGACAAAACAGGTCTGGTGGCCCAAATTTGAACAACTGGGTATTCCATTCTGTCTCATGCTCAGTGTAAAAGCTAAGGGATCAAATGAATCAGTCCTCTTTCTTTAGTGGCCTCTATGATTTTGGAGGTTTCTTTGGTTTTTTTTCCAGGGAATTCATGAAGGCTTTAGAAAAAACTTTTTCCCAGCGGTGGTTCTTGGGAGATTCCTTTAGTAGTCCATCCTAAGAAATCACTATTAAGCTAACAAACACTTTGCTTTCTATCCCTTAGATCCACAGAAGGAGCTTTCCTTCAAGGCAGCTCAGTGTCTTTAAATAGCTTTGATATGGATCTTTGTACAAGACTTAGAAAATGAAAGTTTTTGAGGCCAACTGGATCTCTCTCTTCTCTGGTAAGGCCTCTGGTTGCAACACCCAAGTTTTGGAAGTGAGGGCATAAGGTGGGAGAAGGAGGAGCCACCCAATGTGTTTGAGACCAGAGAGAAGTGATGCCATCCAGAAGGACCCTGACAGACTTCAGAGATTGGCACATGCCAACCTCATCAAGTTCAATAAGATGAAGTGCAAGGTCCTGCACCTGAGTCAGGACAGATGCAGGCTGGGTGGAGAGTGGCTTGGGTGCATCCCTGAAGAGTGGCTTCTCAATACCTGAAGGGGGCTACAAAAAGACTGGGTTAAGACTTTTTAATAGGGTACAGGATGGAGTAAACTGGAAGAGGGTAGATTTAGGTTGGATATAAGAAAAAAGTTCTTTTTTCTGTGAGTTCTGTGAAGGTGGTGAGACACTGGAACAGTCTGCACAGAGAGGCTGTGAATGTCCCTCCCCTCCAGAGGTGTTTAAGGCCAGGCTGGATGAGGCATTGAGCAACCTAATCTAATGGGAGGTGTCCCTGCCCATGGCAGGAGTGTTGGAACTAGATGATCTTTAAGGTCCTTTCCAACTGAAACCATTCTACGATTTTATGATTCTTTTATCCGCATGCTTATATCCCCACAGAGGTCCAGCAGGCAGGTTTCCCAATACAGAAGCCAGCAGTTACCCAGCTGATGTGGAAGAAGAATTGATGTGATGGAGAACTGTTCAGATATTGCAGGAAAGGAAATGGTCTTAAGTACAATGGCCACATTAGAATTGTTGTGTGAGTTTAGAGGCAGATGAAAATCCTTTGTGACTAGTGTAAAAAAGTGAGTAGGAGACGTAGGAGGAAAAGAGAATCAAGGTTACATGCAAAGATTTCATGCTGCTTATACAAACTCTGCCTCATGCTGCTTGTGGAACCCATGTTGCAGTGCTGGCAAAGTTTAAAATCCCAAGGCTTTTAAAAAATTCTCAGTTCTTTTTGTGTCTCCTTCACTGTCTTATGGAGTATGGCCTTGCCCTACTGAAAACTGTCATTTCCAGTTTCAGACTTGAAGGCTGAGGAGGAAAGCTGGCTGAAACAATCCAGTCAGCTGTGATAGCTCTGAGGGGAAGTAGAGAGGGAAAAGAGTGGGGGATGCTCCTTAAGCTGAAGAGTCATGGACTGCTTCAGCTCCAGGAGATCCTCAGTCAGTAGGGAGAGGGGATAGTTCATAAAAGCTCTTGCTACCTTCTTTTCAGGGAAACTTAGCAATACAAACCTCCTCTATTTGTGTATACATCCTGGAGGTCCTATTATATATTCCTGTTATATATATATATATATATATCCTACAAGTCCTTAATGGAGGAAGGAGATGAGGGTTGGATTTGCCTCCTGTTGTTGTAGGGGAGGCTTTGGTATTCCAGACAGCAGGGACTGAGATATAACATACAGTTCCTATGAAAACTTATTTCTGTGACACTGTTCTTCATGGCTTTCTTTCAGTGCCATGTAAAAGGAAGGAATTTAATACAACTATGTGCAAAAATATTTTAAAGAGTTCTTTCAACTTTTATGGCATATTTCCATTTTCCCCAAATTATTAAAAAAAGAAAAGCAAACAAACAAAAAAACCCAACCAACCAAAAAAATAATCCCCATTTTGAGGAGTGGAGAAGATGGTAGAGAGCTGCTATTGCCACCATGTACCAGAATCAACTGCTACCAAGTCAGGTACTTGCACCAGGTGCTTCTTTGGTCTGTGCCATGTCAACTTTTATTAGTCTTTACAGCAAGGTGAGAAAGACAAAAGTAATCTTTTGCAGTCTCTCTTCTGAAAGTATGGAACCTCTTCCAGTGCTGCAGTTACGTATTCTAAAGAATAGAAAGTTCAACAGGACAGATTAGTCCATTAAGGCATAAGCACAGGGAACTTCCCATTAAAAAGGAAAACAACCAAAACCTGAAGTTTGGACTCATCATTCAAGCTCCAGTACCAATGTATTTTAAAGGAGGCTGTACTATGAAAATTAATATTCCTGTCTCTTGCCTTGGCACTCCTCCAACTGCATATTAACCCTGTGGGGGTTAATATACATAAATATACATCACACATAATTCAGTATGTGAGGCTGACTCTCCTGATTAACATACTAATTTTTGTCCCATTGATCAATGATCATGTCTCTTGCTGTTCTGCATTATCTATCACTCTCATAGGCACATTTGCTTGCCAAAAGCAGCCATGACTAAGCAAAATGCTGCTAAAACCCTGGTAAATGTCTTGGGCTTTTGTTCTTGACTTCAGCCCTGATCTCAGAAGAGAAGACCTTTCTGTGAGGTTGAAGGGATTTCTTCTAGATCTTAAGGATAATGAGGCTGCATGGAGTTATCCTAAGGATAATCTAGGCTGCGTGGTGCCATTTCTCCAGTACTTCTTGTTCTTACTATCTCTGGAAATGGTGCAGAGGAAAAGTTAAAGGAGTGGAGTAAGCTCTACTGCTGACTATGGAGCTTGCTTATCCATCTAGATAATGGAAGATGCTGTCAAGGATCACAAGTACAACACATGAAATGGCACTGGCAAAGGGGAACAAGTAGGCAGTGAGTCCAAAACATGGTGCCTACGTGAAAAGATATTTAGCACAATTCCCATTCACAAGTAATTCAGGCTGATGAGCTGGATCAGAATCACTCTTGATGTTCTGCTCTGCCTCCATTCAGTCATTAACTGCTTTAAGCTTGTTTAACCATGCTAATAATATGTGAAAAAGGTTTTGATTTACAGGGCTATCTTCTCAACGCATTTTCAAGTTCATTATGACTTCCAGAATGTAGTTCTGAGTGAGTAAAAAAATTCAGCTCATGAATATGATTAATAAAGCTCAGTATGCCAATGGGCTGAGCTTCTGCCTTTAGAAGCAAAATGAAGAGCAGGTCGAGGTGAATCAGCATATGCTACACTGCTGAGCCATCGAGACTTCATACAGTGGCACTATTGAATCCTATTTAATCGTATGAAATGACAGTCCTGAAAGGAGATAAAAAGGAAAAAAGGGCATTTGTGAGCAGGCAACAAATACAAAAGCTGCTGCAGCTTGTCTGGGAGGCTGGGGAAGATATGCTGGAGACACAGACTATCATTTCCTTTGAAATTACACATGGTTTATGGCTACTGGCTCTGGACTATCAGGTCTATTATTCTGACCTTGAAGAAATTAGAAGAGCAAGCCTTGAAGAAATTCACAGCTTGGCATGCAAAGGATGACCCAGGTTTTCTCTGGACTGAAAATCTCCAGAGCCTAATACTCAGCTAGAGCCACAAGGGCAAATGCAGGGGGAGAATGTGAACTGTCTTGGTATGACCCTCCTGCTCCAGCTTCATACAGGAAGTCTCAACACTTGCCACCCACAATGGCACCTGAACTAACATTGGAAGCACACAGCTTGTGTGAACTACCAGCTCAGAGGAACACAAGGCTGCTCCTAACAAATGTGAAACTTGCCCCTGCGTGCCTGCCCCATCCCCCATGCAAGGGCAAGCTGGAAGTAGTTGCAGGGCAAACAGCCTGGTGAGAGCAGAGAAAGCAGAAGGGAGACTTTGTCCTCAAGAGTCCCACCACATGAGTCCTCAAGGTATCACCAAAGATGTCCCTGTTTTCTGAAACATCCATCCTGATGCTAACTGAATATTGGCAAATACCATGGCCTGTCAGCTGAAACGGGCAGTGTGACTGCCCTGAAGTCCTTGCTGTGTTTCTCTGCCTGGCAGAAATGCAGTCATATGGGATGAACAAAGGCGAGGTTGTCTTCATCACAGTTCAGGATAGTTTGTTTCCAGCTATGACTCTTTCCTCACACGTTTTACCTCATTCCCTCTTTTTACCCACTTACCTGAAGGCGAGCAGGACAAATTCTCCCTTGTCAGAAAGTTCGCTGTTTTCAAGCACCAGTTCAGAAAAAACAGATCTTTTACTCTCTGTTTTCAGCACAGACAACCAAAACACAATACTAGGCAGCTGACTCCACTGGATCCTTCCCATGTGTGCAAAACGCATGCCTGGGATGGAAGCAGAAGTGGGGTTGCTTACCAGAGCCCCCTAGCTTTATAGTGTGCACCAGGTCTTCCTATGAGCTGCAGGAGAGAGTATTTTCCCACTCATGGAGATGCTGCAGATGTGACAAATCTGGATTTGGGTGGAAGATCTCAAGGTACAGCACAACAGAAGATCTTACATTCCTAGTAAGTGGGGCTTACTAGAAGCTGCTTCAAGACAGGTGGCTGACTTCTGGAGACAACTTATACCTGTGACAGAAATGCTACTATAGCTGTATTACAGACCACTGTCACAAAAAAGAAATATCCTGTTATTGTGAGCTATACTTGGCTTCAAGGAAATTTCTGTGTTTGTTCTTGGATGCAGACAGAAGTTGACATTTTCTGTGAGGCTGATGTGCTGTCTATAAAGTTTTACTTCTCTGGTCAAAACCGTAACAAATTTTTGGATGCAAGAAAGTGAAATTCTATCTCTAAGAGAGGCAATGATCTCAACTGTAGAAAAAAAAAAGCTGTAGTTTGCCCCTTCATAAATCATTCTGAATGTACTCCTCCTTGCAAAGAGGAGTATGTTCTGCACCTGAATGGATATGAGACATTGTTGGAAGTGAGTTTAGGGACTTCTGCCCAGGGGGCTGATCTGATGACTGAATCAGCAGAGGTTCTCTGTGTCAGTCTCCAAATGCAGGACTTAGGCAGACAACAAGCAGCAGAAAGAGGAATGCAATCAGGTGATAGGGTGTAACATGTAAACCAAAGGTACTGAGTAACTAAAATAATTTCTAAATATTACAGATTAAGTTACACCAATCTCAAAGTTCAGCTGGAGTCAGAACCCTTCCAAAAAATTAAGCTTTTGGGAAGAACTCCCCAGTATTATGGGGCACTCCAACCTGTAGGAGAGAACTTGGTCCCTACTCCAAGCCATCTGTCTACTCCCTACTCCAAGCCATCTGTCTGGCTACATTTACCTCTTGCTTGGTGTAACCTTGATCTGTAGTTGTGCCACTGAGGGCTTGTCAGACAGGAGCATGAACAGACGTGAAAGATTGCTGAGTCTTTTGCAGTATCATCATCCTGGCCAAGGAGAAAGGAAGTATTTTGAAACCTGATGGATACTATTTAATAAAATTGATGCTGTTGTAACATAAAATAGCAAACTCACAGCACTGTACAGAGAAAAAAAAAGGCAAATTCTTTTTCTTCATGTCCACATGATGACTAAGAGAAGGAACTAAGTTAAAAGGGAACTAAAGCGTATCAATCACATCTACTCGAGAACTAGTCATCAATTCCATTGATAGAAAATCCTGAAATGACTATGTTGTATATTTTTCTGAAGCATTGGTTTAATTTATAGGAGTAACAGCTCACTGACTTCTTCAATGGACTTGTAGAATATTAAGTAACTACTCTGTAAATAGTATCCTCTAAAGATCCATTGGGATTCTTCTTGAAGGCTGCAAATCTTTACACAAACAGTATGCAGGATTCTTGTACTGCAGAAAATCTCCTTTCCTTATCATAACACCTTTTTCTTTTCCTCCAAATCCTTTAAGCTGTGCTTGCAGATTTCATTTTTTCTTCTGGTAACCCTGAGAGGTGTTGTTAGGCAGCTAATGAATTAAAACAGGGAAGATATAGATGTCTGTATTCCTGAGAATATTCTCAAGAGATTCCCTTTGAGATAAGAGCCAAGAGGAATGAATGCTTTGGTCATGCGGACCCTGGGAGCATCCCAGATGTAACTAGTACACAGTAAAACATGGAGATGATTTATTGAAGGTGCAAGGTCTCAGCAAGAATGGAATGCTGATGAGGGAGGAAAGGCCACAAACTGTTCTCCTAATGCTGTTTTTGAACAAAAAAAAACACAGTGTAGAATACGATCAAGTACATCATGGCAACCTCCACCTTTTAATATTCTTGGGCTATTTTTTTGGGTGATGCTTTGAAAGTCCTACAGGAAAACCCACTGTTTGCAAGAGCTACTGACCATAACGGCAGGTGGGCTACAGTCAGGCTCCTGACACAGGATTTCATTAATTTGTATGTGACCTTCATTCCCAGGCATGGTGATTTCTTCCACTTGCCACTTGGACATCAAACAACCCAGATGCTCAAAACATGGTTACTTCCTCACAATCAATGAACCAGTAAAATATTACACAGAGTAACAGAGGATTTATTTACTCCCTTTGCTTGAATGACTTGCTGCTAATAGCTGCAGCTGTCACAGACAGACATATAAATGGGCTTGAAAGTTCAAAAGCCTTGCTTAAGCCAGCGTGCAAGAACATGAGCTATGACCTGTTCCTGCTGACACAAAATGCAGGAAGGAAAAAGTGTAATAATTTATTTTGCTATCAGATTTCCCTTTAGTTGTCTGCTAGAGTTATTGAGGGGCTTCTTTTACTTGCAGTTCAAACTCTTAATGTGGCTGGTGTCAAGGAACAAAGCATAGGTTGGGGAGCTACCAGCCAGCTTGAAATGTCCTATAAACAAGGAGATATGAGCAGCAACAGAAAAAGCACACAGCACAAGTGTATCTAACCATGGGTAAGAACAGGTGGATTTCCAAACTATTCAATGCTTGGTGATCTCTTAAGTCTGGGTGAACTTGCTGTTGAGACTTGATAAATGTTTGAAGTGGGCTGACTGTAGTTTCTGGCACTAATTTTCTGTACACAGGACTCTAAATAACTCAGGTATGCACAGACAGGTTTGGCTGTGATCCTGCCCCAAGTACCTCAGCTATTCATAATGGCTGGACTGAGACCACTTTATTGGAGCCATGCCATGGTACAGGAAAAAAAATGGATGATTCATGGGACCAAAAGACCAAGTCAATTAAAAGAAAACTTCAAAGGCATCTGGCTAATTTCTATATTTAACTGCATAGTAACAAAGAGATTGAACGGACAGCCTATTCAGAATTAGACTACTCCCCACAAGCCTGTAGAAGTTCAAATCAGTCAGTTCTATGAAAAGCCCCTGCTCTCAGGAGGGGAGACTAGAGACCCTGGGGCAAGGTGAGACATTGTACTGGATACTCTTGATTAGTTTTCAATAGGTCCTTGCGGGAGTTTTGGGGCCATGGATGAGCCACCTAATTCTCTCTCTGTGCTCTGCAAGTGGCTACTGGATCAAGCCATGATGGATTGTACTCCTCTCTCACCTGAAATGCTGGTTTGCTGTCAGGAACTTTGCTGTAGGAAGAACCACAGTGACTTGGGTGCTGGAAGAGTGAAAGGCAAAGCATAACATGTTCTTTCTCATGCAGCTGGGGCAGGTATAGCTCACCTAAGCAGCCAAGTAAGCAAACAAAGATAGTCCATGCAATGAACTATGGGGCTAACTATGGAATAAAAGCAGTCCAGGTTTATCCTGATTCTATGGCTAGTTAAAGGTAATTTCAGTTGGTAGCAGTTAAGTCTTAGTGGAAAAAAAAACCCCTTGCAACCATTCTTCATCTGATGCTTTTTGTTCTTCATCATCAGTTAAAATAGGGTGACTTGAAGGTCATGATTAATTGAAATAGAATGATATCAAGGCATGACTGAGCAAGGCATGATTGCATCTATGGAAGAAGTCAGAAAATATCTGGATATTGAAACACTTCAAAGTATTTTATCAAGATTTTCAGCACATGTAATGTCAGTAAGCACATAGCTGCCTTCCCTGTTAAGGCATTAGTGATGGCTAGTGTGGTGAAATCAAAAGCAGATCATGCCCACGAAAGCCAGATAGCTTTCATGCAAGGAGGGAAAACTTAAGGGTGGAAAGCTACCCAAGCCAGGAAAAAAAAAGAAAAGAACATATTCACAGATTATTATATAAACCTCGAGAAATCATTAACAGGCATTGGCAGGGATAGGAAATGTTAAATTGTTTTTGCGTGGTGGGACTTGGCTGAGGTGGAGTGACCTAAAGCTAATTGGCCTTGAGGTTTGCAAGTATCCTTTTTTTGAGCTTGAAAGAACCACAAATAACAGGAAAAGGAGTCAAGGACACCACACTCAGGCTGCAGTTGGTACTTGGGGGTGTGCCTGCAGAGGCAGAAATCTCCCTGGAACACTGCAGCCAATGTGTCACAGAGTGTGTGCCCAGGAAAGCTCCTTTTTTCATTTCCAGCTTGCTAGAAAATGTCCTTAGTGCTGGCCTGTCCTGCACATTTGAGGTGCTTGGTTGTAGAAATGCAGCTTCAATTGGTCTGGTAACTATTTACTAGGACACTTCTTGTTGTAAACTTTAAAACACATCTGGAATTTGTTAAAAATTTCTCCTTAAGTTGTCAAAACAAAAATGTTTTTAAAGATTGAATGTATCTACCTAGCTACCAATTTAATTGGTTATTCTTTAAAGAGGTTATTTTTTAAAGCCTCTAGAGCTCATTAGAATTGTATGGGTTTTCCTTTATTCCAATCTTTAACCAATAGCATCTGCTGCTGCTGTGTTATTCAGGTTATTAGTTGTCAGCAATTCCTACCCAGACCCATTTCCTGAAGATTGCCCAAGAAAGGAATGTGAAGATATGATGAAGATATGAGGTCTGATGATGTGAATATGTTCTTCTTCCAAGTCTTGATACAAGTTCACTTTTTCTATTAATGCATGATGAAGAAGGAACAAACCTTGTGACTTCCATACACAAGGTTATGGAATTTACCACCGTAAATTCTGGGCAAAGAGAAAAGTTTAAAATTAAATCAAATAAATCCCAAAAAGTATTGCTTTGGAAGGTACCTTCAAAGGCCATCTAGCCCAACCCCCCTGCAGCAAACAGAGACATCCTGCCCTAGATCAGGTTGCTCAGAACCTCATCAACCTGGCATTGAATGTTTCCAGGAATGGCACCTCCACCACCTCTCTGGGCAACCTGTTCCAGTGCCTCACCACCCTCCTGGTGAGGAACTTCTTCCTAATGTCTCATCTAAACCTGTGCTGCTCTAGTTTAAAAACACTGTGCCTTGTTCTATTAATACATGCCTTAGCAAAGAAGGAAGCAAGCATAACTTCCACACAAGCTGTGTAATGAATGAGAGAAAATACATATCAAGGTTAGACTGCCCTGTTCCTTGCATCAAAAAAGGATACAGACATAAGTTCTTCGTTCGGAAGTGTTTTAATTACTTAAAAATCTGTTTAATTATACCTTTTTGGTTTTGGGAAGAGTCACACAACTTTGCACTAGGAAGTGCCAATTACCTTTAAAGGAGGGTGATTCTGACTCCTTTCCTGGCTCAACTAGTATTCTGCTTTCAGTCTGCCACTCTAGACAAGCAGGAATCCTGAACATAAAACTGATCACAGGTCTCCTGTTACTTTCTGCTTATATTCCTACTGGCTGCTGCACCTCATACAGGCAGGGTTGGTTGGGATGTAGTGAGAGAAACAACAAATTTCCTTGGGGTCAGATTCCTGGAAAGAGATGGTTTGGTTTGCTGACATGTGGAGTGCCATTAGCTGGTCATCCTGACTACCCAGGCTCTGACAGCTGCTGAGGATTCAGGACCTGAGGATATTCTGGTGACTGCTGTTCTCCATCTGCAGTATGGCAGCTGGACAACAGCAAAGATTCAAAGGTTTTAAGAAATGTTTTAAATTTTCAGTCAAATGTGCCCTAATGATTATTTATAATCTCTCATCTATGACAGGTTGTGATAGCACAAACCAACTGGGCTTTCTGAAGCACCGTTTTCCACCACCAGCTTTATGCAGATAGTGTAGAAGAAATGAACTATATCCTTAGTAGATGAAGCCTATTTGCACAGGATGTCTTAGTTTTAATAGATCAGAAATAACTCTCAAAAGCTGTAGCACAGAATTTTACTCAAATGCTCCTCAAGCATCAAATCTTATCTGGGCAATGGTCCAACTCCTTTATATCACAGACATTCTACCTCATGAAACCAGTTATGGATCGATAATGCACTATTAAAGGGAGTGTTCACTTGAAATAGATCTTACTTGTTGACATGCAACTTTATTGCTGTCAGATGTTTTACATATCTCCTGTGTCTTTTGGACTTTACATCCCATATGCCTCTTGCTCTCCTAGTCCCTCCCTTACATATAATGAGTACGTTTTTCCTTCTAGTACCACTTGCATTGCTTTTAGATAGCTTAAGTGTACAAAACATAAGAACTATTTCCAAAAGGAGATGATAGATGTACTCTGTGAGCTCTTTCCTTCTGCTGATTCATTCTGCAATGCCTGATGCAGCCCTGAGATCACTTCAATATTCAGCTATCACTGGATCAAGAGGCAGGAGGAACTCCAACCTTGTCACAAACAGGATACTTTTTAAATGTATCTTCTCTAACCTTCCCTAATATGGACACACAAGCTTGAGAACGGATTATGTCCTACTCTAGAAACAGCACATCTACTGAATTACAGTAATACTAGGCAATTCTTGCCCCTCTGTTGCCTCTAGACTTTACTTTCTTCTTCTTGCTCTGGTTGAAAGACCAGAAAGGTCAGAGCAGGGCGTTACAAGTGCAAAGCAAGATCATTGCTGGACACATCGCTCATTGATAGTAACCATCATAATTTGCAATTTCTTTAGGAAACAAAGGATAGCTAAGGGCAGTTCTGTATGTCTTTATGATTTAGGCTAGGGAGGTAAAAGACTAAACTGTAAGCACTCTGAAGCACGTTTAATAAAAATACTCTCAGACTTTTTGGCACAGCTGGAATGACCTAAAAGCTGTGCAGACTGTAGCACTGTTGCTTAGTACTGACAACCTGCAAGTATGTTCTAGCTGCCCTTTGCTAGCAATGCTCTCCCTGGACCCACATAAAGATATTTGTAGCCATACATCTCACAGAAGTCTCATGCTAATTTCAATGCATGCTAGCAGTGAGCTTAATCTTTTTACTCTCCCAGTATTCCACATGAATATACTTTTACCAGATCTGACTTATTTCCACAGTAAACACAATTCTGCCTATGGCAGGGGGGTTGGAACGTGATGATGTTTAAGGTCCCTTCCAACGTGAACTATTCTATGATTCTAAAAAGATTTCCTATGCCCTCTGCTGGTTTCCAAGGTACCCCTTTTCAGCTCAACAGTTAAAATTCTTCCTTTAAAATAGCAGGTTTCCATACCTCTCCTCCATTTTCTTCTGACTACGCTGCAGTAAAAGGTATAGGACAGAGTCATAGGTGCATACAAGTTGCCTCCTTCAGCTACCTTGTGACTTGCCAAATTATTACAAATTTTCATTTTTGCTTATTTGCATTTCATTCTGAACTATGTTCAGGATATTCAGATAAATCTCCATCTCTTCATAAGCAAGTCTGCACAAAGAACAAGAGTTGCTTTGGTTGCTCTTTTACATTGATGAGAGCAGTAAACACATGCACCTTCAGCCTGAAGGCATCATCTGTCATTGGGTTAATTATCTCCTTGTATTTCTGTGTTGACTGCTAAGCCTCCTTTAACACCTATCCTGAAAGGCTTCATCCTTCATCTAAGTTTTGGATATTCCATGAATGCTTTCCAAAAGCTCCAGACCAAAGATTACTATGACCAATGACTCCAATTTGTATTCAAAGCCAGGTGAGCAGGTTTCAAGTTAAGAGTCTGGTTAACAAGTCTAACCCTACTACTTCTACATTTTTACAGCATCTTATGTTCCTCACTGTGTAAAAACTTGTTCATAAGCACAAGACCCTTTGATAGTAATTTTTAACTTGAAAATAAAAAGATATGAGCAGTTCCCAAGGTCCAGATGCTGAGGCTTGACAAATACAAGTAGGATGAGGTTCAGAGCAACCTGATCTAGTACAAGATGCCCCTGCTAATTGCAAGGGGGGGTGGTCTAGTTGACCTTTGCTGGTCCCTTCCCGATTCTATAGCTGAGAATACACTTCCTACCTGTAACTTTAAGACTAAAACCAAATTGAAAACTCTCTAGAATAAATTGTGAGCTAGATACAGCTATGGATACACAAAGGCAGCAACTCTGCCATGCCAGGAAAAAGAAGATATTAATTTATGAACCCTTTTTCAGCTTGTGGATTTGAGCACAGCTCTCCTTTAAAATTCTGTCTGCTTCAGTTTTCCCTTCACTCAAAGCTGTACTACTTTTAATGAATCAGCCACAATGATTAGGCACATCTACTGATTTAGTAAAAAAATCTTGTCTGCATTACTAATCAAGTTATATCTTCTCACAGAAAACTTTCAAGACAGCAGAACTTACTAAAAAATTAAAACCAAAAAGACAAAAAAAATAGACAGCATGCATCTCCATCATGAAATGATTGCTCTCCTTATAGTCTCATAAATACATCACTCTTTCAGAAGCATTGACATGCCAACCATATCTCTTTTTCTGAATTTGTCTCTTAGAGAGACTTCAGTGGATTATTTTAAGAGGTCAAGATATAGTGTTAATTGACAAAGTCTGCCCCTATCACTCCCCGTGATGTAATGCACACATCATTCACAGGTGAGGAAGAACATTAAAATCATGCCAATGAAAGCCACTAACATTACATGGAGTAATCCTAAAATGCATAAGTGCAACTTAGTCATAGTCATCTAGGTTGGAAGGGACCTTTCAGATTATCAAGTCCAACCATCATCCCAACTCTTGCAAGCTTCATACCTGGACAAGGACTTGAACCCTTGACCCTCAGATTAGGAGACTGATGCTCTCCTTAACTGTAAACCAGCTGCAGCTGCCTTCACAATGAATGGACAGTCACACAAACAGCAACTTTCCTGTGGCACACACTCAGTGCCCAGCATACTACAGCTCAGAGCTTCAGAAGCCAGCCTACGCCTTTCTGTTCCCACTTTCTCACATCAGGATTAGAACTGAAGGTCATGGTAGGTTTTAAGATCTCAACACCACCAGAATCAACACTAGTGCTGCTGCCTCAGCTCTTTAACAATCAGGTTTTCTCTACAGCTGTCTGTAACAGTTTGCTTGTTTAAATGGGAGAGCGTACTTCTGCTCTAACCTATACATATGTTATGACACTTTGCTTCTGTAAGATCATACACAACACCAGGGCTCAATGGGAACAACACAAACTGACACCAATAGTAATTTCAGAGTTTTAATAAGGTAATCTTCCATAGATCCATCAGAAATTTCAACTGACATTTAAATGTTATGGTAATTTTGAGTATGTTTTAGGTAAAGAATATTCAATAAATAGTACATATGATGATTGCACTGTCAATTATTAATGCAGCCCAGAGCTGACAATTACAGTCAACTTCAGAATTAGTCCTTGGAAGTGAAGATTTTCATTAGTGCATTTCTTCGAACAATTACCACTTAACTTTCCCAGAAACTCTGACCTCACACTTACACCTCAAGAGTGCCAGCTACAAGTCCAAAACATCCTAGCAGCTAACTTATGCCTGGCATCACAAGTGAGTGAACACCTTCAATATATTCCACTTCAGGTTGCTAGATCTAGGCCCTTTTCTTGGTCACAATTTTGCAGGAATGCAAACTGAAGTATTCAAATGACAATGCCAGCTGCCCCAAAGAAATGGACTACACAAAGATGGGCAGCAAGACTATGCAAGCATCTTTATTCATAGTCATGATTACTTTGCCTCTTTTAATTTAAGATACTTTTTTCTTTTTTTTAAGTTATACCAACCATCATTTCACTGGAAGAGACAAGCTCCCTGCTCTTCTCACAGACAGGATACACTCCTCATTTGACAGGTACCGAAATCCATTTTAATTCTTGGTCTAGGAACATTCCAATCTACCTTCCCAAGCCAGGTGCAGCCTGTCTTGGGATCTCAAAATCTGACTTGCGCCCGGAAATACATCTGCTTCGTAGCATTGTTACTCATTCCTGTCTTGAGCATCCACTTTGACTTCATCCTCTGCAGGTACTGCATATCACGCTGCTGAGCGGAGACTGCCCCTTCAGGGAGAGAAGAGGAAGAGAGAAAGGGATAATTGACTGTAAGTTTACTTACCACTAGTATGCAAATCAGTTAATCCACACATTAAATCAACATTTAGCTGATTTTCCTTCCCATACTGGGACATGACTTTTCTCTTAGGAAAGGCAAGTTCTCTCTATGAACACCCATCACCATTACCCTATTAAGGGAAAAGGTTGTTTTGCATTTCAGGGTGTGATTCATCATCTTTTTTTTTCCTTCTGAAGTGCTACCCAACTGAAAAGTACTCCACCTAGCAAACAGTGTTTTATGTTATGCTGTTAAATAGCAGTAGTGGTTCTGACAGGCAGAGAAAGGATTATTAGCCTAGAAACTAACTAATCTTATAAAATTAGCAAATATCACAAACATGCACACTAATGAACAGTGGGACCTGCACAGAAGCTGCAATGGATTTTGTATACAAACAATGTCCTACAACTTGTCCTGCTTGAATGTCACAAATGAAAGAGAACTGAGCTGAAGATAAAACTACCACATAAAGCCCCGCAAACGCGAAATGAACTAGACCAATTTAATTGTAGAATGATGACAACCTAGAACCTCCTTCTCTGCAGATTATGAGAACATCACTTACCTGTCTGGCCCGTCCATCCCAAAGCTCTATACTGCTGCAAAACCCGGCCCACTGCTTTCTTGTTTTTCGCAACAGTCACAGCTCTGGACAGACCAAACCGTTGTTTGTAGTATCTCATTAAAGAACGATGACCCACTCTTGCACCTATCAAGAGGAGAAGATATCTTATTATGCATAATGAAGCAGCTTCTGAGATGGAATATTCAAGCACATTGTGAAAACTGTGGAAAATCCCTATTCCGAAAAATGCTTTTAGAAGGCACAGAACCTTAAAAACATTAGGACTATTAGGAACTCATTGTAAAAACTGTAAAAGCTGCTGTACTCCTCTCTGCCTTGAAGAAAAAGTCCTAAAGAGTGTTCAAGAGTGCCCAAGCTCGAATAACAACCAGGAAGTTAGCAGAAAAAATAAAATAAAATTAGGGGAATAAGCAGAAAGGTGATGCGATTTCAAGTAACCAGGGAAATAACTTGCTGACATATAGGAAATCTTCTGTAGCTGCATAATTGGTGGCATTTTTCAAAATGAAAGGGGTGGGGTACCCTCATTCAAAAAAGCATCACAATCAAAACTGCAAGTGTCAAATGGTACATGAAGTAAGAATAAGGTTGTTGAAATAAATTAATTTTACAGAAATAATTTACTAGATTTGTTACCAGCTGACTCTCTTTGAAATAAACTACACTAGATGAGGAAGTTACAGCCTATCCAAGTTGCTCTAACACAAGATATGGAAACTCTTGGAGTATACCATAAAAGTCACAGGTTGATGAGGAGGTAAAGTGGACAAAGGAATGATAACTGCTGCTGTAAGTAACAACTGAAAAAGGCAGAGTAAGTACCTTGGTAACACAAATCCTATGCCTACCTGAAGGAAGGATCAGTTCCATGGTGTCATCATCATAATCCAACTCTCTCTCTGCTGGGAGCTCTCCAGGTACTTCCACACCTTCCCCATCTTTGTGGTCAGGGTAGCTGCTCCTGTGGAAGTAGCGTTACATGGTGAGCAGGTCCAGCTATCCAGACTCATTACACAAAACAACTGCCATAAGCAGCTTCAGCAAGCCACATGCATCATCACGTTTCACCTGCCTTGAGAACTTTCCCAAGGAGCTTCCTGTCCTGAGTGGAGGCTAAAGGCAAGGGCCACTTTGCTCACCAACCCTGCAGAACTACTCAACAACTACCATCAAAAAGCTCCACTAAATCCACATGACACCATAAGAGGACGTATTTCTGACTGAAATAAACACAGCTTTGGGAAAGTTACAAGAAACTCAACATGAGGCCTCTGAATCATGGGAGTTATGGTCAAAAGAAAAAAAAATACAACTGAAAGGTAACAGAAGAAGTTGTTGTTCCCTTTTACAGTCTTTGCTATGTGATATGGTGTACTGAAATATCAACTCAGTTAACAGCAAAAATCAAAATACATTTTCAGGAAGAATTTATATTAGTGGTCACAAGAGAGCAAGATCAATCATGCTGCTATCTTACCCAGCAACATGGTAAAACAGCTAAACAAACTAGGTATCAGAATCAGAAACAGAACTACATTTTAAGGAGTAATTGCTTCTCATTTAATATTCAACTGTCCTTTTGAGTGGAGCATAGATGGGGACAGGCAAAGAACAGTGCTCTCACCTAAAATCATAGAAGTCTGCAAATTCCAGGGCAGCATCTCCATCTGTGAAGAGTTTGCAGTGGCTTTTATCATTCATGTGAGCCTGTACAGCTTCCGTTGAGTAGAAGGATTTCCCTTTTTCATTGCACCAGATGCAGATTTTCCCAACACCAACTTTCTCTCCTGTAGAAAGCAATGACACTCCCATAGGTATGAACAGAGCCTCCTTGGTCAATAAGGGACATTTCTGTGATACAGGCTTTGCAATCTAAAAGTAGAGCCTTGAGTTCTTAATTTCCAGAACAGCTCTGCTGTTCCTATACCTTGACCATAAGGCTCCAAATCTGCATTTAAAGATTTCATATGGATCATTATGTATTCTCAGTAACAGATTTCAGACTTCAGATTTCTCACCACTATCTGTATCTTAGTCATCTGTAGTCTGCAACAAAGATGCAGTTTATTCCTAATTATTAGCTCTCTCACAAATACTGTAAACTGATGAGGCAAACACTTGTGACTCACAAAAACAATAACAATCTGTATGCACACTTCAACAATAGAGTTTTGTCCTAAACTTCATACTTGCTGAAGAACTTTCTCAACATAACAAAACCACATAAGACCTTCAGGGTGGATGACTACATTTTTTCAGTGGGGTTTTTTCTCACTCTCTGGAAAGGCTGAGATCCTGCTCATGATCAAATTATCGAACTAGAAAGCAATCAGATTTTATATTAAAAAAAACCCCAACAAACCAACCTCAGAACATTTAAAGGCATATACCAGTGAAAATAAGCAATAATGGTAAATAATTCTCCTAACAAAAAAACCCCAAAACCCAGAACATTTACAGGCATACCCAAGTACTTGATTAATCCTCTGAGATCCACAAGGTACTCTATGTCTGGAATGAAGAAACTGTGAGCTTTTGTCATATGGGCCACATTTTTTGTGAGAGATCTCGAATGGTGGGGGCAGAACAAGCAGTCTGTGACTGGTATGGCCCCAACAGCAGGAGGGCTTTCAGCTTCTGCCTGCTCCTGCTCTTCTTCTACACTTTCCATTTCTTCCTCAGAGCCACCATCTTCATCAGTATCCATATCTTCCCAATCTTTAAAAAAAAAAAAAGTTATTTATATGATAACTGGGATCTGTTTTGCTCTGGAGAAGTTAGAAAAAGTTACCATAGGAAATACTGCATTTTCTATTCTCCCAGTCACTGCCAGGAACAAGAATATACTATTGCCAGTAAAACACATTTCTTTATACAATGCACAGCAAAGTTCAAGCCTGCTCACAAAAAGTTGCCAGATCCACTACTTCCCCCCCTCCATTTTCTAAAGTATTAACACGTTATTGCTGTTTCAAAGGCTTAAATTTAATTCATTACAGCACAAGATGGCTCATGAAAAACAGTACAACTCTGGCACAATCATGAAAATTTTCATTATCAGCAGTGAGGGAAAACACACCCTGTTTACATGTATGTCTTTAACAACAGAGAAGACAAAAGCCAGCTACCACAGATAAACTATTTTTTAGTACACACCAAGATATACCGTTAATTTTATGTCTGCAAGATTACTGCAGAGCTCATGATTAGAAAAAGCTCATAATCTCAACACTGGGATTATACTGCTAGAGGGGTCTAGAAATCTCCAAGGAGTTCAGATCTGGGGCAGTGAGTGCTTCCCAGTACTCTTCTTCCCTTTCAACTGCCTTGAGCACAGAACACAGTGCTCCTCAGTATTGAAGGCTGATAGTCATTTGCTATTGGATATAGTTTCATAGAAACCTACAATTTATGACTAACACATTAATATAAAACAGGTGGAAGCTGGCTCCTTTAGATTCAAGTTGCATGCTCAGAGGTGTATGCTTCTTCTCCTGTAGAACAAATGCCCTGAATTGCAACTGAAATTTCATCAGCTTAAAACTGCTCTAAGAGACTAAATAACATAGAATCATAGAACAGTTTAGGTTGGAAGGGACCTTAAAGATCACCTAATTCCAACCCTCCTGCCATGGGCAGGGACACCTCATCCAAAGTGATATGTAACCTCAAACCCCAAAATCCTTGGTAAGCTCTCAGTGTTTTCCCAGGAGCCAGATACTGGGAACATCCTACAGGGAATGGCCTCCAGCCACGAGAGAACATTGCTCCTTGAAGACCTCTAGTGCTACTGCTCCTCTTAAAAACCCAGCTTTACACCTGTCACTGCATCGGGGGGATGTCAGCCAGCGCTAGGTAAGGTCACAAAAAAGATCACTGTTTTTGTAAAAATTGAATAAAAATCTCACAATATAATCTCACAGCATAACATGACACAAGAGGTAACAAAGCTGCCATATTGTGGTCCCACTTAATTTATACCTTTGCTGCAATTTAATCACCCCATTCAACCACTCCAATAGATGCATTTGGAGCTGCACTGTAGATTACATCCCAAAAGATTCTAGGTGAAAAATAACACTTCTCTGGGAGTTCTGTGGTTCAGATCTTTTCAGTTGGCCACTTTTCAGGCTAACCTCCAACAATAAGTTGTACTCACAAAAACAGTGAGGGTGACAGGACAGAAACAAGCTATTGGGTTAGCAGCTCTAAAACCAATTCTAATGTAGACGCTAACATGCTGAAAAGCTATGACACGGTGCCAGGTAAAGGAGCAAACTTTCTCTTCTGATCTTGACTGGCAGGGAAAAGCAACCTCATTCCCATCTCCAACAGATCAGTAAAGAGACTGAGACAAAATGCAAATTATTATGATTGGATATTTGTTCACCTCCCTTGCAGGGTAACCTTCTACACCAGCCTTCCTTAAAGGAATCTTCCCCTGGAATTTTAGGTGGGAAATGGCACTCATTAGTAGCCATTCACATTAAATCTTCACAAGCATTAGTATCTTGCATAGCAGGCAGTTCAGACACTAAACAGTTAACCTTAAGGGCCAACCTTAACTCCACTGCTAAACTGAAAATTAAATCAACAAGATCTTTCATGATGAAAAATGCTGTATTACTACAGATATAGAAGGAAGCTTTTATACAAACACATCAACATACCTTCCCCTAAGCTATCTCTTGTCAGTGTGTATATTGCCTTACCTTCTTCCACATCCTCTTCCTCCTCTGCCTGTTGTTTGGCTAGCTTCTTTGCCTGCTGCTCAAACCACTGTAGCCGTGGAGGTTTTGCCAGTCGTTCCCTATTCTGTGTTAAGCTGGTGCTTTCCATAGAAACTGAAGAGCTACTCTCATTACTAGGAAGTAAAGGCAGCTTCTTTGGAGATGAAGATGGCTGAGCTCTGATGGCTTGCTGAATAGCTGCATTCATTTCATCTTTGTTTACGGGCTCTGGGGCCAGACCCTTTTCCAGGTTCTTTTCATTTAATATTTCTACCTTCTTGCTGACAGCTTCAACAGCTTTCTTCTCCAGTTCCAGGTGCTTCTTGGACTTCAAATGATTCTTGTAGGCATTGAAGGTGGAGAATCTCTTGCTGCAAACTGTGCAGTAAGTGGCAGTGATTTTGTTTTGCTCCTCTGCTACTGCTCTCTGTGCTAGGACCCTCTCTTGGAAATTCTCAGCAGTGACCGGAGGCATGTCAGCAACCTTACGTTTCAGGTTGTACCTATGCCAGTCAGTTTTGTAATGGGCACGTTGAATATCAGCATCCTTGAAAGCCACACGGCATGTGATACAAGTGTAGGTTGCCATTACTAGGAAGTGGGGAAGACACAATAACTAAGTTAACAAAGATAAGTAACAGCCACAAAAACCTGCAAACACATCTCAATGGCATCTTTGTAAGGCAGTACAAGAGATACAGGTCTCATACACAATTAAAATTAATATTAGCTTTAGCAAACAGCAAGTTATGCACAAGAAACAAAAAAAAGTTAAAAGACTCTGATACAGTTATCAGCCAACACTAACACCACAGCAGCAACAGAGGATCCCTGCTCTGGAGCCAGCAGCCTCTGTGATTGCCAGAGCTTGAACACAGAACAAGAGGGTTAAGGAGCAAACAAGAGGGTTCCCAGCCCCAGAACCAGAGCTTTGGAAGTGCTACACTTTTTACTGGAGAGCAAAACCTAAGGTTCTTAGCAAACCTGTATTCACCAACTAATTTTGAGAAGCCTAGTGATTTCTCCAAAGTACAGGTAAAAAGGGAAAAACCTGCTTTCAGGTCGGTTTTTACAGCTATGCAGTAGCTACACACAAGATTGCCCCGGGAGGGGATTTAAAAAAAAACCCCAAGACAGATCAAATGAGCAGATTTAAAGCCACCAACCTTCATGGCTGACTACTGCTTGGGGAAAATGATATCTACGGTTTAAGCTACATAAAACAGAAAAAGCACACACAGAAATCCCAACAGTTGTGCCAACACTTTGCATTGCTCTCTTGAGCTTTCTCTCACAGTTTTAAACCACAAAACTAAAGCACAGAAATTTCCCAGGTGGAGCTTGCAAAAATAAAACTCGAGGCACTCACAAGCGTTCAGCCCAAGGCACAGACACGTCCTCATTCTCCCCACAAGGTCTTTAGTTTGGCTGACTTTACCTGCTTCTGTGTGAAGCCAAATTGAGCCAGCCTCTGTAAGACTGACACAAAACAGAAAGGCCTGACTGACAGGCAGGTGCCCAGAGAAGCTGTGGTTGCCCCGTCCCTGAAATTGCTCAAGGCCAGGCTGGATGAGGCTTTGAGCAACCTGGTCTAGGGGGAGGGATCCCTTCCATGGCATGCATGGGATTTAGAATCAGAGTCTCTGAGGTGCGTTTCGGACTAAACCATTCTATGACTCTATGAGTCACGATTATATGGACACTAGAGGCAACAGCACAACTTAAACTAGGGGAGAGGGTAAAAAAAAATTTAAAGAGACTAAACCAGAACAAAACAAAGGAACGGGTGCGGCCCAGCCCGGGCTCAGAGGGCGACTCTGCCCTGAGGAGACCGAACTGCACGCCCAGGCCACGTGGCCCAACCGCCGCGACCTTGGGGCCGGGGCTTCTGCAGAGCAGCGAGTCCGTCCCGACCACCACCAGACCCCGCGGAACACACACCTACCGTCTGTGAGAACAAAAACTTCCTACAACTTTCCCACAGCTACCGGCAACCACGAAGCAGGAGGAGGAAGAGGAAGCGGAGCAGCACCAGGCAGGAAGGGCGCCGATCGCCGGCTTCCGCCTGGAGGCCCCGCCTCGCCCGTGAAGGAGCTTCGTTCTGTGACCGTTTCTTGGACTCCGCCCTCCATTTTGTAGAATAATAGAATCACAGAATGGTTTGGGTTGGAAGAGACTTTGGGTTAAAGATCTAGTTCCAACACCCCTCCCATAGGCAGGGACACCTCCCATTAGATCAGGTTGCTCAGTGGCTCATCCAGCCTGGCCTTGAACACCTCTGCTGGGTGGGGGGGACAACCACAACTTCTCTGGGCAACCTGTTCCAGTGTTTCACCACACTCACAGTAAAATTTTTTTCTTATATCCAGCCTACATCTCCCCTCTTCCAGTTTGCATACATTATTCCTACTCTTTCCATCACATATGCTATTAAAAAGTTCTACCCCAGCCTTTATGTAGGCCCCCTTCAGGTATTGAGAAGCTACCATGATGTCCCCCTGAGCCTTCTCCGGGGTGAACCCCAACTCCTTCAGCCTGTGCTCATAAAGGAGGTGCTCCAGCCCTCTCAACATCTTCGTGGCCCTCCTCTGGACCTGATCCAACAGCTCAATGTCCTTCTCATGTTGGGGACTCCAGAACTATTTGGAACAAAGATACCATTAGATACGGTGAAAGATAAAAACTAACACGTTTATTAACTTTTTTTTTTTTTTTACAAACAATATAATAATTCCATGTTTATAAAATAGCAATCAGGCTAGGTAAAGTGCAGCACAGTATTTTTAAATAAAAGACATTTTGTAGTTTTCCAGTTTCTGGTTGCCCAGCTGGGTGGCGCATGATGGCCTGTGGTGCTGATCATTGGGTGCTCAGAGCAGACATGGAGACTACAGGGAGGTTGTTCAGGAGGCTCACACCACCTTTGAAAAGTGTAAAACAGAACAAAAGCCAAGTAAAACGAGTATTTCTTCAAATCCTATTACTTTGGGTACAACTCCCTCCTCTGCATAGAATAACAAGGGGTTTTTTTTGCGAACAAACTGAAGAAGAGGCAGTAGGTGTGTTGGATGCAGACAAGGGAAACCCCATGTACTGAAAATGAGTGTTCTGAGATGGATTTTTCAGACACACAGATAAAATGGTGCCTCCCATATCTGCCACTCAGTTACGCAGGCAAGGGAAAATTTTCCACAAAGAACTGAGCTTGCATTCCACAGATATTGCCCTGACAGAGGCCCTTCTCCATCAGGGATGTTGGAGGCATCGCTGCAGGGCAAGGACAGGCAAGAAAAAGTCCCCCCCAGCTTCCATTTATCTCCCAGGTGAAGCAAGCAGGACTCATCCCACAGAATCATGGAATGGCAGGGCTTGTAAGGGACCTACAGAGATCAGCCAGTCTAACCCCCCTCCCAGAGCAGGTTCTCCTACAGCAGGTTACGCAGGAATGTGTCCATGGCCAAGGCTGTACCCTGTGAGCAGTTTCCTCACTCTTTGCTCTTACCCTTTGTCAATGATGATTCTGCCTTTTGACTTGAAACTTCACATAAAGACTCTTCCCACAGAACAAATATGCCTTTTGGAGGTCTGTGCGACCTCATCCTTGCTTTCCTCTCTCCCTGTGCCTCTATCCCTTTGTTGAAGAGGGGAAGGTGGTGGCCAGTGCCCAGCAGGAAAGATGCTGTGGACTACTGTGATGGGAATTTTTAATAATTGCTATTTTGCGGCTGCTGATAAGAGTACAGCAAAATGAACATTTTGTCCAGGGATTTCCAACTGAAGGCGGTGTGGGAGGAAGGGATCTCACCAAGATGAGAAATGCTTTGTGTTCTGCGGTCAGACTGCTGGCAGTGGAATGTATCATGTCCAAGCAAAGTGCTTCTTAGGTGCCAGTTTTTGGGCAGGAAGAGGTAATTTTCTACAGAAAATTAAGCATCTTTCCACTGCTTAAGGATGAATTACCTTCTTCCCATTACACAGCACGTAGGGGCTGGATTATAATAAGATATCAGGAGAACATGAAAATAAAATTCTAAATACACTTAAATAAATAATTACACCCCTAAACTTTAATCATTTGCTTGTTCAAGTATGGTTTTTCTTTCTGAAAAAAGAATAAATATTGAGACTTGTACTGGAGAAAAATCAATCTTGACACCAGAAAATGGAACATTTACAAAAAGTCTGACAAACTCCTCCAATGGCTTTTCTTTCTTGATCTAATCTATCACTTTAGAAGAGTGCCCGTGTAATCTACTTCTACAACCAGAAATATTCTTCATAAAACAACAATAAAGTGCATGCTGTTGTAATGCCATCACTGACAGCAAGCTAGTCCATCCCATCAGTCTGCTCCAGAAGAGTCTGTGAAGGATGTGATGGCTCCCTCCTCACTTTCTTTCCCTCCTGGCACCAGTGCTCCCATACTGGGATGCACACAGTTGTCTGGGTGTTGTGCAGCATTTTGTTAGCAACTGAGAAGTTGTACTCTTCTAACTCTGCATTGTCCAAATCATGCAGCACGGAAATAAGGTTTTAAATTAATTTTAAAAATGTAAATGGCCTTTAAACTGACAGATTTCCCAGGTTCTTTCGATTGGGAAGTACAGACTGGGGAAGCTAAAAAGGAAACTTAATAACCAACTCTGTGGAAAATGATGTGGCCATGATCTTTTTTCATAATTTCCATAAACTCGCTTTTAGTGTTAAGATATCATAATTTCAAAAGCTGCATCTTGTGGGATCTATGTCCAGCATTCACTTACTTTGTAATGGATTTGAAAATGAAGGCACAGGCTCACTTTTTTTTTTTTACTGGTAAAAGGACATCAAACACAGTCAATAGGCATTACTGACACAAAAGCACAAGCAACGATAAAGCTAGTGTCAGAAGCTCTCGTTATCTTTCCTTTCACTACTCTTTTTTTTTGGCAATCTGCCTATTTTTTTCACCTCAGAAAGAAAAACAAAATGGAGTTAACTTTAAACACGTGTGTACCTACACATACATGTTAGTGGAAAATTTTTATAATTGGGTGCTGTACTTCCTGAGGGTCCTGGATGACAGCATTCACCTCTTCAAATGCCAGCAAATGGAAAGTCACTTCAGTAGTAATAGCAGCTGACATGGTCCCTCAACTTTGCTAACGGTTTACATCACATTAAATAAACTAGTCTTTCTTCTTCCTAGTACTTTTATTACTATTGCTTGGTGTTACAATTTGAATTTGTCACAGATGAACAAAAAAGCCCTAGAAAAGGTTAAACAAGTTACCTGCTCGAGTACATGCCACTTAGTGAGCATGAGTGGAGTTCAAACTGGCAAATAATATAAACAAGTTATTTTTTGTTTGGTTTAAATTACATGCCATGAAGAAGATTCCAAATGTCTTCTATAGCAAATGACCTTGCCAAATACTTTTAACTATAAATATTCAGCTTGCAACACAACTTTTGTTGCAAGTGATGGCAGCTGTTCTCGGAAAAAAAAAAAAAAGCCACAGAATCTTGAACTAAGGAAGTGGCACCTAAAAAACACTTATGCACAATAACTAACCTCACCTGCTCCCAAGAAAGGTGGTTTCCACAGTACTACTCTTTAAAAATAAAAATGTGTTGGCTGACTTAACACAGGCAATACTGCCAAGGACCAGACTCTACCACGGAACACAGCAGGTGATCAGTCAAATCGCATGCCACTTTACAACTCTACAAGACTGAAACAGCAAAAAACCTGGAAATGCATCACCATATCCAAAAGAATTCCAAGACTTTAAGTGTGAAATCAAGTTCTTTGATAGTGTTGGACACATATTTAAACCAGAGGTGTGCCCATTAAAGTGTTTCATATACAGCAGATGCACTATGCATAATGCCAACTGCAGGGACTCAGGTTTCAGTACGACTGAAGAAGGTGAGATTCAGTTAATCTCATCACACTCTTCTCATAACTTACCCTCCCCGTGTGTATCATTAATTGTATTAAATAGTTGGCGTCCAAGAGAAAATAAATTGCCAATGCTGAAAATTTTAGCTCAGGACCCCAAAATACATGGTTGTCAAAAAGATAAAAAACCCCTTTTCCCCCAATTCTTTTGAACAACTGACCCCCAACACTAATCTGCAACCAAACATTGGATATATAATTCATTTCCATGCTATTACATTAAGGTGTAACTACCAGAGACATTAAACTATCTGTATCAGTTGATATTTATCCTGTTAATTCACTCTGCATAAGGGAAATTCTTACAACACATCTAAAGGGATAGTTAAAGCTTACAGCTCAGAATTTTCCTTTTTTTTGCTTTTGCATTTGATTTTTTTTTGTGTGTGTGTTTTATGTTTGATTTCTCTCATGTTACCGGCTGCAATTTTCAGGTTAATGATTTCCAAGCAGATTTGAAAGGAAGCCTGAGGATTTTTTCTTTTCCTGGGATTCTGCTTCTTGGCCTTGTGAAAGTCCCAATTCTTTCTCAATCTGCTCAAGCTCAGACTGGTCAAGCAGTTCAAAATCATCAGCTTCCTCTGTGTCTGTCTCCTCGCTCAAACTGGGTGCTGCATGTGAGGGAGCTTGCAGTGTGGACTGCAACTGGTCTTTGATGGCAGCGGACACTGCGGCTGCAATGACATCCCCAGCAATTCCACTCATTAAATTAAAGGTTTGGTCGCTGGTCAAAGGCAAAGAGAGCCCTGCAGTGGATGGTCTCTCTTTACTCTGTCTGGAAACAGGATCCATCTTGAAACACGTTTGCTCTTTTTCTCTTTTTTGCTGGATGGGCATTCCAATGCTTGAGTCATCATCATCATTTGTTCCAGCACCATTTTCCAAAGAAGGAAATCCTGAAAGATCTCTAGCAAATGCTTCTTCATGATCACTAGGTCGGTCAAAATCTATCACAGGATAAACAGAAGGAAACGGTCTTAGCAAGCATAAAAGGCTTCCCCTCCAAAAAAGCATCCAGATGTAAAAACAGCTAGTATTTTTTCCTTTAAATGCATTTGCTAAACCATAGTCTAGTAGACTTACTTAGTCTTAATGCAGAGGAGCTTTGTGGTGCATCTAAAATGAAACAGTTCTGAGTTCATAAACCTACTCAAACAAATCAGTTGCTATTGGCCTAACTCAGAAAGTTAAGTATTTCATTGTTGTAAAATGGTATCTAGCAGTATATGAAACAAGCCATGCAAATCTTGAGCCCAGGCAGTACTAAATACACCAGCTACACAAAGTCCTGAAATGTATAATACCATTTAAACATTTTTCTTTTCAAACAAATATCGAAGTGTGTATGAATGCATTACAAGCATTTAAGACACCTGCAGAATAAAGATAGAAATGCTTACATGTTTAAATAAAGATGTAACTTTTTACTTTCTTGGCCAATGCTTGTATTAAGTAGGAAACAGAAAATACAGACTCTACAGATGGCTAACACAGTTTCATGTTTTCAAGAGGATAAAAAGTAGAAAGTAATCAAATAGAACATTATATTTTAATAGCATGACATTTGTTACTATAAATGTTTAAGGTATACTGACCACAGTATATAGCCTAAGAAGAGACCTGTGGGAGTATTATGACCTAGTATTTGAATAAGAAGGCGAAATATAACTTACTTTCTATGATAGCAAGTATTAGAAGCATTCATAAGGGCTAATGAAATTAATCATTCAAATGTCTGGTACATAATTTTCTCCAATTTCTTTAGGAAAAAACAGGCAGTGAAGCTGAGGAGAAATGGGTGTGCTGTGCAGAGTGGTGGCCCAAATGTAGAGAGCTTTGAGAAGAGATGAGCGAGCCAGTCCTTGGGTGCATCCCAGCTGGTCTTGCACTTGTGTGTATGTCCCATTGGCTGAAATGCTTCATGGGGGGAGAAGAGTGGTTGTTGTTTATTTTTCACTTAGCAAGACCTTAATTCAGTTCCCCACCTTATTCTTACAGCCAAATTGGTGAGAAAACTGGGTAACTGAACTGTAAGGTAGGTGGAAAATTGGCCTGATTACCAGGCTCCAAGATGTAAGGTCCAAATAGAGACCAGTTGTGAGTAATGTCTCTCAAATGTACTAGAGCCAAAACTGTTCCATGTTTTTATTAACAATTTGGATGACAGGATGAACTGCACTCTCAGCATGTTCACGGACACAAAGGAACTGCTCTGGAGCAAGTGTTTTTGACATCCTGGAGGGTACACTGTCCTCAGAAAGACTTCAACAGGCTGGAGAAACTAACAGGATGAAGAATATCACAAGATTCAACAGAATCAAATGGGAAGTTCTGCATTTGGAATGGAATAACGTGTGCAGAAGTACTGGCTGAGGGCAAGAAGACTGAAATTAACTTTGAAGAAAATGACCTATGGACAGCAAGTCAGTGATACAGCCTCGCAGCAAGAAAAAACAACCATGCAATGAGCTGTACTAGCAAAAACAAAGTCAGAATGTGAATGGAAGGGGTTTAGTCCAAATATTCAGCACCTGAGAGCACAGGCTCCTGTCTCTCGTGGAGCATAAGCATGACTACTAAGAAGTTGAAAAACAGGACATAGGAAGAGATGCTGAGAGAATGGGCTTTGTTTGCCTTTAAGAGAAGGTGGCAAAGGGGGGATTACATAGTTGTCTTTAACTACAAGACAGGTACAGAGAAGATGGAGTTTGACTTTTCTCAAAGGTGCACAATGGAAGGGTAAGAGCAAAGAGACACAAAGCTGGTAAAGAGGAAATTTAGACTCAGTATCATCACAAGAATGATCAAATATTGAAAATGGCTGTCCAGGGAAGTTCCTGAATCACTACCATTGGAGATGATCAAAATTCAACTGGCCAACAGTCCTGACCGACTTGACCAAGTTGAACCTCCTTTGAACAGAAGGTTAGATGAGATGAATTACAGTGGCTCAAGCAAACTTATGATTCTGTATTTGCACAATGCTATTTACCTCTTCAAATACTTTTAAAATAATTTGAATTATTAATCTGGCCTGTAAAATGTTCAGTATATTAACTGTTAGTTACAGTGAAATTCTAGTAGAGGAGAAATGCAAGATGAAAAGGGCAACAATGCACAGCTGAGATAACAGTAAACTACTGTTCTCCACAATCTTTACTCAGGTAAAGTGCTAACTAAAAGCTTAGTCTAGCAAATGTAAGATACGGTCAAGATCAAGACAAGTGTTTGAGAATCTTTTCCCAGTCTTAGCCTTCACATCCCACTTGGGCTCATTCCTGGCTGTCTTCATCAGCATTCTGGTGAACAAAACTTAATGATAATTTCTTTGTCTGTTTAGTAATTCAAAATATTCACTTTTTCTTCCTCAGTCTTTAGCTGTGTTACTCTAGAAACCAGTAGTACTAACTCTGTTTGAAAGGTTTGGCAGAACAGAGAGATAAATCAAGCACTCATTGAATCTGTTGGTTTTACCCATCACTACTTATTTGCCTAGACACATACTAGTGTACTTTACTATTTTTACCATGAAGACTGCTCTTACACAGGATGTATCCAAAATTATATAAAACAATGGAATGAAGTTTGAAGTTGAAAATAAAATAACCCAAGAAAATTTTGTCCTTAAATTCTCTAATCATTTTTGGGTGACTTACATAACTAAAATTCATCATTGAAATAGATGAACCCAGTACATACCATCAGACGTGTCTGTCTGCGGAGAATATCCCTCAGATAAGTTAAAGGTCCCATTATCGGTCCAAGATACTTCTGATACATCTGTGTCTGACACTGAAAGCTCTTTGGCAACAACTGCAGGACTAACCTAATATGAAAAAAGTCCCATACACATTATTTTTATGCCTAAAAATTCATACTACAGAAAGTCAATGATTAGAAACAAAACCAAAGAAGCCTCTTGCATGTTACAAGCATTATAAATCATGTCCTATTTGAGCTTTAATTGTAGAAAATTAAAGTAACAGTATACAGTATATAAAATTGAAGTATTCTATCTGTGATAACTGCAAGCTGTATTATACTAAGGCAGCACAGAAAATTTCAATTATTCATTCTAAAAGTAATACCCTAATGTAATGAAAGCAGAGTGATCCTAGAAATACGAAATATGCATAAATGTAAAGAAATACATAAACCTGGATCAAAAAAACCCAAACTATTACCTATAAGGCAGTAAAAATTAGCTAAATAAAAAAAAATCACTATCCTTTGTGAATTCATCCCACTATTCAGTTACGACAGCTACAAACTTTTATCACATGTGATACTTTATTTTCATTAAGAATACAAAAAAACCTTTAAAGTGATCACTGTCAAAGCGAAGCTCTATACACTATTGATCAAATATTCCATAAGAATTCTTATAAAACTGAATTATTTTCCAATCAATCAGGGTTCTGATAATAGTGGAAAATATTTTTGCGTTTGTTTGGAATATTAAGAGAGAAAAGAGATATAAAAGTGTTCTCATATAGATAGATAATAAGTTGGTTTATAATGTCATTTAAAAGGATCAGAGAAGTGATTAAAAAAATGTCTAATAAATTATATGTTTTCTACTAAAATTTCCCTTTTTTATTTTAAAGTGACAAAATTTTAAAGAAATAATTGCAAATTTACTGTTGCAAATAGAAATAACTGTCTTTGCTATTAAATTGTAGTTTAATCATTCTACAACCAATAAAAAAGTAAAAAAATGCAGTAAATCAATTTGTATAAGCCTAAAGATAGAGACTGTGAATCACTTTCGAAGCATATTGCTTAGGTCACAAATAGAACACAGCCTCCTGGGCAGGTTAAAATCTGCTACAGAAACCAGAGACAGTAGTCTAGATACTCTTCATTATCTACATAAATATAAAAAGCAAGATAGGGCTGACTGAAAAAAAAGTCACCTTTGGACACAGGGCTGATATGTCTAATTCACTGTCGTCTTCTGTGGGTTTTGTTTTTGTTGTTTCTGAAAGAAAAAAATAATTTAATCCTACTCGTGACAACAGACTGTGAGGTTCAATGTTCATTCCCTGTCACACAGCTTGTGTAGTACAGTAAGTTTGCCCTTGTGCACCACTTCTGTAAAATGGGCTACTAAGGTGAGAGAAAAGATGTTTATCACAGAGGCTGGATGTGTATCAAAATAAACCCTACAGCAGCCAAAGTGGGAGTGAGAATGTTGCTCTGAAATACATTCCAACACATTTATTTAGTTTCAGAAGTCTGTGTTGCTTACCATAATATATTGTTCCCTGGCAGTATATATCTATCCTTTAAACTACACTGATAGTAAAAAATACAGTTGTAAGACACTGTTAAAACAGGCAGTGTAGTTATCCTAGCACATTATTTTTACATGCAAACATGAAATTTTCCAGATAATTACATCTGATCTTAATTTGCAAAACTTTCTTCTTTGCTATTCTCCTGCTTTTGCAACGTTTATATGCAATTAAGCAAAAAAAACCATCCCAACAAACAGAGACAGAAATTTTGCCTCCTCTTTCTGTCTGAGAACAGTTTCATGAATATTTCAGACCAATATAAGCAGAAATATAAACAGTCACATTATCCTCAGTTGCCTATTTTTGCCACTTGCAATCTCCTCTCTTGTACCAGTGCAAGAGTTTGTGAATCCATGTGGGGAATCCAAGGGGTGAAGCAAGGGGAGGGAAGTTCTGTAGGTTAAATTAAACTGGAGAGAGGCAAGAAAGAATGAATCCAACTTCAATCATTTTCCCAGTGCTGGCTTACAAATTTTTTGAGATGGCATTCTGATCTCTCTACCAGTTTCACTTAAAAATATTGTGAGGTGAAATACCTCGCAACATTTTTTTTTCAAAAAAGAAAATTTGCACTGCTGTATTCCTTATTTCCAACAATTACTGCATTATATATATATAATAATGGGAAAAGTTCTTCTCATTGTGTCTAGGAATAGCACAGTGAGTGATGAATTGGTGTACATTTTACAGCAGATACAAAATCTACTGGTACAATACTAACTAAAAGGGGTAGGCAACCTGCAAGATGTGTCTACACTGCAAAGGTTTACTTACTAAAACTGTAGCACACATTAAATGTAAACTAAATATAACATGGTTCACATAAATATTTTTGAACAAGCTTTATTACTTGAAACCTGAAAGTTTCCAATGTTATAAATGTTTTCAGGTGAGACAGGAGAAATCTAGGTTTGTACTGATTTCTCCCTTTTTTAAGTAAAAAAAAAAATTGATTAATTTGTAGTGAGCGACTATCCTACTGCAATTCTTACAGGTTTTTGTGGAAGAGAACAAATTATCATTGGGAGTGAAAACCAAGAAGGTTTGGATACTGGAAAACTGCTCCTTCTCTTACTGAAAATTCTGTTATCTACTAATTTTGTGTTCTTCAATGACTCTCTCTGGTTAAGTGAGCTTTACGAAAAGAGATGAACATTGCATAGTTCACAGTGAGTAGGGTTTTTTTCAGAAAATCTATAAGCAGTACATCTCATGAAATATGAAGAGAATCATCAGTCTTGCCTTGTTTACTTCCATAATTACTCACCAGATCTCTCTTTTTTCTTCTGGTTGATATACTCCACTATTCCAAAATCTAGTTTCATCAGAACTGTCTTAATTTTGTTGCACAATTTCTGTCCAAATTCATTGCACTTAAGGAAGGGACACAAAAAGGCACACAATACTGTGATAAAAATGAAGACAGAGAGAAAAAACTGCCTTGAAATATGAAATAAGAATTTATTCAAGAAAGATTAAACAATGCATTTGTGTAACATAGCTACTAATTCTACATAATGCAAATGGTTTTACAGAAAAAGCACTGTGAATCACCCATGTCAAATCGTTACTCTCAAATTCCATTTCTAGGCGCCATTCCTACTTGTCACAGAAAATACTACTGCATTCATATCAACTGACACCTTTTTAACTTCCAGTAAGCACAATTTATAATTATTTTGACTTCATCTTGACTTTGATATCTCTACCTGTGAAACTTGCAACTATGCAACAGAACCAACAGAAACAAGCTAAATAAACCTATAAGTTGACTTCCATGCAACAAAAAAGTACTTGTTAGAACCTAGTTGCATGTGTTCAAGTCTATATATACACATGTGTGTTTAAATAAACATACAGAGACCAAGTAATTAACCACATATATAAATCATGACCGAAGGAGACTATACTTACACAGGACATAGGAGAGGACAACTCCAGGAATGTAACTTCCCAAGACAGTGAAAAATGTACAGACACTGCAAACAAGTAGGCAAAACTGGCAAAAAAAAAAGAACTGGACATTAATACTTCCACTGTCTAAATATTTACATCATCTCACAAAAGAAAAATGTTGCATGCTAAATGAAATAAAGAGTGCAGTAGAAAATGGAAGGTAGTTTTAAAAAAAATTAGGAAATACTTTAAGACAACTGGTGCTAATAATGATGAAGCAGTCCATTTTGGCTAGTTAGTATATGTCCTCTCTTCTGCTAAAAAAAATGTTACTTTTATTCATTTACTGCAATGGTTTCAAAAGCTCCTATTTATTATAAAGATTACTAGAAAGTACTTCATCTCATTACCTAGAAAAGGTTAAACAGTTTTCAGGAAAACATCCCAAATCATTAACTGAAATATTACGAATTTCAACTGAAATGTTGCTGCACGCTTACAAAGCAAAAAGTCCTTCTTATGTATAGAGTTCTATCTGCTTTTGTGTTGCTTTGTGAAACTGCTCTCATATGCTGGCAAACATTCTCTGGATGCTTGCTAACTACTCTAGCATCCTCACAGTGACAACAGTGAGCTGAATCTTCAGTATCAAACTTCAGATTCAGCCTCTGTTGTGATGCAGTCCTACAGTATTTCTTTCACAACTACACAATACTGAGTACAGAACTGATCTGTTGAAAGTTTATATAATGAATCACTTTTCTTTTGGAGTTAGATTGCAATAAAATGGTTAACTCAGAGAAATACAGTGCCTAATCTGCTTGTAGTTGCAGTAGAATACTGACATGGCTTAGAGAATGAGGTTAGGAAAAAGAAAAGATCCTGTCAAATCAGATTTTCTAATGCAGTATTAGATGTATCTTAGCATACATTTACCGCGTCATGACAAAATTATGTATTTCATCCCGTTGCTCATCTGTATTTTTAGTTTAAACTCCTAATAGTGGAGTGTGGCCCTCCCCTTCCCCTTCCTGATTTTGAAGGGACTGATTTCATGAAAGAATTTTTAGCAATGTTATCTGAGATGAACAGAGGGGAGGGACTGTATTGCAATTAACTTTACTGTGAGCAGTTCTGCTCACCTGCACAGGAAAAAGTTACTGGAAACTCGTGACTGAATGTGTAATAAACTGTATATTATTATCAATTTTTTTGTGCTTGTTTGTTTATTAATCAATTTAACCTTCTTGTTAAACAATATTGAACTGTTAGTCTTACTTGGGAATGCTTACCTTGCCCGGGTTTTGTTCCTTGAAGTGTGACATTTCTTGAAGAAATACAAATAAATTCATCAGTGTTTCTGAAATGCACTGATTTATTCTAGGTCTGTAGTCTTGCCTGGAACTGATGACATTCCAGCTGAGTAAAACAAACAAAAATACCCAACAACTTTGGTTATAGTTCATACGAAAGCTGAAACTGGTCGAAAACATCATCTGGTAAAGCTGTAGCCTGCAGTAATCCAATGGCTGCTGCAACACTACAAAAACTTGCCCTTCTTTCCACATATTCTACATAGGGCTAATTTGATCTTTTTTCATTAAAACAAAATCTGCTCAGCAGAAGCAACTACAGAAGAAACTACAGCTTATTCATTCTGGCCATCGTGGAAACACTGAGTTTGAGGCATAGCTGTCATCTTAATTAAGCAATCCCCAAATAACTTCTTAATATTATTTTTTCTTAAATTCAACATAGTATTTTTCATTGTCACATGATGGCCATACATGTTAATACATTTAATTTCATCACATAATCTTTCTGCCTTTTTTTTCCTATCTTTTAACATGACAAGAGTGATCAGTGTTAAAAGGACAATACTAAAAAAAACTGTACTGAAGAATTTGCTGAAAAACTTGAGAAAGAATATATATATATGATTTGGGGTTGATCACTTTAGACAATATTCAGTTTAAATGATCAAAATTTATACCTTTTTGGAGTAGACAATGATGTTTTATGAAACAACAAATTAAAAAAAACCACACACAGGCCGGTCAGTATTAAATCAGACTGGTACAAAGTATTGAGGTAGCATGGTGCAAATATTCAGAATATGAAGCAAATTCTGCACTAGTTTTCAGAAGTTATCTTTTGCATAATTCAATGCTTAGTACATAGATTTTCCATCACAGTGAGTGCAAGTAAGCCATAAACAATCCCATACTTGTTTGACTCAGATGCATAGTCAATTAAATCTCCAATGCATCTCTGCATTAATAGTAACATTTTGTCACTGGTGCCTCCAATTGCAGGATAAATCAAAAAAGACATTATGAAAAACTGAATGTGCAAGGGACATGCACAGCAATAAGGAAGTGCACATAAACTGTCAGATCAAACTGACAACTCTTATTTCCAAATAATTATTCTTCTATTTTCTATTTACTCCTGCTAACAGTTTATAGGCAGAATGCAAATACACTCTACTTGTTCTCTGGGACAACTTAAACTTTAGCAAGCATCAGTAACATTGAAAACACTATTCAAATTTTACCCAGTATAAACTATATGTTCAAAAGTGACACTAAAATATTTGTTTATTATGAGGAATAACGGGATCAGAAAAGTAAAAATGGACAATTCTCTATCATCACTTGTAAAAATATCTGTAGTGATTAAATTTCATGTTAATATTATTTGAACAACAAATTGCTTAGTCATTTTTATTGGCACACACCGTAAAAGTTAAAAGCCATCATGAGCACTCAACCTTTTCTACTTGAAATAGGCTGGTTTTGTCTACGTTCTTTACTGAGGGCACACATATAACCAACCTATGCTGTTCTGTATCTTATTAACTGTGATTTAATGTTCATTTGTATTAATAAAATACCATAATGTTTTAGGAAATGAACGTGTTAATATCTCTCATTTCCTGGCACAATGAAAGCCGTAAGGATTTTAAAGTTTTGAATATATGTTTGTATTTCTGAGAAGCAGTGGCAATACTGATACATGAACTGAGAAGCCTTAGTTTTGGAAAAATAGTCAAATTTCAGCCAAAAATGTCTACTTCAGTATACATGGAGAAACTTTATCTTCCTCTGTGCCTATATTTAACTACTATAGAGCAACTTCACCACAAGGTGGTGACACAGCAACATCGATATTAGAGCAAGGTTAGGGAGTTAGGGAGCCATTTCATATGGACCATAAACAGTGTATTAACATTCAAACTATTACATGTAGTAGAATGTGGAATGTAACTTAAAGAAAATTTGTATTTAATCATGAATGGAAACCTGACATTTTTCTGCATAACCTGCATGTGTTGCATTGTTGTTCAAAGCATTATAACGAGCATACCTAAGCAAGGCACACTAGTTATCCCAATTTGCCTCATTTTATCTCCTCGGCTTTAATATATAATAAAAATAGTTTGCATTACTATTGTACTTGACAATTTTTTTTAATCTCCCCCTGCTTTTGCAATTAAGTTAAAGTTAGTAAGCAAGTTCACCTAGAGCAGGCTGGACAGGAATACAACTCTGGGCAGCCTGCCCAGCGCTGTGTCACCCCTGAAGGAAATAAGTTTTTCCTCATATTGAGATGGAACTTCCTGTGTTCAAGTTTGTGTCTGTTGTACCTTGTCATGTCACTAGACACCAGTAAAGAGAGTCTGGCCCCATCTACATGTGTGCTTTCAATATTGTTAAGATCCCCTCTCAGTATTTACCAGGCTAAAGAGGTCCCAGTGTTCCAGACTTCATTCATAACAGAGGTGCTCCAATCCCTTGATCATCTTCATAGCCCTCTGCTGGACTCTTTACAACAGTTCTCTGTCCCTAAAGAACTGGGGAGCCCAGAACTAAACACAGTACTCCAAATGTGGCCTCAGCAGGGCAGAGTGGAGGAAGAACTCCCTCAATCTGATGGCCATGCTCTTTTTAATGCACCGCAGGATGCCACTGGCCTTTGTGGCTACAAGGATCAGTTGTTGGTTCTTGGTTGGCTTGCCAGCCAGGAGTCCAAGGTCCCTCTCCACAGCTGCTTTTCAGAAGGAAGACCCCTGGTACATGCTGTTACCCTACACTTGCTCTTGTTGAACTTCATTAGGTTCTCAGAATCATAGAATGTGTTGAGTTGGAAGGGATCGTCAAAGGTCATTTAGTCCAACCACCCTGCAGTGAGCAGAAACAGCCTGAACTAGATCAGGTTGCTCAGAGCCGCAGCAAGCCTGGCCTCGAATGCCTCCACCTCTCTGGACAACCTGTTCCCCACCCTCATGGTGAAGAATTTCTTTCTAATGTCTAATCTAAACATGTCCTGCTCTAGTTTAAAATCGTTGCTTCTCATCCTATCCCTACATGCTTGCACAAACAGCTCCTCCCTAGCTTTCCTGTAGCTCCTTCAAGTGCTGGAAGACTGCTAAGAGGTCTGCCCAGAGCCTTCTCTGCTCCAGGCTGAACAGCTCGAACTCTCTAGCCCATTCAGATCTCACTGTATTGTGGCAAAGCCTTCTTGTCTGTCAGCCACTTCTCCCAATTTTGTGTCATAAGCAAACTCGCTGAAGGCATACACTGCATACTCAAGACAAACTAATTTTTCAATTAAAGTAAAAAAGGAAATTAAAAAAAAGATGTGAAGGGATGCAGATAATGAACAAGGAGTGCATGACATAAGTCAACCAAGATCATAAAATACTTCAGCATAAAATCAGCAGAGCTACTTAAAGTACCTTAATAACTGACTTAAGTATGAGCCCTGTACTTCCAGCCAGAACTCTGTCAAGGTGCTATTTAATATTAGGAGCAGCCAGCTCTCTCAAAGTTTTCATGCACAACTGAAAAAGAATGAAATTTTACGCTCCCATCACTGAGTTTGATATACAAAGCACTACACTTTTATTCTAAAACTATCTCCAACAAGATAGAAGGTGTTCAGAGAAAATACTAATTGCTCATATCCTCCTGACTACCTTCTGGACTGCTGCATCATTTCTAAAACAGAGCAAATGCATAAAGTGTTACCTAGCAGGTGCAAAAAATACCCCAACACCCTCCCACTGCAGATGCTTCAACTCATCACAGTCACACACTCTGTCCAGAAGAGCCAGTGACATTACATTCTCTAAAAATGACTGATGGTGTCATGCTCTTGTTTTGTATCTAGACATCTGTTCAAGCAAAGCCCTGACACATTTCTCTCAGAAAGGTCAGTACTTCTCATGTTACTGGTTTAAAGATCTCTTCGTGATGTGCTGGATTTTTTTTTTATTATGTGTACACAGATTTGTATGTATCTTCATGTAGATATGCTACTCAGAACTACAGGAGTGACAGAGTACACTATGATGTGGTGGATCTGAAGGACTATATAAACAAAGAGCTTGTAATTACAGAGCTTCCAAACTTTCTTCATTTCCCAGCTGTAACCACACATGCTTGAAGCCTGTGCAGACTTTGTAATTCTAAGGGTAATTCAGAATGTATTATATTATTTAAGGTGTAAGAGCTGAAAGTTACATTCCCAAAGATATGTAAATGAAAATATAAATAATGTGGCTGTTTTGTAGTCTTTTGAAAAGTAGAACCTAGGGCTTATAGAGTGATGCAACTGTCAGGGATGTGACTATCTTAGGAACCAGGTAAGCGTGAAACTTGATCAAATGAAATCAAGTGTGTAAAGTGTAAGCAAAAGCCAATCAAATAGGTTTACCTTTTCAGAGCTTTCTCATATCTCTGCTGTGAGGAAAAGAGAAGGGAGTGATTATGAAGTTTCAGTTATACTTTTTCTAAAGAAACATTTTATACCTGAAAACCTATGCCAAAAATGTATTTTAAAATTTGTCTTCTATGTTCCTCCAGTAGAGATAATGGATGCAAAATATTGTTTAGATTTTAAAAGACTGTTAGAAACATATTAAATATTTTTTACATTTAAATTTCAGCTGACTACATTCTCAAAATTAAAATAACCACCCCCTCTCTCTCCAAAATACAAAATAGTATAAAAAGCATATTATACAGTTAAGTGTATTAAAGGATCAATGGCAAAACCTCCAAAAATCTACTGCTGAACTAGAAAACAATGCAATATTGATTAGCTTTATTGTAATGCAATGTAGCAAATTTGTATGTTACATGCACTTACATGGAAAAACCATGGTAAGCACCACTGAACTTACAGCACAGCGTCTTACTGACCCATGTGTCTAAATTAAAAGACCATTTTATAGAATTGTGCTTTATCCTGTGCTGTTTTTGGAACCTATGCAATCATTAAGTATACCAACATAATAACATTTGTGTTATGTGGCAATGACCAAGTCAACAAGACTTGCAATTTAAATGAGTCGCTGGGGCCTCATGTAAAACCCTGCTTGCTTCAAAGAGTTCCAGAAAAGGATGCTGTATCACTGAAAGAACAAGGAACATGGGCAGCATCCACAAACACACTTTGTTCTCAAACTTTTTTTTTGCTACAAACTCTATGAAGTTTTTGCAATAGAAACATCTCTAGCTTGTACACATCCATATGCAATTTAATTCCCATTGCTAATGTATAGGCACTGCACAGACTTAGGTTCTCAACAACATGGCAGACTCTGGCAAACAGACTTTAACTGATCACATTTGACAACTCTTCAGTGTTGAGACTTGGGGACACTTGGAGCCTCTAAGTTTGTAAAAAGTTAGATAGATTTTAGTTTTAAATTGAAGCTGGACAATGTAGTTATTGACCTAAAGGGTAGGTAACAATATTTCCCAATGCAAAAATATCCTTTAATTATCATCTCTCCTAAAGTTCAAACACATAGCTTCTAAGAACAAAGTTAGTCTTGATAACACTGTGCAACATTGCTTTTCAAGCTTTTGAAGTATTTTATTTCTGACCTCATCTGTCCTCATGTGACATTTAAATTTTGTGCTTCTTAACAGTGACTCAGTCAAATTTGCTATTATTTTTTTCCAGGGGAAGCTGAAAAAACCCCTTATTTCACAGCTTGCAGTAACATTCACAGCCCTTTTATGTCTGGACTAAGAATATTTTAAAACTAATATTACTATATGAGTAATATGTTTAAAGAATTGACATTTGATGAAGCTGGATGGGTTTTTCTTTAATGGACTACACATCAGACTAGTCAGAAAGTGTGACTTACAACAAAACATAACATAAGCAACCTTTTATCCCTGATTATGCCTCTTGCATAGTGTGTTAAACTAAACTCTCTTCTCAGCTGACAGAGGAAATGGTGTACTGCTAAACAGCATCAATCTCAAATTTAGGTACTTTTTTCTCCTAGTAGTAGTTAAGAGCAAGGTTTTCTGAAAATGAAAGTAATCCTATTATAAAAATACACTTGAATGTTCTGCAGAATGACAAGGGGACTCCTCTTGTCTACAGGTTGCTAGAAAAACCAACAAACCAATACCCCATTATAACCTGGATTTTATTTTTATGGGGATGTGCTAATTTTTCCTATTCTGATAAAACATCAGGCATCTTATAAGGAGCTGTATTGTCTATTTTAAGCTGATCAGGTGATTCCAGTTCCTCAATATAGCAGATAGTCATAAAAGTTGCTGCCTTTTGCTAAAAGTCCAGCTAAAATAAACAAAAATATACTCCAACTAAACCTAGGGCATTTAATAATTGTCCACCTCCTCTTCTAACCAAACTGATGAGTCAGGTCTCAAGGGAAACCCTTCCTGTGACCAGCACTACTCTTGTCCAGTTTGCTTGAGAAGAACACCAGGTACTTCAGTTTGAGGTCATTCAAAACATGAAATGTGATCTGGTAGTCAAGTGCTATGAGGCACTTAGTAAGAGTAGATTTCTTAAGCATCTCTTTGCATGAAAACTGAGTGTTCCTGTGCCACATAAATATTATTACAGATTTGCTTTCTGTTTAGCAAAGATTATAATTTTATTACTATCAGCTGATGTCTTCTTACCAACACAGTGTAAAGGCTGGAATCTTCTAGCTTAGCTACCCATCTGTAATGGGTAGCTAAGTGATGCAAAAGAGACATTTTTATTGCACTATTTTTGTCCAGAAAAGGAAGCTTTATTTCTATCAACAAGAGCATACAGTTCTGTTTGCAGAACTTCAAACAGCTCTACCCAGCTGCTGGAAGCAAATCTACATTTATTTTTTTCTCCTGCAAAGCCAACTCTTCTAATCCTTTCTCACAAACTCTTAGTTTTCCTCCTTCAGCCTCCACATTCTTCAGCTGCAACATTCCTAGTTCAAGGCCTCTCAAAGTCAAATGGCTAGGAAAGATGAGCTGAACATTCCCTTCAGTTGCAAAGCAGCTACACAAAAAAAGGCATACTCAATTTTCAAGTGCCAGACAATACTTTCAACTTGCAAAAACATGAAAATGACTGTAATATTACAGGATATCTAACTCTCTTTGTGTGGAACTTCCATCTGGCTACTTTCAGGGGGTTTCAATGTATTTAGTATGAGCAAGGGATCATTTACTTTGATGAATTACTGAGAGTACCTGGCATGACCTAACCACTTGTTGCCAACATTTCTGCACTGGCCTCAATCATAAAACAAAGTAACTTACACTTTATTAACTAATATTAGCAGGAAACTCCAAGTATTCTTACACAATTGCAAATCAACATGCTTTGAGTTATTAAATAATATGCAATTTGACTTTAAACTGGTTCTCCATCTCTGTAAGTCCAAGAAGATATTGAGAAAGGTCATGCACTGGAAGACGGTAGTTAAAAAAGTAATAGTTGAAAATAACATAGCTATCTCTCTTGTTTTCACTCAAGTCATAAAAGGTTCCTGGCTATCAGTTCAGTGCACCATCCTTTTCAGTAATAGGCAGGTGACAGTGATTTGAACAACACAGGCATTGTTCTGATAAAAGAAGTTTCATGTCAACAGCTGCAACACCTACATCCAGGTGCTTTCATGACTTCAGGACTGATAGTTTGCAGCACCTTTCATACATTCCTGACCACCATTAGATTCCTCATGAGATTTCAATTTTTAAATTTTTGTTTAAAAAATTAATTATACCATCTTACACCAAAGCTACAGGAAACACAATGTTAAAAGAGATATTGTCCTTATGCTAAACTCATTCCACTCCTTTGCCTTTGACCACATCTTTCCTTACTGTTCTTGACCTGCCTCTGCCCAGGAGTACATGAAAAATGAAAAGAAGATATGAGTGGGAACCTGAACTTCACAACTCAGCTTTTTAACTGGTCTTACTAGGAAGTATTTGTGCCTTTTTATACATTTAAATTCCCAGTATGAATGCCAGCCTATTGACCAATGTCACATCTTTAGCCATGATGATACAATGTTAATACACTTATGATGCAATATTACATATTTTCTGAAGTAGGACATGAACTGAAGAAGTATTTATTTGCGTCCGAGAAGGAGTAATCAGCAAACAAACCTCATTCTACAGCTTTTACAAAAATATCACTGCACTCCTTTTTTAAACATATATTGCAGTAATTTTGATTCAGTGTCCTCCAAATAACCCCATTATGTGTGAATTTACATTACTGTCACTTCTTTTGTGATTCTAAAATTAATTGTACCAGTACAGTTCACACAGCTCCTCCTTCTATTTTCTCCAATTTAACTTGAATTTAAACATTCTGACCTGCACCAAATCTCATCAACACTTCTGTAGGAATGCCTCGTGTTATATTCTACTTTTTACCACCAAGACAAGGAGCCAAAATTATTCCAGAAAATCAAAACCTTCATATTAATCTATTTTCTCAACCTTTTTTGCTCAGTAGCAAAGACAGAAAAGGATGAGGTACTAGAATCAGAGTAAAGAAATTTAATGGTAATATCAGAAATGATAAATGGTGAGAGCAGGCTCTATTATCAAGTTTTTTGAGTTTACTGCTTTAGAAAATAACAAAAAACTTTGATGCATTAAAAAAACAAGTCTTAGAGATGTTGGCCTTACTTTAGGTATTACTTCTACTTAATTGCCAAAGCTTGCTACAAGTCTTTATAGAAAAAGAATGATTAATGAAGGAAGTTAGATATTACAAGACTTGCATGATTTGCATTACAGTTGCACCCTTTTACATACAAGTGAACGTTACAAACACTACTGCCTTTTTTAATGTAAATCAAAATTTTTAGTATTATTTTTCAAAATTATTCTTCTCAGTTGGCAAGATGTCCTCCCATTTTGATTCAAAAAAACCACAACACATTTTCAAGGGATACAACTGCTTCATAAAATCAATTTAAAATACAAAAAAAGGTGATGATGATCTGAAAGCCCTTTTTTAAATGGGTCCTGCATACCAGTGTTTTCCTGTATCAAAAACCATATAATTTGACAAAGTGGAGATCCAGTTGAACCTTTTTTAATGAATAATAATTAACACTTTGTTGGCTATCAATAATGAGTCAACATTTCCTTAAAATCAAAAAACTAAATGGCTACTTACTACTGCAATTACTTTTAATCTAGGTCATATATAGGACACAACTTAGATGCCAAACGGAAATGCGTAGGAGACCCCACCCTTGCAGAGACCTAATTATGCCACTGTGGATGCATTCACCTACACTCATCCAGTTAGGTGGCCATGCCTGATGTGTAACAGATAACCTGAAATATCTTCCATATTTCACCCATCTCACAACAACACACTGACAGGAAAAAACATCCACATACATTTTCAAATTTAAATCTAACTAAAAGAAATCAAATATCAAGCCCTGATGAAATACCCACTTCTGATTCCTGTAATTTCTTAAATTTGCTTCTATATTCTGGCATTTTGTTGGATAACTTCTAAAAAAAGTCTATTTCCAAATACATGTAATTTTTTTTTTTTTTTTTAGCAGTATCAAATATTTCATTAACACCCTTTTAAAGCAAATGTTTTCACTCACATCAAGACAGTAAAAATTGCAACTGCGGAAAGACCATGTGGACTTTAAAAGCAAGTGTAATGGATGTTGGACTGTACCAGAGTTTAGAGTTGAGGTTTGTTAAAGTACCCGTTTTAAAATCTATCCAGCTAAACTTAATTAGTGAATTTATTTCTCAGGAATGTGTTGGATAATATCTGAGAAAATAGTTTTTCCTAAATTGTCATGTTTTAGATTTAACAAGTTTCTTCTTGCCTTGACTGTTGGTTTTAGAAGCCACTTAGATAAAAGTTAAATTTCAGAAAGACAAGCACACCTCAAAGGGATACAGTGTCCCACATCACAGTTAAAGAGTTATTTGTCAGTAACGACTGAACTATTTGTCTGACATTTTGTTGTCACTAGGTAGAAACTACCCAGCGTTCTCTTCCCTTCAGCTTCAGTTTAAAAAATGCCTAATAGCATTCAACTTGTGTGCAGACACTCAGATCTAATACTTCTCTCATAAGAAATTTTGGGTGAGCATTAGAGGCAAACTTATCTAAAATTACACAATAAGCTATTAACACACAGCAAACATGCAGAGATTAAATCCCAGGAAGTCACAGCCTGCACTGCATGAGAAGGCCATCAGAATCAAGGTACAGTACCTTTCATCTTGTCCCAGATCCTCACTGTCTGGCATCTCAGATATAAAGGAATTCTCTCTTTCTCTACTGGTCTAGATAATCCAGGCAATGAGCTTCTGATCTTTGTGTGTCAGAACTGACAGCCCAGGCACCTATCCTGTTTGCTGTCAAGAAGAGTTCTCCTCGCTCAGAGAGCCAGTGTTTACAGGACATCCTAAGAGCCTGCTGGTCTTGAATGAAGTTCAGAACATTCAGCTTTGATTGGCCAAAGCTATAAATAAACAGGTCGTGACTCACCTCACACACTATGACAGGGTGTTTAGTAGCAAGTACTGCCAAAAGCTAAACAGTTGTGCTTTTTTTTTTTTTTAAAGTCATGTGAGGAAGAACCACTACTCTAGTCATAAGATTTTATTTTTCTGCTTCCACAGGAACTCTTACTTAATGTCTCCTGTTCTTCTCTGGCGCAAGTGAACAGCAAACAAAATGCTAGGAAGCTAAATGAAACAAACTTTAAAGTCATGCACTTACAAATACAAGAGCAAAGAATTTACTGCAACTTTTAAAATATCCTTTCTTCCCACCCCACATAGTCTGTCACAGGATGTCAGAAGAGCAAAATTATCCACTGACTAAATTCATAGATGAAATAAAAACTTACTTTAAAACAGGAAATAGGAAAACAAGTCTTCAGTGAAGATTAATGCATTGCTTCTAAATTCTGATTTTCAGCTTGTCTGCTGCAAGCAGTCTCATGTCAGAAGGATACTAGCTCAGTGTACTGGAAAGTAAATTTTCATCCTCAAAATTAAAGTGTGTTGACAACAGGAGACCTGAACAGGGATTCTGTCACTCCAGCTACACCAGCTACATCTATTAATTTTCAGCACCCCAGGAAGCTAATCCATACTGATGAGACTCCAAGGAATGCATATGTGAGTTGCTCAGCACTGTTCCTTCATGTAGCTCCCCTTTTCCATTAAATAATGTGACCTGTTGTTCTTAATATATTTTTAAGCAAATCAACAGATCTTCACATGGAAAGCCTTCTAGAAGGGACCTGAAACATTTAGACCTGAATGAGACAGTAGGAAGGAATTGTTCTGGGGATGATGCATCTTAAAAATAAAAACAATAAAATAAGCAAAGCTGGAGCAAAAGGTAAATTAAAAACAAAGCACCCCTTATCTTTGACTTCACAAGCTACATTTGCTGCATTGTGAGTAATTGGAGAGGAGCTTAACTTTCAAAACTACAAAAGATTCCATCCTTTCTTCTTATTATAAAATGCTTCTAAATTACTAGCAAAATCTAGGTTAAAATAGCAAAAATTCCCCAGACTGTATACCCATAGTTCTGTTACTTTAATTCACATGAATTATATTTACTGTGTGGGTATCTGAATTCATAGAAGGATCTCATGAAACAGTGAGAAAACAAAAATAAATAGGAATGCTAGCTGTCAGTGAATGACAACTTCCTAAACTCTACCCCAAAAACTGCAATTAGCTCCTTTTTCCTTTTCTTAATTTCATCCAATTTTTCATATTCATAGCTTTCCTCAACCTTTCATAAAACACGTGTTTCCATAAGTAGTTTAATCACACTGGACCTTTAAAGGAAAGAATGCTGGAGGAAAACAGGAACCAAGTCCTATGTCTAAATCATGCAAGGTACCAGATAAATATGTATTAATGGATGCGCTGCCTTACATGTAAACAGAGATATTCTGTGGTCACCTATTCCTGCATATTCCAGTATCATCCTCCCCTGTTATTTTCCTTCTTTCTTCTGCCTCTGCTAGCTATAGATGAAATAATTTGAGCTGAATTTCCATCAAGCTCACCCTGAAACAACAGAGCTATTGAATTAAAAAATTAATTAATAAAGCTTTTGTATGATAGCTTTATTTTCAGATTAAAATTCTTAAGTCCTCTACTTAAGAAAATAATCAAAAGAACTAAAATCTGCAAAAACACAAAAGCAGCATTTGGAATTTAAATGTAGCATCAAAAATGAGAGCAATCTAAACAAAAGCAAAAGCAATCTCCACAAAATCCTTTGTGCAATTTGAGTTGCTTTTATTTGCTATACAGAATGCAACATATTCTTTCATAGCCATGTGCATTTATTACGTAAAATATGTTTTTACAGAATACTCCTTTTTAATACTTTTGATGGTCAGAGTTGGGAGCTGAAAAGCTTTCAATGCTGTCAGTACTTGTATTTCAGTTGTGGACTTAATGTGCACGAAACTCTTGAAGTCTAACTCTTGAAGTTCATTTCTTTGTCATAGTCTGTAGACAGTGCTCACTGCTGCAGCTGAAAAAAGGGTTCACTGTTTGCTTTTACAATTCCTTAGAACTCTGCCTCACTGAGGTAGGTAGGATAATATCACCTTATTATAGCTAAGTAAGTTCTGAAAAAAATAGGTTCAAAGGTGTCTACTAAATTAGTATTTAACTGAAATGTTGAGGACCTGTAAACTCTTAAGTCCAGCACTTATAAAACACATCATTGCTCAAAATCTAGTTGTTGCTGACATCATTATTTTTGCAAATCAGACCTCAGAACAGCATGAGTGCATAATTAGCTGAAACGCAATCACATTAATGTACTTTGCTTAGTGTCACAAAAATGGCTATCTAGAACATTCATCTCAATTTTTTGATTATTCCAGTCCTTCCACACCTGAGGGAATTACAGACTGTATTAGCTCATCTAGAGTTTTCCATCAGATCAAGCTGCAGACTGTTTCACAGCTGCACAAGATGGAATGACATCTCCAAGTACACTTGGGTGAAACAGCAGCAGGTGAGTAAAAGAACTGTATTGAACCAGGCTAAAGGGCTTCTGGCATCTCCTACTGTGTCCAAAAGCTCAGCCTAATGAAAAATGCATTGCTGCCTTCTCCAGGTTACAACTTGTGGCTCACCAGCTTCCTGATCATGAGGTCTGTATTTTCAGTATTGCCTAGATTTCCATCCTATGGTAGCAAGAACTTGTTGAGTTTATGGTCTGAAAACAAAACAAACACCTAACACTCTGATTTGGTTTTGCTTTCCCTTAGCATTCTATTGATTTTCACATTTTGACCCTTTAGGTGAGGTGTTCCCCATACTAACACATTTTTACACACAGCTTTCCACAGTACATGGTCTTTTTATTTTATTTGGATAACTTTAAGAATCAATTCTTTTTACTTCTGTCCATCTCCAATTCTATGCTCTTCATTAATAAATCTTCATAATAAAGAGATTTCTTGTAGACTTTCCTCAAAACTTCCTTGACAACTGGTAAGTAAGTGCTCTCTTTACCTTCAGGTATTAAAATGCCTCAAAAGACGTGCTGGCATGCAAATCATACAGAAACCTGACATATTGCTTGATCCAGAAATCTTCCCAGCTCTTACTGAGTACAGATTTGGGCAAAATATGTATCATAATTATCAAGTAAACGACCCTTCCTGCAAATTGTTTCCTTTTCTATGTAGACACCAAAGACTTCAGAGGGACCCACTAGTAAGAAAAGGAAAATAAAAGTTATGTTAATAAAAGCCAGAGACAAGTGCGGGGTTTGCTTTCCCCTTCATCCCGGTAGCCTAATCCATAATCCCCGGTGAGGGTCATGATAGCTGAATCTAGTTTAGGCTGGATTTTGTGGGCTGGATAACATGGTAGCCAAGAGCTGTCTGGAACAGGGAGCCAGATATGCAAATATGACTATAAATCAATTACTCTATAAATAGCAGACAGTCTAGGGCCTGTTGAGCTCTTCTGTACAGCAGCGCAGTGGGATGCAGGCCAGTGTTCCCCCTTGAGTAGGGACACTTCTCAAGGTTACACCTTGAGGTCAAGAGATTCCTAGTCACAACTGATTTTTGGTAAGTGATTAATAACTTGCTAAACTTTGAAGATTTAGCCAAGTGACATAGAGAATTGACTGCACTTATGTAAGACTTCACACATCACTGCTGACCAAGTCTGGGACTAGGACTGAATCCAGTTGCACCTAGACACCTCTCTGAGAAGAAGTTCAGAAAACAACAGGGTTCTTTCTGAGCCTTGTAACACAATGGGGGATTCTCCTCAAGGCATCTGTCTTTGTCCTCTGTGCAATAAATAAGCAAGTCTATGTTGACACAGAATCATGTTAATCCACCATCACATGTACCACTCAACTTTGTTAATTCACTCTTTTATATTAATATACAATATTGTTGCATCTCTCTAATAAGTCAAATGCTTGACCCTGTTGGCAACAAGGAAGCAGCCTTACTGAATAGCTGAAAGGATTGGAAAGAAGTGTCAGATGCAGTGTTTTACCAGAGAGATTGTGGATGCCCCCTCTCTGGAGGTGTTCAAGACCAGGCTGGACACAGCACTGAGCAGCCTGATCTAGTGGGAGGTGTCCCTGCCTATGGCAGGGGGGTTGGAACTCGATGATCTTTGAGGTCCCTTCCAGCCCAGACTATTCTATGATTCTGTTTCTAAATTCCAACACTGAAGATGCTCAAGGGCTTTGAGGAGTTGGGTGAAAGGCAGCATGATGTCCATGCAGAGCACAAGGTGGATGACCTGGCATTGCACTGTCGATGGTGTAACTTACCCAGTCTTTTTAAGATTTTAGTTAGTCAGTAGGTGGTATGTTTTTTCTGTTCAAGCATCTCCACAACTAGTCACAATCACTGCTGCCTTCTAAATCTGATCTAAAAGGAGAGTAAGATGGTGCTTTCAATGTAATTATTCATCTGTGAACAAATATCACTTCTGGTAACATGAATGAAAAAATTATGAATATCATAGTGTACACTTTAACAAATAAAAAAAAAATCAAAACCATACTCATGAAAGAAGATCTAACTTAGTTTGTATTTTTTGAAAGAATGGGAAGTCTAGCATTTTACATTTCGTAGACTTTTTATGCTGAAGAAGTTTTCAGCATGATCGTGTGTGTGTGTAATAATTACCATCATTGTCAAAGGCATGTTTAGGATTAAAACTAACTTGAAGTGCATGTTTCTGCAATTGAAAAAGAATATTAGTAACATACATTAAATCCCCCAAAAATGGAGCATTTTCCCCCTTTTTTCAGTGTAGAAAACTGAATGTACTGATCATACTTGTGTGTCTTTGTGAGCATGTGTACGTGTTTATATTTATAAGCACAAAAGTATGTTTCACTGTGTTTCATCAATTTGAAGTCCACATCAAATTTTCTCATGTTTTCAACATCCAAATTTGCTGAATTATACCATTCTTTCTGCCCATCAAAAGCTGTCTTCAGATTACTTTATATAATGTAAGATATATACAGGTTTGTTTTAGAACACAAGAAGCCTTTCATGCAAGCGTAAATGAAAAATCAAGATAGACCTGCTGAAATATGCTCAGTTCTTTGTAGCAGGTATAACTTCAAGCTGATAAGCAGTGTGCTAAAAAGACGACAAACTTAAAGCAGTGACAAAAAAAAAAGAAAGAAAAAAAAATCATTAAACAGTCAAAGAACAACAAAAGCAAACAAAATAAGCTGCTCAAGAAAATTCTTCTCTCTTCATGGAATCCTGCATATTATGTAGATCTCTTGTTTGTAACTAGATAAAGCAAGTAATGGTTAGAAAATTCTTTAAATCACAAGCTGCATATCCAGAAAAATAACAACCCGCAGCATTTAGGTTTGACATGTAAAAAGTTCTGCAGCATTCAAACAGCTGAATAAGATACTGCATGCAAGAAATAACTATGAGGCAGAAGAAAGCACACAAATATGTATCTTTAAAGAATCACAAAAAATTGAGTATGAAAGCAACATGACTACCAACAGATATCCAAACCTGATTTGCACCAGTAACAGTAAATTGTTACTGTGAAGTAGTAGGGCTTCCTCATAAAGCACACATAATAATGCTTCACACATCACAATGCTTCAAGTTTTTGAACACAAGCATAGAGGGGAGTTAAAGGAAGTAAAAGATGCTTCAGTTGCAGTTTATACAGCAAATGACTACATTTTAGTCATATGAAGATAGCAAATCTTCTTCTGATACAAATACAATAGATCATGCTGGATTTGTGTGACAAACAGAACAGCTGGAGACAAGGTGGTAGAAAAATCTTACCACAAAGGGTGAAAAATCTTAGCTGCTCTGGGCCACGGGATCTTGTTAAGCAGCTATAAAAGAAACAGATTTTGGAGGAGAAAAACACCCCCACATAATACATCACCTAGCAATGATTTCAGCAATTTCTAAAGATAACCAAATATTTTTCCAAATTCTTCAAGAGATTCTTTACATACTGTTACATTAAATTATTTTCTGTACTATAACAGATTTCCTATTTACATTAAGACATACAAAGGAAATTATGTTCATCAATAATCATGATATGTAATTAAGCACAGTTATATTAAAAAAAATTTTTTTCCTAGGTATATGTGCTATGCAAGATTTTGAAACCTGTCACTCCATGTGTCTTCCACCTCCCTCTTGGTTAGTAGCAATCTGAATCTCTTATCTTAGCAACTGGTTTCTTCCCCCACCAGAAAGACATGAACAATATCAAAGGCAGAACAAACAGCAAGGGCAAACTATACAATAAAATCAGTTTGCATTGAACAAATCGGTCAAAAGATCAAAAATAGTTAAGAATGCATGAAGAATTGAAAGTATTTTTCAAAAGCATTGATACAAGTACTTAAAACACCTGAAGTTTCTTCTGTTTTCTAATATGTATTAAACACAGCACAAACCAATGCTAGAAAAACTGCCAGCAAGCTACCAAGGTAATTCTATACGTAATTCAGTTAGGAATGTAAGAATTTGCTCAGCTACACAGAGTCTCTAAGATTACTAGGACACTCAGAGCCACATACCCACAACATCTAAGCCTAAAAGATTTTGCTGGTATGTTCACTACTTGGTAAGACAGCAGCAAAGTGATGATGGGTTATCAGCCTATCAAGAACATTTTATGAGCCAGTTTTACATCTAATCACATAATTTTTATTCTCTGACATATAAGAAAATCTTACCAGAGAGTGGTTAGTGCAAGCCATAGCTGTATCAAAGCCACAGAATAACTGAATGGTTGGTGCTGGAAAGGACTTTCAAAGATGATCTAATATGATCTAATCCAAACTCTTGCCAGAGCAGGGTCACCTACAGCACATTGTACAGGCAGGTTTTGGAGTATCCTCAGAGAATGATACTCCACAACCTCTCTGGATAGGCTGTTCCAGTGCTCTGTCACACTCAAGGTAAAGCTCTTCCTCATGCTGAAATGGGATTTACTGTATTCCAGTTTGGGGCTGTTGCCCGTTGTCTTATTACTGGGGACCACTGAAAAGAATCTGGGCCCATCCTCTTGAAACCTGCCCTTTAGATATTGATAAACATTAATGAGGTCCCCCCTCACTCTTATCTTTTCAATGCTAAATAGACCCAAGTTTCTAGGCCTTTCCTCATAAGAGAGGTGCTCCATTCCCTTGATCATCTTTGTAGCACTCCACTGTACTCCTTACAATAGCTCATTGTCTGTCTTTAACTGGACACATTACTCTCCCCTCATGCACCCAGCTAGTCATTTAAACCTCATGGAATGCTATCAGATTAGTCAAGCATGATTTCCCTTTGGTGAATCCATTGGATGACCACTCACAATGAACTGCTTTTCCTCTACATGCTAAGAGATGACATCCTTGATGAGTTGTTCCGTCACCTTTCCAGGAAAAGAGGCGAGGCCGGCTGGCCTGTAGTTTCCTAGATCCTCTTTTGAGGACTGGCATGACATTAACTCTCGGGCATCTCCCCGGCTCTCAATGACCTTTCAAAGACAATAAAGAGTCCAGGTCATCAGAATTAGATCTTACAAGCTTACGGATAAAAGCTGCAGGTCTTCAAGTGCATTAGAATGGAAACTGGCTATATATTATTCATCATAGTTATATATTATTTATATAGTTATACTAATAATTTTCACTGACACACTCCCTATTCTTATATCCCAGCTTAAAGACTTTATTAATTCTTTCTATAGTGTATTATGTAACTGTGTCATAAAAATATATTAGATTGTCACTAATTTGACTCCATTTCAAGGTCATATTTTTATCTGGTGGATCATTTTTGTGTTGTTAGTACTTTCCAAATTCAACACAGGAAACAGATACTAGCAAATCCGCTATATTGTAACAAAAGCAATTAAATTTAAATTTATACAAGGAAACTTTACACATTTACAAACTAAAATAGATCAGGGAAAATAATGTCAGGGTACATGCCACTTTAGAAGGCACATACCTAAGTCTATAGATCAACCAACTTGCTAAAAAAAAGGACAAAAATTCAGGAATGCCACACTAGCATAGTTCATGTAGCCATTTAACCTCACATAATAGATCTACCAGTGCAAAAGAAAAGGCAGTCATAGAAACCTTGTTAAATGCTGACATCAAAACTACTGCATAATATCACAGGCAACAACCTGCAAGGATATGGCAGGTTACAATAAGAAATAGCAGCTGAAATACACAGAACAAAGCAATGATATGTTTCACACAATAACAGTGCAATCACATACACAACTGCAGACCAGACAGGAAGGTTAATTGAGTGATGCACTGATGAAAACTAACTTTATCCTGGAGTGGTGTGTCAAACTTCCTACCACAGTTTTATCAAAGTAAATACTTGTCAAATCATAATCACTCGGCTCTTTTAACATCCATTCCCCTATGAAACAACTGCAAATTTAAAGCTATGGAAGCCACAGAAACACTACAGGGCTCCACAGAAAAGGGGGCAGCCAAGTCTTCAAAAGAGAACTCAGCTCACTCCAGCTATCACAACACCCTTGTCTTTGGGCTAACAGAAATCAAGAAAGAGAGCACGTGTGATGATCAGTGAAGACCTTGCAGCCTAACCCATTTGTCATCAACGTCACTGGCAGATCTGTGATTTAGAGAAATACCCTGAACTGCTGGATGAGCACTGGCATAACACTCAGGCAGAAGTGCTGAGCACCTGATAACCTTTGGCCTGCCTTGAGAAGATGATAATATGCATGACATTTTGCTGAGAAGCTGGCAGCAGTAGTAGGAAGCCACATTAACTTCAGTGATCCAGACTTTCGTTTCAAAGTCCTCTCCCTGTTCCTTTACTATTAATTTTTATTTAGAATCAGTCCATTTCACAAGGTTGTTTAGCACACTTGTGTCCTTGTTGTGCACAGTGGGACTGCAGCTCCTATCACTATTAAAACTTCACTTTCCCTCATTCTTTATGGATGTCTAAGTTTTCTTAAAGAAATCTTTTTGTTAAGCTCTAGGCTCTAGCCATCACAGAGTGCCTTTTCAGTATCACTTAAGAGAACATTTCTCAAAAGGGCTCCAGTACACAATCATTCCTGCAGATCTCATTCTCAGATCTTCCATCAACATGAAGGTCAGACAGTTAGTCTTGCTTCTGTTCCCTGTATTCTAGCTATTGTTTGGTTTTGGGTTTTTTTTTAATGGAGTTACTTACTTGCTTCTAGCTAGTGTCTTCTGGAAATTTAACTGGACTGTATCAGTTTCTCCTCAGCATTGTGTCAGAGTTTTCTTGTCTGAAATTTATGGTAAGATTTTCAAATACTGTTAATATTTTAAAGTATTTAAAAATATTTTGACTACTTTCATACTCTGTTTTACTCAGTGTAAAAATAAGAGATACGTAGCTTTATAGAATTGATTTCCAGTGTTTAGACTCTAAACCTTCTTGGAATATCATTAATAAAAAAAAGAACTGAGGCAGGAAATAGATTTTAGAAGGAAAATATACAACATCTCTTCTGCCAGTAAGAAAAAAGAAAAAAAAGGAAATTTGGGGTAGGAACACTGTAATGTTTGTTTCAAAACAGCTGAGCTGTTTTACTCAACTGCATGTTGAAACACCTAAAACAATATAATATGTTATTCCTCTGATAGACTCACATGCTTGAACAAACCTGAGTGCCAGGACATTCCTTACTAAATTAGTGACTAATCAGATGATGTGCTGGGAAACACACCCTCACGTGTCACAACAACCCAGGCGTCTGCAACATAACAACAACAACAACAAAAAGAAAAGAAAAAAACCCCAACAACCAAAAACATGACTATAGGTTCTCAAGTTCTCATGCCCCCTGTAAATAATTTCCATCATGCATTTTGTAATCTAATGCTTGTATTTTAGCAAACCAGATGCAACTAAAGGTCAAAATCCAACTACTACATAAACTCAACTCTATTTACTTTGATCTTTCTCCTATCACCATTCTAAAGATTCCAAGCAATGATGTCCTATTCCTTTCACAGCAGTAACTATTATATATTTATAAAAATAGCCTGTTTCACTAATCATAAATGTTTCCTGCTTCATTTATCAAGTTCAACAGAAACTGCCTGTTTCTTTTTCCTTCTTAGTATCCTTAAGTTTCCAATATGATATATAAATTGTTTAGAATTTGAAAATTAAAGAGCTGTTAAGAGACCCGAACATATTTTGTCCTGAAAAACAGAATTTTACAGAACTGAAAATGTAACTTCTAAGTTCTTGCTACATACAGGGTGCACACTGTATATGAAGAACTGTGTAAAAGTGCAGAATTACAAATCTTTGTTCCTGTTGTTGATACTTAAGATGGCACAAAATATTATTTAAATAATTCTATTTCTCAAACTACATATAATGTTACAGAAAAGCAAGCTTCCTAAGCAAAGAGAACACATACTCATTCAACAATTTTGTACTCTCTGCAGAATGACCCAAAATTTGTCTCATGATGCTGAAATCAACGCTTACGGACAATTACTGGTTCTGTGCTCAGAACCATTTCTGTACATCATGCCTAAATATTCTCATCATCAGATTAATGCCAATTTGTGTGGCAAGAACAAAACAGTCTGTGATTGGAAACAAGTGCGACAAGCAAACATGGAAAGTGGGAGACAAAGCTTCTAAAAATCATACTTCTGACAGGTTTTGGTATTTGATTCAGTAACTTTTTTTGTGTGGAACAAACCCTATTTTCCTCTAAATAATGAAATAACAAAAGTAGCACTTTCGCCTACAGGAAACAGATAATTCAAATCAATATTAAAAAGGAAAAAAGTTACTTATACTTGCAGAAGAAAAACATAATTTTCATATTTTTGTGATATGGCATAAGCCATATTATTTGCTTTTCCTACAGCCTTTAGTAATAACATGATACAGTAATAAGCCTGATACTCGTCTTTTGAGACTTCTTAAAAAGTAACATTTGATTTCTATTTAAGAAAAGCAATTCCAAAATTAAACAGTATGAGATTTTTTTCTTAATCTTAAAAGCAGTCTCTATTTGAAGCAACACTGGGGGCTCCCTGAATGCTATAGTTTATAAATACCCTTTAAGATGACAAGTCAAATGACTTCAGGATTGCCAGTTATCTGTCACAGTTGTTCAACTGTTAAAATGGAAAGTGGCAAGAATAGAATAAAAACACCCATGGTAAAAACATTACATGTGCAATGGAATAAACACAGCAAGTGGGACACATGGCACTTTTAACATTAAACTTTCCACCTTACTCTCTACCCTATAAAAAGGTCTATTTTTTAGACTTTCCTGTTGATGAGCAATGTGAAATCTGTCAATATATTCAAAGTTCCACACGGATCGGAAATGCAGTCTTCCTCTACTTGTAATCTATCTGATATAATTTGCTACTTTCAGCATCAAAAATAATAATTCAACGCAACCTACTAATTATAAAATAAAGAACATTTTAAAATTTACACAAAAGTTGAAAAATGCAATATTGCATTTGCAAGCAGGCAAATCTCTGAGACAGGCAAATACCCAGCAGCTCTGAGGCAAATAGACAAGCTGTACCTGTACTAGGGAGTAGCTTCATTTAGTTCAAGATATAACCCTACAAATATTTTTAAATAAAATGTCTTGACTGTATGTCAGTTTTGTGTTCACTTTAATAGGACTTGGTACTTCGCTACTCTAAAAAAGTATTATTGCTTTTCACTACTTAAAAGAGACAGTAATACGCAGCTAAAGCATGCCTGTTTTACTAAGGTTGTCTAAACCGTCTGAAATCTTTAAAGTAATCTGGCTGTCTCCTAGAGTTGCCCAAAAAAAAAAAAAAAAGACATTTTTATAGAAGGAATTTACTTTTCCCAGTTGCACTGTCTGCAAAGCCTCAGAATACCACACCTCTACCGAAAACAAAGAAAGTAAAGATTGCACTCCATCTAGTAACCTTATGTTAGTATTACAGTCCTGATATGCATCTATTTCTACAGATTTTGCAAATACAAATTCTGAGATATTTGACATGGATTCCCACCACAAATCTGAAAATCCCGGAGTACTGAATACCTGTTCTAAAGTCTTTATGGATTAAGGATAAATATTTAAGATCAGGCCTGAGAGAAGACTGAGTGAGCAGCTCTTCTGTTTAGAATGACACAGCTGTACCTAACCCTTCTCCTTTCTGTATCTGAGCTAGGCAGGAAGGCTCTTGCTAACCTACTAGAAGTATTTTATAATTTGAGCTTAAATTCTGAGAGTTGAAATGTTATCTGCCAAGGAATGTACATGACTTTTTGGCTGACATGACCAAAACTTTTGAACCATTCAAATGGAAGGAAATTTATCTAGGATATGAGGAGTCTTTGTCACTTCCCTCCATATACACTTTATTCCAGATTTCACTGTCTTATTGAGGAATTACTTGTCAATCACATATTTGGACGGGGTTTCTTAAAATGGTATTTAGGCTGGCAGCCAAAACAAGAGCATTCTGCCTCTGAAGTATGCTATTTATAATAAACAATTTTAAAATATAAACAAGTCAAAAAAAGAAATAAAGCAAAGGGCTTTCTACTGAAAGTGCAGTAATACTTAGAAGAATACTTAGAAGTCAATATAGTGTGCCTGAAAACTTCCAAGCAGCTTTGAAAAACTACTAGGGAGAGAATAACAGATGCTATGGTGAGCATGGGAAAGCTGATCTGCTCAAAATCAGGGAGAGAACTGCATCGTCCCTTTTTTTCTAACTCTGTGGGGGTCCTGCACCCCAAAACAAGCAAAGATTACAGATTCAAGAGGGATCTCTGAAGTGATCTGAAATGGATCCTCTGCCGTTTTTCACAGGTAGTTTTTCTACAGAGATGTCCAGAGTGTTAAGAAATCAATCCACAAATATGGGACAGATGGGCACTTTAAGAAAAGCTTATAGTTTCCATTTTTCATCTGAGTTGTGGCCCACAACTCAACACAGAAGAAAGTATGCTTTATTTTCCCTGAAATTAGACCTTTAAGGCTTTATCTTTGCTGATGGAAAGTACTCATCCCAATATTGATGTGTAAATAAGAAATTATGAAATATTAAGACTTGAACGACATTTCCTAACTCTTTTCTGAAAATATGAGAAAACATGGCAAATGGTGTGCAAACTGAAATGCAGCACATGTTACACATTCTACAAATTAATAACAAAGGAGATTAACTCAAGGAATAATATGTATTTATCCCTGAGAAGATACAAACATACTGCGCAAAAAAATTGCAAAGCTTTCAAAAAATATGCTTAAAAATTATTACTGAAATCTATCTGTGAGAGATTAGTGAGGCCAAAAACTGTCAAATCAGACTACATGAGGTTTTCTGCATCTTGAATTTTCATTGAATACTTGTATAAGAACACTTCTGTTATGAGAAGGAAAAATAATTTCTAGAGGTAAACAGCAGCAATCTTCTGGATGACTCCTTAATATCTCAGTGGTACAAAAGAAAAATACATAACATGTAAATCCTTAAGAGCTCTCTAAATAGAATCAAAAGTCTAAAATAATTATTGATAATTTTGACTACCTGGGCTAGAGGAAGGGACATGGTTATGAGACAAATGAAGAGAGTAATATATTTCACAAAGAATTACAGTTTGTGAAGCTATGACTAGCAAAAATAGAGCTATCCAAGCAATTTCTGATCAACTGCCTTCACTTGAAGATACTGATCAAGTTACTAATACAGCTGCAAAGCTGTTAAAGCAGTCAAGATGATTATTCAGTAAAAAAAGGTGGATTTCTTTCAAAAGAGTAACTTTCCTATCCTAAAGATGGAAGCATACATCTCAACTGCTGCCAAGCTTTTGAAACTTTCCTATATGGCACTTCAAATCTAACCGTGAAATTATGGCTTATATGCTTAATTGAAAAGGGCAGGTATTAGAAGTGGCGTGTTATGTAAGATTGGTATGTCCTCAGCATTTTGATTTGGTATCTGCACTAATCCTTTAGAAGAGCAAGTGGCAATACCCTGGGAGGAGTGGCAGACACTGCAGTGGTTGTGGTTTAAGTCAGAACTATATCAGGGTTCAAAGAGGAGCTGAGACTGTAAAATGGAATGAAACAATCAAGGAATTCAACTAGCATCAGAGTTAATAGAGGAGCTCAAACTTCAAAATGGGATGAAACAATCAACCAGCCAAATTCACCAAGTATAAAATAACTTTCTGCAGGGCTGCAAGCACTTTTTTATATTAAGAATATCCATGTGAATCATATTTTTAATCAGGATTATTTCAGGTATGTTATTCAGTAATATATATACTCACAAACTCATATAAATATATGAGCTGAAATGAACAGAACAGAGAGCAAACATTACAGAACGCCATGGAAGTCTTTCAGTATACTACATGTCTTCAGATTATACTGAAATATCTGAAAAAGGAAATATTTGCACTCTGAATGCTATTTATCTATACACTCTTTTGCCTATTTTTCTATATTCTGCTCTCTGCCATCCTGAAGGTGCACAAGTACTTTTTCCTTCAGTCTGTTACCAGATTTCATGCAATCACATACAGCCACATGAAAAATGTATCTTGTCAGGATGACCAAACCAAGACTTAAGAGCCATCCAACCAAAACTGAAACTACTGTGGTTTGGTACTGACTGGCCTTGGACTTACATGAGCCGTTTTCCTATCTGGAACATCAAGGAAATGGATTAGCAGGCATGCAACAGGAACACTTCCCTTATAGCCTCAATTCTGTTTAGATTTCTTAGTGGGAAAATACCTCTTATTTCCTAATCCACTCACTCATCAGCAGAGATTATTTGCAAAACCTTGAAAGACAGATTTTTTTTTTGAGATAGAATTAAAATAACATATCCTCAAGGTCATGTGAATACACAATCCTACTGTGGCAGCGATTAATTTCAAAGAAATTGCTTGCATACACAAAGAGACAGAGGTAGATCTAATCCAGATGGTTGTTTGTTGAGCCCTGCAGTTGTTCCAGCTGTGGAATGGTGTTCTAGGACATGACTGGAAGAGCCAGTTTCTTATTGCAAGCAGAAGCACCATTCAGTGGCATCTTTAAGACAGAGGCAGATCTCACCACCCTGGGCTTATTATGTATCCAGGGGAAACAAAAAGGCACCATCATAGCACAATGTACCTGACTAGACTATAGACATTTCATTTAGGACAAAATCAATCACACTATAGATCTCACAAAAAATTCAAGTCTTTCTGTATGGGATCGTGAAGTAAGACTAGGCAGCCTACACCCAAAATCTTTAGGCAAATTACCTGTAGATTGTCTTAAGCCAAACCAGCAAGCAAAGCATATGCAAATCAGAGGTATGTAAAGCCTCAGACATAACAAATTAAACACACTAATTAGATGAAAGGGAAAATTGTCTCATTTATATTTAGTGATACCATGGAGATTTTTTTCCAATGCTGTCAGTTGCTTAGTCTCTTCCCAGACTGCAGCTGGTTGTTTTTTCCAGGCTTTTCTTGATAATTTTGAATGAATGTTAATTTGACTTCCTTAAGTTTCATGACTCAAGAAATTAAGGTGGGTCATGACCTCTGTGCATATTCTAATACATGTGATAGCACTGACTAAGGAGGCACCAGGATGCAAAGAAATCTTGCTAGGATTAGAAGATGCAGAACAGCTTTATAAAGCAAAAGCAAGTAATTTAACAATCGACCTTCTCCACTGCCCTTTTAACAGCTGTTAGCCATTCTTCAAAAAAGGAAAAGATGTCAGTAGGTAAGTTCCTCAGAAAAAGCAGCAGATTCTGAAAAAGAACACTGTGCAAGAACTTGCTTAATTGAGAAAGGTTCAGAATGAGATGTCATCTTGCTTAAGTTTTAAATTTTTTATCTTAATACACTACCAAGTGACTTTGTTAGAAATAAAAGCACAGGTCTTCTTACATAGATGCATTTTAAATGTGAGACCACTAGTATTCCCCACTGGGGTTATGGTAACGAGCAACAAGTTGGGCTACACTTACTTTATCTAGTCAGAGGTGCTTAACATAAAGGGTACCAAAAACCAGTGCAACAAATTAAACGGAGCCTTATCAATGGGTTCTGATTTCTGATGCTTGGATTGTACACAATGCACATAAACAGTGAAAAAACGCAAGTTTCACAACAGCAATCATCAGTCATTCACTCACCAAATACTACAAGTGTTAATTGCAAAATTTACAAAATACAAATACCATTTCCATATTAAAATCATCATTAAAGCTATGCCACCATTTACAGTGTGATAGCAACTGATTGATATTAATTTCCAAAAGCAGAATTACACAATTCAACGGTAAGGCAGAAAACCAGTCTGTGCAGATCATTGGTTATTTTCTGACTACAGCTGTTTTAACAATCAGCACATGACGGTGTTGTCAGGTACTAGAATTGGTCATTTATCCAGTTAAGCCATTAAAACAGCTCTTGGAACAGTTTGGAACATGCCAGTTAGCACATTCCCAAACAAACCAAGGTAGTTTAAAAGTTGGCACAAGCCAGAAACCCTTTCCAGCCTGCACAGGACCATTATGTGTGGAACATGAGGCTGTTAAATGCTACGGACACAGCTGGTTTTTGCCTTTTTTTGATTACAACGGATGGTCATGAATCCATTTATCTTGTTAGAATTAGGCTTTGCCTCCCATTCAAAGTACCACAGAACTACAAACATTTTTTTCTCTGGATGTGAAGCCTGCTATTCTCTGCTATGTAGTATTTTTTGTAAACAGGTAGTATGAGGATATGTTTGATATAAAATTGCATGAGAACAGTTCTTCAAATCCAGTTTTGAGTAAAAAGTAAAGCAAACATGCACCTGGCCTCAGTATCTTACAGCAGTTCTTCCAATTTCAAGACAATCAACAGGCACATATGTTAGTACTCAGAAAAAAGAAAATAAAAAAAACCAAACATCCATCCACATGCCAACAAATGCAAAGTCTTTATATGAATTTATAAAAGTTGCAAATGAAAGCTATGGTGCAACAGTTGAAATTTCATTTATGCTAAATAAACTCCCTTAAAGCCACCTTAACATCAGAGGACTGGGAAATGACCAAAGCAACATCTATTTTTAGAGAAGGTATGCAAGAACCAAAGGACAGCAAACCAATAAAGACTCATCTCTATTCTGTGCAAACTTAAAGTAAATCTAATAAAGAACACGCATGCTTGACCTACAGTAAAGGACATCACATCCCAAACAGTCTGTGCTTTCAAAAGACTCAGTCAGCTTCTAGAAGAATGCTGACATCTGTAAAAACTCACCTGGATTTTTGAGAAGGCTTTCAACAAAGTCTCCTATCAAATACTCTTAAAGAGACTAAGACATCATGGGAATTGAGTGGACTTACTCTAGTAAAGCTGGAGACCAATGGCAAAGAACCTAATAGCAGAACTTCAAACAAATATCAAGTGACCTGCTTGCCAAAAGGCAGATGAAATGTGAAGAGATTCAAATAGGAAAAGAAATCTTGAAGTCACATGGGCTTTAAATTGACCTTCAGTGCTCAGAAACATAATCTTGGATTATTAAAAAATCTATGAAAAAACTTAAGAGACCAGCCAATTGAGCACTGGGACTCAATGAAAAGAAGAGAGGTTGTTTTTAGGACAATGTGTAGTCCAAGCGCTTCCATAATGCTGAAGGCTATTTCTAATTCTGCTCCTCCACCTCAATGAAAACAACAACAAAAACAGAAAAGCACTGAAAAAAAATGAATGAAGATAACTACAGAGAACTACTTTAGGAATAATTAAACAGTCATGGAATGAACTGGACAGAATAGAGCTTTATGCAGTCACAATTTGCTGGAGAATAGCAAGAGAGTGATGGTTCACTAATTATCCCAACAAAATAATTATTTAAATAATATATCGCAGCAAATAAACACGAGGATGTGTTCATAAAATACATAATTCAAGCTGTGGATAACTGTTCTACAGGACATTGTTAATATCAGAAGAAGAAAAGGAATAGACAAATTCATGGGAAGTCCACTTATAACAGGTAGGGAAGGTTGAGGGGGAAGACGCTGTTTCTGGTACCCAGAACTCCTTCAATCATCTTGCCATCATCTACTCACTTGCTTATGTGCTCACAGAAGTTTATCAGCTTGGTCAAGCATGACTTCCCCTTGGTGAATCCATGTTGACTGCTCTGAATGACCAGCTTATCCTCAATGTGCCTAGAGACAGCACCAAGTATAAGTTGCTCCATCACCTTTCCAGGGATGGAGGTGAGGCTAATTGGTCTGTAGTTACCTGGGTCCCCCTTCTTGCCCTTCTTGAAGACAGGAGTGCAATTTTCTTTCCTCCAGACCTCAGGCACCTCTCCTGTTCCCCAGGACTTACCAAAGAAGATAGAGAGTGGCCTAGCAATGACTTCCAACAGCTACCTCAGGATCCTTGGGTGCATCCCATCAGAACCCATGGATTTGTGAACATCCAGATTACTTAATTGGTCCCTAACCCAAAGCACACTCCTCCTTAATCCTAACATCCTTTGGGGCCTGAGGGGTGTGAAGCTCCTCAGGACAGCCTCCAGAAGTATAGACAAAGAATGTGTCCAATAATTCTGCCTTCTTTGGTATTTTCTGTCACCAGTGCATCCACATCATTCATCAGTAGCCCCACATTGCCTCCAGTACAAGTTTCACTTGCAATGTGTTTGAAGAAGCCCTTCCTGTTGTCCTTGACTCCTCTTGCAAGCCTTAATTATAAGGAGGTCTTAGCTTTCCAAGTTGCCACCCTACCTCCTCTAACAAGAGGATTGTTAACCAGGGAATTGATGGGCAAACTCAAGTGGAAGAGAAAGGTCTACAGATCATGGAAGGAAGGACTGACCTAACTTCGAAGGAAACATTAATTCCCAGAAAATGCAAAACATGACAATCCCACTGTAAGAAAAAGCATTTCTAAAAGTGTTTTGATATGTTACCATATACTGTAACTCAGATCATTAAAAATACTTTTAAATACTGATTAAATATTAAAACTGATGAACACACATTCATAAACTTGGGAAAGATGCCAAGATCAAATTGCTTCAGTATTAATTAAAGAGAAACTTGTCTTTTTTAAATTCCACACTAACTATAATAAAGAAAATTTTAAATAACCTTTTCATTAAAAATAATATACCTACTTGGCAGAGATGGTCCTCCAGAGCTGCGCACCTGCAATTTTGGGAATATAAGATGTAAGACAATGCACTAACCGAGAAACTTTTTTTTTCTTTATTCATAAGGAATATTTAAAACTAGGTCAAAATTACTAAGAAAGTCTTTAAACAGTCAAACTAGAATATGTGTAATTAAAGTAATGGTTCTTGAATCTTTTTATATGAACTTAACATAATAGTTAAAAATACAAATAGAAAAACAGAGTATATTATATTGCTACTTTTAGGCATGGAAGGAGAAGACAACTTATGCTTTACATCTACAAACTGACAATCACTTTCTTTATCAATCTGTAATAGTCTTGCCACCTAGTGGTTGGCTGGAAGTGTGAAATAGCTACACAAGTGTTACACAGGGAAGAATTTTTTTCTGCTTTTTGGAGGTGCACTTCTTTGACTTCATGTCACCATAAAGTTTCTATAGTATTACGTCAGGAACCTGACTGATCTTGATCAATGACATCAAAGGAACAGTAAAATAAAAAAGTTAGCTATAGTAAAACAATTGTTCTGTAAGTTGGGAAACACAGGCAGTCTTAGCCTCATCTCTATGCTGGATGGTTAAATCATCACGTAGAAAAAATGAAGATGGGATCGCATTACTCCTAAGCTTGGTCAATAAATGTCCATTTAAAGTGCTTCACCGTGAGGGTAGTGAAACACTGGAACAGGTTGACCAGAGAGGTTGTGGATGTCCCCTCTCTGGAGGTGTTTAAAGCCAGGCTGGACAAGGCATTAAGCAGCCTGATCTAGTGGGAGGTCTCCCTGCCTATGGCAGGGGGGTTGGAACTTGATGATCTTTAAGGTCCCTTCCAACCCAAACTATTCTATGATTCTATCTTGGATTTGGTCAATGCAAACTTATCAGCCATTTCCGCAAAGACAGAACTTCAGTAAATCACTACTTTCCATCAAGTGAATTATAAATATTAGCTGTGATTGATACAATAAAGCTCAAAATCAAATTCTGCTAAACTTTTTAAGTTGGCCTCTGAGCTCCCAATACTCAAGCAGGAAATAGAATGATAATGAAGACTGGGAAAAAAAAGAGACAAAGCACATTTCAAATAAAAGGCTGTGATTAACTGCTGTAGCTCAAGAGGGACCAAAAGGCTTTGGGAGTCAGTTGTACATCAGAAAAGAACACCATGCTTTCACCTGTTTCCTGCTTTTTGGATTTTCTAAAATACTTCACACGAGGACAGCACATCAAACAAAAGGCAAAATAAAACACTTCAAAAAAACCAAACAAAACCTTCCTGGCAATGAAAATTACAGACTGATGACAAGCATTATACTGAAGAATTTTCAAGATGGTATGAAGTTCAGGATAGGAATTAAAAAAAAACTCACCAGGCCAGCCAATAAACTTAAAATCCCTTTCAAACTTCTTCATACACATTGTCTTCATACACATTGGAAACTAAACACTACATAAAGTAGGGAAAAAAATATTCTCCACTTCTTATTTCAGCTGTACTATGTTAGGTACTTACTACATCTGCTTACAAAGTGACTAAATTGTATTTGGTCTCCCAAAGTTTCCAACAATGCTGTGATTAGAGTAATACCAGAAAAAGCAGAAATGTTTAGGAAAGCCTTCTATTTTCAAAAAAAGCCATTTTCAGAACTAGCAGTTCTGAAACACAAATAATTGATCTTTGATATCAGTTATAGTCAGTCTAAAATAAATCCTCTAATGTCTTTTCCAAAGAATACAGCAAAACTTCACTGAAAATGGTAAATTATCAGATACACTAATTTCTCTCTAAAATTAGGGAATAATTTTAGAATAATAATATCAAAGTGGATTTATTAAAAAACTAGCAAACTCTGAATTACAAGGATCTCTATCAGTGTACTGCCTTACCTTTTACCCTTGAGAATACCAAATCCTTTATTATCTGAAGAACTAGCACTCCAAGCATTACAAGAGAAGTCAGATGATAAACTCTCCAAGAGGTCAGTGCAATGAACCTAGAATGGCAAGAAATAAAGACTGAATATTTTTATACTTAGTGAAAGTATATGTACACTGATAGATGCTATTTGTACTGTAAAAAAAATTACTCATATTACATCATTGAATTTAGTTTCGCACCCCAGTCTTAACACGGGAAGCAAACACTAAGAGCTCTAAAGATGCAACAGCTAAACATAAATTGATTTTGTAGCAGGGTTTTGTCCATGCTTTTAGATTAGCAGAGAGGAAGTACAGAAAACAAAACATTTTCATTACTACATAAGGCAGTTTTATTTTTAATTCATGTACAAAGAAATTAGACATTTTCTTCTCTTTCCTATAGGACCTGGGTTCATGCAAGATTTTTATACAAAAGGTTCTTTCAAATGCAAAGACATGGTAAAACTGTACCCTTCATGGTATGGATCTAAACCATTACCATACTACTCAAACTTGTCTTGAATAAGGTTTTTTGAATTTTATTTTCATAACAAAAAAATTTTAAAGCATGTCTAGTCTAGTCAGATAGATCCAGACTCAGACCATATAGTTCATAATCTCATACACTACTGACTTTATTACCTAGGTGTGCTTGGAGATTAGCTCCCCTATCCATTTTGCTTACAAATGCCTTTACCTTTACTCATCCAAAGTATATAAGAATTAAAAAACTAATTTAAATGAGGTAAAAAAAAAAAAGCTGAAGCATTTTAATAGCAAAGTAAAATCAAGGTAAAAGCAAAACCAACTAATTTTTTGTTAAAAAACTTAGAAGTCAAAATCAGTGTGAAGCCGCTTCCCAAGGCAGAGGATCATATGAGAACACCAACAGAAATAAATTCGCACAAAGCTAGGAGGTTTCCAACAACCTCTTAGATATGAAAACAGAGCAGTTGTCCACCTAACTAGCTGCTTCTGCAGAGTTTTTCCTGCAAGAAAACAGGGAAAGAGAAATTAAAAGGAATAGCAAACATGGACTTCAGAGGAAGCCAAGAGACACCTTTTACGCACAGTTCAATTTTCATAAAGATAATTTATTTCTAGGTATTAAGCTCAGGTCATGGTGCAATTTTGGAAAACTCAACAATATTCCTTGCAATTCTCATAAAACACAACAGTATCAAAGAAACTGTCTGTGTCACTGTTTTTCCCATTTAACATGAACTCATAATGCCCAGTTACCCTGAGCAGACCAGGATATGATTTCCAACACTAACAGATGAGATAAATCTAGAAGTTTCTTCTAAATTGAAGGGTTTCTACATCTATGCCATATTTAAATTACAACACTACCAAAAACCTCAAAAAAATAATTATTAAATCAGTGCTTCTGTACAATTTCAGCCAGCTCAAGAAGAGTGTTGGAAATGTTTAGAGAAAAACAAGAAAGGTAAAATCTTTCAAAGCTCCCAAACATAGCTCACCGACAGCTTTGCATCATGCTGTCTCACAATTTTTCTTGGTGATAATCTTCACCATAAAACATCCTTGAATCTGTTTAAGGAACCCACTTATTTGAACTAATGATCATGAAGAAGAGAGGGAAATGTGACACTGTAGAGAAAAATTAAATAAAGAAATATTTTACAAATCTTGGTATCAGAAATTTGTAATAAATGCTATCTTCAAGTTGTGTGGGCTTAATAATGCGCCTGCTGTACAGGTTCTTTATGGTGCTCATGCATTAATATTTTATAAAACTAAATGCTGTGCCCCAACTTAGCAGTGATCATTGGCCAGTCCTCAGTAGTTCAAAGAAATACACCAATATGAAAATCTATGCACATGCGTGTCATTGTGCACTGGGTTCCTCCAAAATCCAAATGGTTCTTGCAGACTCTAGAGAGTTTAGGGATGTGTTGTTAGAGCTGGGTTGATGGTTTGACTCAATGATCTAAACTGTCCCTTCCAACCAAGACAATTCCACGATTGTTAAAGGCAAGATGAGGTATTTACTAAGAAGGTTTAGCCTGTCTTTCAAAGAACATATAGTACAATAAAACATGTTTGTCCTACTTCATGCTCCCAGCTAAACCACACTCCCTAGTTCCACTGCCATCACAGCTGTCAATCTGTCCTTAAAAAGCAATTGCACAAATGCAGACAAGGATTAACAAACAAGGATTAACAAGGTAGAATCCTCCCTGAAAGACGCTTCCAAGTCATGCCACTGTACACCATTCTGCAGTCTTTTTGATCCATAGCTTTGGGGAAAAAAATTGTAGAGCCAACTTACTTGAAGAGCTCCGAATTCTTCTAACTGGACTTTCTACACTTTAAAAATTATCAGCTGTCACTCTGCTTCCTCTTCTGCTTCAGTATAATTTATTTAGACTGTGCTTTTTCAAGAAAGATCATCTCTTAACAATTCATTCACAGCCAGCATGTGTCAACCCTCATGTAGTCTAGCAATACAGATTTCAAAAACCGTTTGTGAGCCATATGTCAGATATATCCTTGAAACCTTAACTGGTCAAAAGTAGGTAAGATCCCCCTGTTGTTTAGGTTTTTGGGTTTAAGACCAGAGCCTAAACTCTTCAGAGTATTTTTGTGGTCTAAACAGTGCAGACTGATACACACTTGATGCCTTGTTAAACACAAACATAAAAACCCACTAACACCTTCTAGCCATAGCTCACCAAGATCAGGGTTTTTTTCCTATAAGAAATGGCTATGATGCCGTGCTCCAAATGAAGTATCTGTATGCAAGCTATGACATAAAGTAGCTAATGAATGGCTTTCACCGTATTTTATTTAAAAGTAATTTAACATTGGCTCTTTTAATTGAAAAAAATATCTTTTCATGCTCTTTTCATCTATTAAACATGTTGATGTACAACTTCCAGGTGAATTGCTCTGAAATGTAAATGATTTTCACATTAAGCTTCTGCAAATAACAAAATGGAGAATCTCTAAATATTAAAATCCAAATGCTCAAGTATCCAACATTCCATAATCCAATTATTTTTCCTGTTGTTTCTTTAATACATCTTGGTGTGAGCCAAAGCATTTAGACACCTGTTCAAGAATTACAGTGCAAAAATCCTTTACCCATTCCTACAACAAAATTAATAAATACCTGCTTATGGCAGAACAAGATATGCATGTTTTTTCAGTAGAACTATTTATAGAATAAAGCTTGGTAGAATCCTATTAAATTTATATCCCATTTTACTGACAATCTGCATGTCAAGCATACACAAAAACTGGAGTATAGCAGAATCCCGGCTGCTGTGAGCAAAATACATACATGTATTTTGTGAGGTGTAATATATGTGGTGTCAAAATATTTATAAATTCTGCCTAACAAATTCCTTATCCTTACAAAGAAAATATTTGTTGAATAAAATAATTTTTAAGAAACCCACTAAAAACATTTGCTCCACATCATCCACTTTGCTAAGAAATCACATCATGATAATTCAAATTTAAAATACGCACACCACCACTGCGGGTGCCTGACAGCTGGTGCCCAAATAGCTCTCTATTTGTTTAGCTGAAAACATGTGCAATACTGTAATGGAATGATTCTTCAATTACCTACATGAAAAAACATTTTAAAATATTTTTAAAATAATGGAGAAAACTGTGAGCCTCTGTAAACACATAAATTAGGAAGATTTTTTTCAATTAAAGTTATTTCAAAGTAAGAATCGCACCCAAGAACTTAGATGTATTAAATTTTTATCATTCTGAAACTTGCAGCATTATCTTTAATTCTTTCTTCATTAAGACAAAAATAATTCAGTAATCAAACTTTTATACAAGAGGCTCATTTTTCAGGTTTTATTCAAAAGATTAGGATTGCATCTGTTCAGAAAGCACAGATGAAATTAAGCCTGGTCAGCTTTGCTTTAGGAAAGAATAAAAATAAAGATTTTGAAGTAATAAATAAATCCTTTCTCATAAGAAACACATTCCTACAAACTTACATTACTATTACTTCAATGGCCACCTGCATAAGTGGTAATTCCCTCAGGCTGCAGGGCAAAATGTAAAGACTAATGGACAGTTCTAAGGAACTACATGATTATTAGCACGAGTTAATGATATATAGGATAGGAATTTAAACTGCATATTCTGACTAACCCAACCATACGAATTGACATTTTAAACTTACAAGTAGGTCAAAGTAAAAATTACAATATTACAATTCTCTAAGCAAAAATATTAGGGAAAAAAATCTTTACAATATTTACATTTAATCAAAGAAAAACTTATTTACAAGATGATAAATTTGGAAGTCTGAGAGATAGGAAATGTGAATAATTAAATGCTGCATTGTAAAATTATCTGCCACTGTTTTCAAGGAAACAACATGGGAAATGTAGTAGTTAGAATCATGTTTCAGCATCTTGTGGATCAGATTTACTGTAACCTCTTGTATTCACATATATAAGAAAACAAGCAGACAGTTAAAATAACCTAAATTATTTACCTTCTGCATCTGTTAAGACATCAAATGCTACCTGCTACAACACTGAAAACTGGATGATATTTCCAAGGAAGCTAAAATTATTTCAAATTAAATGCATTATTTCAAATAACTGGGCTTTTATTTTTGCAGAAATATGCCCAGTTGACCTTAACTAAACTGTACCCTGGAGAAGTACCGAAGAAATCTTACATCCACTTTCTCATACTGTAGCAACAGTTCGATGTCAAATGGGTCACATGTACCATGCTGCCCTAAATCTACTTTTTTTTTAATGCTCTCATTAGCCCTGTAACATCTACCACAGAGCACAGCATATCCTTCTAAAACTTTCATTGTTCTTAAAATTCTACTTACTATTTGAAAGGTCTCATTATTTTGAGTTAATACATGAAGAAATTATCATTTCTCTGAGAAAACTGCTTTACAATTTTAAAGTTTTAACTAGACAGAACAAACCCAAGCCGTGCTGCAAGTTGTCTATTCTTTTTTGTCCAGGATTTCTATCTTTCACAAAGTCCTCATCCTGGATTTGATCCTAAATTGTTCATTAATGCTTGCTTTCCCTCAGTTCCTCAATTATCCCATTTGATTTCTTTCCCGATTTATCCTGTTTTCATCTTACTGGTTGAAAAATGCTGTAAACTGTCCAGATTTTTATATAACATCGTCTGGCTCTAAACCAATGTCATTTTTCATTCCTGTAAACCAAACGCTCAGACAAAATGATGCAAACTAAAAAGCTCCCGAGATAGTTTTTATTTTTTTTGCTAACTACAATAAATTAACCTTCTGTTCCACTTTTATAACTACAAAGCCTTCTGAATTGTTAATAATTTGCTTTGGGAAAGTGAACATAAACGAAAATGAGCATAAAATTACATCATAACTTGTGTTGCCATTGGAATTTTAGCTTTACTTGACAAAATGTACTTTGAAATATCACCTTATAGGAAAAAACAACCAAAACCAGGCCACTGCCTTTTTTTAAAAGCCTGAATCTACAGCAAATTACTGTACCATCGCTGGATATAACAAAATAATAACAATATCAATAAATTAGAAAAGCTTGGTAAAAGGCAGCAAATTGAGTAAATTCAGACTATTAGACTAGAAGACAGCAGCTAGCAACCATGTAAGAAACCCATTCACATGCATGTACAGTGAAACTGTATAATCGAACTTCACCTCCTCTTCCTCCCTCTTCCACCAACTCTTGCTAACATAGTGAGAGAAGTCTCCTGCACAGCAAAACTGGTACCTCAGCTTTGAGGAATACTGTGATTAGAGGCCCTACACATTTGGAGTCCAACTACCCCTGCATAGGGATAAGGACATTTGCAGGCATGTGATGAAGAAAGATGAAGTCGTAACTGGGAAGTGTTTCTCCACCCGGCCAGCACAGAGCCCACTAAGTGATACTTCACATACAATAGGTGCAACCTCTTTCCATGACCTGACTCAGTTCTGAAACACCAGGAACAAGGCTGACCAGTTGGATCTCAAAGGAGAAGCTGCCAACACACTATTCTGCAAATACAATGCCAACACCAAAGCAGGGAATTAAGAAACTAGACTTTAATTTTCAAAGTGTCAGGTTTCACAGGATCTTCCCTGGTTTTCTTCAGCCTCAAACCACAGAAGTTCACTGGCCATCAGATCTGCTTCCCAGTTTTTCTCTATCTCTCAAATCTTCCTGGCACTAGGACAATAAGCTTCCTGCTGAGGTACAACATTACCATCAAAACAAAAACAACCTTTGCCCTGATGTTCGCCATTCTGACTCATCTTGATTCTAAGAAAGCAGAGTGAGGTATAAATTTTGATAAAATAAATGCAAATACTGATCACAGAGCAAGCTCGTGTTGAGACTACGAGATGAGATTTTGCTTATGATCAAAATCAGATAAAAGAACAGCAGACAGGTTGACCAGCAGCTATTGCTCCTTGAGGTACAAAAATTCATATTGTCAGATGCTGTCCTTGGAAATATTATCAAAGTGATGTGGCAGCAGGCAGCAAAATACTATACAGATGTTCATTCACTCCTCCCCAGTAGGATGGGGAAGAGAATCATGGGAAAGATGAAAGTAAAACTGATAAATCCGTGACTGCATATAAACACTGATCAGCAGCAGCTACAACATCTGCATGTTGTCAGCATCACTGTCACCCTAAATCCAAATTACAGCACTGTACCAGCTACTAAAAAAAAAAAAAATTAGCTCTATCCCAGTTGAAATCAGGACACAAAGCATTATGACCCTTTTGAATCACTGAAAGAACAGGTGATCCCTGACATATACAGAAAATGAGAGCAAAACCATGTAACTTCCTCAATGAAAGAATTTACCCTAGATACCTAAGAGCAAGATGGATAATAACAGTAGGCCTAAATTAGACATTTCACACACTCACTGCTGCTGTGACTGAAGAGGATGAAATTATTTTGAAAATATTTATATGGAGAGATTTTCTGGAGTGCAAAGCTTGAGAAAGCTCCCTTTCCATGACTTGGATCTTATGTTTTAATATCCCACTGCTACAGTTACAGAGAACTAAGTGGATTTTGCAAATAATCCACCTCTTTGCCTGTTTGAGACTCATTTGCTTAAGAGAAAAGGAGGCTGTCCTAGCTACAGGAAACACAATTCTGTCTTGAGTCTCAGTCATATTATTAGACAGAGTCCTTACACATAAGTCACTTCACATGAGCAGCATGGCACACAGCAACATGAGAGACCAGAAAACAGAAGTGTAGGCACTGCTAAAAGCTATGATGAGGGGAAAGTCCTGAAGAAGTTTCACACAGAAAGACAAGCTTCTCCTACAAAAATTAAAAGAAGAGTTATAGATCTGCCAAATAAAAGCCTAGAAAAGTTCTAGGACTAGTGCGCTACAGTAACACCCCCACTGTCCCCACTCCACAAAGCCTCCACTAACTAGAGCACCAGCGTGTACTCCAAAACCAAACTTGAACTCCAAAGTAATGGATCACGGCAACACCACTAACGAAGGGATAAAGACCTAATTTCGTGGGGGTCCACGAGAAAGGACAGGTAGGCCTACTGCCCATCCCCACGGCAAGAAACCCACTTCTCAATGAGAGGTGCCACAGCCACCCAGGTCGTTCCCAGCCCGGGCTCCTGGAGACTGTGACACTGTGACAAAAACGGAGAGGATAGGGGGAGGAGGGCAGAGAGGAAACATCGCGGGTGAAGGACCGTGATGAAGCAGGTGCATACAAGGCAAGTGGCCGTGCCCTGCCCCGCGTGCAGGAGGAGCAGGTGCAGGAGGAGAGGCGGGGAAGCGGGTCAGCTCCTCTCAAAGTGCGGACAGAGGGAAGGGGGGACACGGGGCAAACGCCACTGCCGGGTGGGCTAGTGAAGGCAGGAGAGGGGGAGCGGGCGCCATGCAGGGGCTCCCCTCTCCCCAGAGGCTAGGACCGAGCCAGGTTCGCTCACCAGAAGAGCAGGTTGGCGCAAACGAAGCCGCCCAGGCTGTGGAGGGGCCGCTCCCAGCTCAGCGCCGCCGCGATGCAGCATCCTACCGCCAGCCCTGTCTCCCCTAACAGTGCCGCCGCCGCCCCGGCCCCGTCTGACACCTCCGCCGGCTCCGCATC